>VYXC01011097.1:559429-940732 GCA_013397175.1 Platysteira castanea | reverse complement strand
CTCCCGCGCCCTGTCCTGGCAGCCCGGCCCCGGGCGGGTCTCGGCGGGCGCCGCGGGGGTCTGAGGGAGTTGTGCGAGAGACCGCGCCGGGCTCCGCGGGGGAGCGGAAGGCGGGTGCCCCCGGCGCCCCGCGCTGGCACCAGGCTGCGCGGGGACGCTCCTCACTCGCCCTCTCTCCTCCTCCCCGCCCCTGCAGCGCCCTCGCCTCAGCCCTCCCGCTGGCGGCCCCTCCACGCCCCTCTCGCCAGCCCGGCGCGGTGCCCCGCACGCCGCCGCCGCCGCCACCTCCACCCCTCGGTCCTCCTCCTCCTCCTCTTCCTCCTCCTCCTCCTCCTCCCGCGCTCCCTCTCACGCGCACTCCGCTCCACAAGTGCCGCGCGCTCGCTGCTCCGGAGCGGAGCGGGGCCGGGCTGCGGACCCTGCGCGGGGGCTGCGGACCCTGCCCGGCCCGTTCGGGGCTGTCCGTGGTGCTGGAGGCGAGCGCGGGCTGAGCGGACGCCCGGCCCCTGACGGAGCCCCTTTATGTTCAGCTCCTGGCGCAGCGCAGCATCCAGCAGCTCGAGCGGCGGCGGCAGCAGCATCGCTGAGCCGGGGCTGGGAGGCAGAATGGAAGGCTTTATTCGGCTGCTCTTCGGCTACTTGGTGGCGGACCTTCTCACGCTGGTGTGTCGGGCTCAGGAGAAAGCTGGCCAGCAGCTGGGGAGCTTTGTGGTGCTCTCGGGAGGAAACCACTCCAGCCTCGGGGAACAGATAGACCCCTCCGAGCCACCTCCCACCCCAGACTTCTGCAGGGGCTACTTTGACGTGATGGGGCAGTGGGACCCCCCCTTTAACTGCAGCTCGGGGGAGTTCATCTTCTGCTGTGGCACTTGTGGCTTCAGGTTTTGCTGCAAGTTCAGGAAGACAAGGTTGGATCAAAACACCTGCACAAACTATGAGACGCCGTTGTGGATGAACACTGGGAAGCCTCCTTCCCGCATAGACGACCCTCTGCATGACCCTACCAGGGATAAAACCAACCTTATTGTCTACATCATCTGTGGGGTTGTAGCAGTCATGGTGCTGGTGGGGATCTTCACCAAACTAGGGCTGGAGAAGGCACACAGACCCCAGCGGGAGCACATGTCCAGGTAAGGCTGAGTGCCAGGCAGCAGGGTCCCCTTCCCCCCTACCTCCTGCCCAGCCCCTAGAGAGGAGAGAGGAGCCCATATGTCCCTGCCAAACAAACAACTCCTGCCAGGCAGGCTGCATTCCCCTGCAAGGCGGCCGAGAGAGACCAACTTTGCTGAGCAGAGCTCCTGTGGTGCCCCCAGCCCGGGTCATCACAGAACATGCATATTGAGGAATACTGGGGATAACTGTGGAGTCTGCACAGACAGTAGTCCATTTTTATCTGCATTGCCTGACCCTCTCCCTAACAAGATCCAGCAAGTGTTCCCAGATATACTGTGCATAAATAGAAAAGCAAAAAAAATTGTGCAACCAGCAACACTGAACTACAGAAAGCCTGATGCATTCCCTCTTCCAACTGTTTCAAAGATTGGAAAATGTTTTTACTTCTCAACAGAAGGATGTAAACAAATGCCATCTCACCCTCCCTCTCCAGCTGCAAAATGGTTTTGGCAGGACCTTCCCTACTCCTCCAGCCCTTGCAAGTGTGTGAGATATTTGTAAAATTTCTAAGCTGTGAAAATGAGTCAGGGTGGAAGGGAAGAGGAAGATACAAAAAGGAAAAGCTATTGTAGAATTTCTTAACATTTTTCCAGTTACTGTTGAGAGGTAAAAAATGGAATATGAAAGTCTTGTCTCATCCATGTATGTGTGTGTTCTAACTCTGTCTCCACAGTGTAATGGCTGAGTTATATCAAAGAGAACCTCCCCCACCTAGAGTTAGGCATGCTGTGTACCATGTATTCTAGATCCTGGCTGCCGAGTGGTGGATAGGCAGGTGGGCAACTCGGGACAGAGCCCAATGGCTTTAACAACATATTCCAAGCCCAGATTGTCACAGCAGTTCAAAATCAAGGCATAATACATTTGTCAAGTTTGCAGCCTGTCTGATTCTTTATGCTAATCCCAGGCACATGAAAGTAAAGCAGATGGGGGAAAGGCATTAAAAAAGGCAAACAGATCCATTAAAGAGTCTAAATAGATCCCAGCATATTGGGCAACTTTAGTGATGAAATGCAATGAAAGGATACCTTCTACTGGACATGCAGTGTGGCAGAAAGCTTCCTCTTGCCCTGAGTGCTAATGGTGTAGCTCACAATCTTTAAAGCTTAGATGAAGAGTCGTCCTTTGAAAGACAGTCCAAGAGATCAACTCAACACCTGGAGCCTCATTTTTTACTGAAGTTTCTGCATGACTTTTTGATTAACTGCTTATCCTGAAATGAACAGAGAAAAGTCACAGAAATACTCCTGCAAATGCATCACCAGTCCATGAGCTATTATTTGCTATTTATAAACTGGCTGATATGGATATGCTTTTACTACTGAGGAAAAAAGCACATTGCAGAAATTTTAATCAACTTAACAGTGTGTGTCAGTGATACTTCTGCAAAGATGGTTTTTGGTCAGCAAGGTATGATAATCCTTTAGACATTTTGAATATAAATTGAGAAAAATAATACATGGGTCCCAATTTATTTTTTAAATCCTAATCTACAGAGCTTGTTTGGAAAAAGCTTTTTCTTTCTTCAGTCTCTCTCTCTAGTGTCTTTGGCCAGGCAAAAAAGGAGGGCTCGTAACAATCACAAAGCCCAGAACAGAGTGAAGTTATAGCCATCCCTGCAAATTATGGCTTCAATAGGTCCTGTTTCTAGAAGTAGAAATATTTGCCATCTAAAGTACAGGTCTGAAGTATTCTGAAAGGATATTCTGTCTCAGTTTATGGAAATAGAATTATGGGGGATTGGAAAATCATTCTGATATCCTTCAGTCATGTATGCAGAAAGATTAGGTTTCTGAAGTGGGTCTTAGCAAAGGTCGTCTGCTCCCTTGATTACTTAACAGTGTCTGTGATCTTGTACATGTAACTGTTCAAGGCAGGATTATATAGAAACTTAGAAAGTCATGATCACATGGAAGAACAGTCACCCACTCAGCACACATAATAACCAGTCATGTTCTGAAAAAGCAGATCTACAGCTTTTTTATTTTTTTTAAACCCAACATTCTCACACTCCTATTCCAGTTGTGGGATGGGTTTAACATTAATTTGAAAAGGAATTAGATTTGTAAATCCCTTTGCCAATCTAAAAATATATTCATTGAGTGGAGAATTGAAGTAATCTCTTAGTCCTCAAGTGAGTGTTTAACTAAAATATTGAA
Source organism: Platysteira castanea (assembly GCA_013397175.1). NCBI lineage: Eukaryota > Metazoa > Chordata > Aves > Passeriformes > Platysteira > Platysteira castanea. Next base: position 937,400 of record VYXC01011097.1, on the reverse strand, counting down.
TTCTAGCTCATTTATACTACTAATGTTCTGAAAAAAGGCTGCAATGCTTAAGAAATAGTTTATCTGTTCAAACAGTGAATAGTACCAACAATTAATATAATATGTAGGCTATGTTCATAGTCACCTTCTTTTATAACATTCATCACTACAGTATCAGAGAAACAAAACAAGAACACCTCCTACGTTTTTTTTCTGTACTGAACCTTATTAATAAGCAGAAGTTTAATGCATCGAGAGTGTTAGGTAGGCCAAAGCAAAAGTACTAAGTGTTACTCCATTTTGGCTGGCAGCAAGAAACACAGAGAATGATTTGTTATCTATTTCCTTAGCTAAGATTGTCTCCTTTCTCGTGCCTAGCCAGTGGCTACACGAAACATTTGAATCCCCTTCATTTCTATGAACAAATTAGTGTAGGGAAGGGATGGTACTGCTTATCAAAACCACAATGCATAATGGAAACTGATTTTTTTTAATGGGGGCTGATCTGTTAAGAAAAATGAACAACTGAGTACGACTAGTGTAAATGATATATTTCCATTTTTGATTTACTAAAGATATTTAAAAATATGAACAGAGACTTGACACGTGGGAATAATAACATTGACTTCTAAATAGGAAGCAAAACTGTGCCACACTTTTTGATTCCTTGCATTATTTAATCTTGCAGTCAGTAGATCTTCAGTTGAAGTAAGACAACTTATACCCTGGTGTGTGTAAGAGTGGTACAATGTTAATAAAGAAAAGTTTCTTTATTAACTGAGCATAGTTTCTATACAACTACCCTTCATTAAATTTTGTTTACTACTATATCAAAACAAACCAAGAACACTCCATTAACTTCACTGAATTTTCCTGAAATATTTAACAATGGGAAAAAAAAAGGCATTGTGGAAATATATTTAATTAGTGAAAACAATCTATAGGAAAAATTTCTCTATTGGGCAAGTCCCTTTAGAAAAAAAGTTAAGACTTGTCCTTTTTAAAAGAGTTTCTTACTTCCTTTTGTTTTGAGGAAACAGGCCAGGTATGGCACTGTTGACCTTTTTTTTTCTGTTGGCACAGAACTGTAAATCTGGAAGATGAACATGGAGAGGGGAGTACAGTCTTAACTCTGCATGGTGTATTTCCTTTTACACCTCATATGTTTTGTTTCTCCTCAATATAAAATTTGTTCCTTGATGTTAAAAGGAGATAAGTGTTCCCTTCACCTGCAGTGTCCAAGGCCAAGCAGCAATAGTAGTATCCAGAGTAGCTCTTCCTTTACCCTCCTGTTTTTGAGGAGAATAGGGAAATCAGAAGGTGTAGGAGGGAGCTATGGCAGAGGGAGGGAGTGTGGCAGTGTTGTGCATGAGAGGACACAGATTTGATCAGGAGCTTTGTTAGGCATATGAGGGCAGCACGTTCTTGCTGCTTGAGACTACACCAATGGGCCTGCCAGGCTCCATCAGTTCAAGTGGAGAATTCTCTCACAAAAATGAATAGAAAATGAAAAAGCTTTCTTCCATGTTGCATGGAGGAGATTATTCTGGAAATACAACTGCACCTTTGTCCTTGTGGAGAATGTGCAAACAAGCCAAGAACTGAAAGGACAATATTTAGAGTCATGCTCTTATGCTGTAACTCCTGTTTTTTGAAACAGTGCTTCTGACAGTGTGTTAGCAGCCTTCCAAATATTGTGAACCATCTGAGCTCTTCTTTCTTCCTTCACAAGGAAGAAAATGCCCAGTGCTGAGCTCAGGAGTGAAGTCTTTTGTTGATCATTCAAAAGACGTGTAGTTGGGGCCAAAAATAGCCTGACTTGCCAAAATCCTGAATCCTATGTGTGAAATTATTTCCCTTATGGGTTTTGACCCAGTTTTGGAGGCAAAATATGACAAGTGACCTTTCATGAAATAACCTGTGTTTCAGCTTCTTTCAGCTTGTACCCACAAGGGAAATGCCTGGCTCCACATGCTTTATAACATCCCCAACCAGTATTACATATCCAAAAAGAAAAACCTTATGGCAAGAGAAATGCTGAAGTTGTGAGATACTTGGATAGTTCTGGGCCACGAACTCTTATGTAGGTAACACTTCTCTGCTTTTGTAATACAATCAATATCACTGCACAGGTCTTATGATATTGCTCCCTGGTTAGAAGGTTATCTTGCACTTTGCATTTCCTTAAAAAATCATTCAGTATAACATAGGTGTAGATAAAGAGCCTCTGTGTAAGTTTACCTTTTCAGTGGGACTGACTATAACAACTTTTTCAGATAATGAACAAAATCTATATGACTATATTTAGGTGAGGCAGATGCATGAAGGTATTATAAAAGTCTCCTGGCCTATGTGGAATTTTTCAAAGCAAACATCTGTCCAAGGATTTTGTCATGTACTGGGGAAGAAGCCTCCCTTTATCCCTTTCATTAAATGGGCAAATCCCTAAAAGAACAAAATGCAGGTACAGCATTTCCTTTGTACTTCGGTGATACTGAAGCTGCTACACATTTTTAACTTTCTCTGACATCAGTGGAGAATAAGGACATGCTCTCAGTTAAATGAGCTATTCTGCCCTGAGAAGATTCTACAGCTTTGGCTAACACAGTATAAACATAGGTGCTGTGTTATTGAAAATAGAACTTGATGGTGAGCAGTTCATCTTTTCTTAATACAGGAGTTGGACAGGTAATTCCTTAAAAAACATTTGAAAAAAAACACCCTAAAATGGTAGAAAACTTAGCATTTTATAGAAAGACAGTAGTTAATCTGCCATCATACACTGTGTTATTTAAAGTTACAGCAAACAATATTTACCATCAGATTAAGAGCAATGAGGAATGGATTTCTCAAAACCATTTTTACAAAGTTGGGAAATACTTAGATCTCACAGTTTTAACTCCCACACTGGAGTTAGGAACTTTGATTTACTTTCTTCCCTTCCCAGAAATGTGTCCAGCTGCCTCTGGAATTAGAATTAATATTGATGTCAATAATTTCCTGTGTATAGAGACATATTTGCATAAATTGAATAGCTATTAATGGTTTTGGTCCCCACTTATTTTAAATTGTTTTGCAATATAATGCTTTCCTTTTGCATCATTTCTACATGTCTTTGTGAGATCTCTTCTGTTGAATTTTTATTATTCTGCTATGTAGGCCAGCTCTGCTATTTCTGCTGTATAAGCACTGCTTCAAATGGGAGCATTACTCTGATACCATTAATCATTTGGTTACTGTCTTCTGACCTTTTACAGGATCAACAGAGTATTCTCTAACGTGTTGATCACAACTGTAACTAATATTTTATAACATAATGTTAGCCATAATCACAAGAAAACACCAGTATTGTGCAGCTGTGTACCCAAGCAATGTCCCAGCAACCTGGAAGCAAGATCTCAGGATTTCTTTCTGTAACTTAAATGAAGCTTGCTACTTTTTAATATTTAAAAGTATAGTGCAGTTTGATTGAGAAATCATCATGTCACAGAAGTACAGTGGAGGAGCTAGATGACACTTGCCCTGGCTTTCACCAATGAATATGCTTATTTTTATTTATTTATCAGTTTATAAGCTAATATTTCTTGATGCAGTATCTGGGACACTGTACACAATTCTGCAGAAAATTAAACTAAACTGGGCATAGTGCCCAGAAAATATGTTCACACCCTTGAAAAATTGCTCAAGAGGTCTAAAAATTAAAAACAATAAAACAAAAAGGAGGTAAATAATGGTCCGTGATGCATTGACCTGAATAGAAAAGATCTGCACTGAACCCTGAAGACACTGGTAACATACTACAGCCTTCCTTTGCCTAAGGCAACAGTTTCTGCAGGTGGGCCAATTATTTCCTAGTGCACAGTAGTTCAGCAGGTAGCTCTGGCACATAGCTAAGGGCTAATCCTACTCCTATGGAACTCTGGCAAAATAGCACAGACTCACAGACAGAGTTAGATATTGCCATGCTGGGAGTTTCAGAGCTTGAAACTTCCTCAGTAACTCTGGATCCACAGAGCTGATCCAGGTGCGTGTGTTTATCCGTGTGCCCAAGCAGGGACTTGCACTCAGCAGGGCACTCGGCAGTGAAACTGGTCCTTGCACAGCACACCAGAGCAGGGTGAGCCTGGCACACTGCCTGCAGCTCTGCACAGCAAGCCCACAACCAGCAGCAGGGTTTGGCCTGGCCTAACTCAGGAACCTTTTGCTTACTCCCTCTTTGCTAGCACAAAGCTTTCATCCTGTTTCCGAGCTGGCTTCAAAGGAGCAGGGAGTGTTCCTGTGCAAGCTTTGCTCCATGTTAAAGACTAGGACACTCACAGAAGTTAGAAAAAGATCTTTTTGATCTCCCCATCTGGATGAGAAATCCTTAAATCCCGGCCTACTGGATTTCTGCATGGAAGTTATATGACTTTTCAACTTGAATGATATTTTTGGATGAAAATTGTGAAGACCAGTGTGTTATGTGTGCTAGTTGCAAATGCATGTGTGAGAATTTCCTTTGCCAGGCCCTGTTGGTAATCTAGGTGTGAAGATAAGCAGTTTGTGAAAGGTGTAGACATGGGCTAGGTGCTGAGGTGCTCAGCTTAACCAAGGTGGAAATGATGTTACTGGGCACATGCAGTGCCAGAACTCTACAAGTCTCAAGGAGCTTAAATTATGTTTCTCCAAAACCAAGACACCTAAAGAACTTCATGTGTTTTTGTGTTTTACTTCTAGCACACTAGACAACCTAAAAAGAGCCTTAGGTGTGAAGTCTCACAATGAATTTACTTCCCTGCATTTACTGTGAAGGGAGCTGGTTTCTCCAGCAGACGTTATGATCGACTGCATCTCAGACTGAAATAGATCTTGGCACATATTGTTAATGTCTTAGAGATTTTGCAGATTCATTCTGGTTTTGTTTGATTTTCAGGGCTCTTGCTGATGTTATGCGACCTCAAGGTCCTTGTACAACAGATCATATGGAAAGAGATCTAAACATTGTAGTACACGTGCAGCATTATGAAAACATGGAGACGAGACCTCCTCCAAATAACTTACGTAAGTTGTAATTTAACTTTATCAATATCTGGAATGCTGGCAATGAAATGAGCATTATGAAACTGATATTGTTGAATGTCAAATGAGGATCAACAGTACATGGGTTCTTGCAAATTAGAAATATTCATTATCTCAGAATCAGAAATATTTAGTTTCCTAGTGCAGATTAGTGCAACAGTAAGAGAAATAAATTTTGAATAGGAAAATTAGTTATTATATTTAGTTTTAATTAGTTTTCTTGGTTGACTAATACTGGTTTTGTATCTTTGTCTTCTACCTTTTGTTTTTGCTTAGCTCATCAGCGTTTGCCTTACTCTGTGTTTTGTTATACCAAAATACAAACTGCTGTGGTTACAGCCAAACTTAACAACATGTTTCATAGGGCTGTAACATCCAGTAGCTAAGTGGTCTCATTAGGCTGTTAGATCATATCCGCTAGTAAAATAATTAAATCCTTCTCTGGATAGCATTAAGTTGTATGTGGTTTTCCTTTACTCAAGGGAAGGATGAGAAGAAGATTATTATTTTAAGTTTTTCATAATATTTTTTTTCTGTATCTACTATTTCATGTTTATGTTATTGAAGAAAAAAGTGCACCTTGGAGCTTCAGAGGACATATGGTGACATTTCAAGTCGTTCTGAAGTCCTAGACAACTTATTTCTCAGTCTGTATTAGAGCACAGTACAGATCTTTCTCATACTCGGATACATATTATTCTTGTGATGAACAATGCCAGTGGAAATTTAATTTGGATGTATCTTTATGTAACTTATATTCAACCATATCTTAAAAATATATACGTCTACATGCTTAAATTCTAGATATATTTACAAAATCAAGTTCAATATATTTATAAAATAAAAAGGTATAGTTGCATAAAGTTTAGGTTCTTAGGCAGCAGGTGGCTTTATTCTGTGCTGTGGATCAGTGTAGATGTGCATTTTACTGCAAACATACTTTTACTGCATTGGTATTTGTATTTTGAAACATATAAAGTATGTGCACTCCTCTTTTCCTTACTATAGAAAGAAAATTTTCTTATGTTTGGAGTTTTATTTGAACTGCATTGTGCAGTTGTTGGTGCTTTCTTTTTGTGGAAGGGTGTAAAGACAATGAGAGAAAGAGCAGATCCACATGCTGCCTGCACTCCTGCTTCGTGGGAGAGGCTGATGGCCTTTCCTTACGTGCATCCTTGCAGAGTAAAGGGAGAGAATTAAAGCTGTGCCCTCGAATAAAGGTACCACGTACAGGGAGAGGTGGCACCTCATCTGCCTGCCCTGCTCTCCAGCAAGTGCTCCCACCTGGGGCTGTGCAGATGTACAGTGCAGAGAGGGAAGCACACACCCTACCTGTGTAAAACACCACTTCTGGAGGGGAGCCTGGGCTGCTCCCTCAGCCAGAGGTGCTCTAACACCCTGCAGCTGAGTGCTTGACTTCTGAAGGGTTAAGGAGGATGGGAATGTGCACTGCATCTCTTTGCTCTGTGTATCTGCTCTTTGCTGATGTCTGATCCTTCCCATGACCATGTTTGCAAGAATGGTACCAAATAGTAATGAAGTTTGGGTCCATTAATATCTTTCACGTGTGAAGTGTTTATTCAGAATCCCAGTTAATGAAGGAGCCAGAAGGTAAAGAGGTTCTTGCTGGATTGATTTTATCCAGATTTTTGGAATGGTCACACTGAGATATTTTGCTTAAAACTCTTTGTATATACTACAATATACAACATAACACAACAAGCCTTTAAACTCATTGTTTCTTGGATTTGAATTCAGATTTAAAATTTGCTTCTACAAACTCTTGCATATAAATGCTACTCAGGGCCTCACAGTTACTACATCAAGGAAGAAAAAAAAAAATACATTTAATAGTACGTTGGTTTATGCTGACCCCAGACATCCAAACCACCTCTGTCTCAGAATATGGCCCTCTGGCACAGATAGAAGAATGATACAGGAAGCAGTTCTTGCACCACTGCAATTTACAACACAGAAGCACTGCTGCTACTTTGGGACTGTCCTAATCCTTTGGGTCATGTACAGGAGCAGTCCCAACAATGCTTCATATGCATCTCAGGCATTCCTGCTACAGAAGGAAACCTCAGAAGCTCTGATGGTAATTGGTTCAGTCTTTAATCAGCTTTATGCATGAAGTCAATAATTTTAGATAGTTCAGCACAAGGCTTCAAGTGGTGAAATTACTCAGGGCATTCTATAACCAATATTGCATACATTTACTTCATAGCAAGTGGATTGTTGTTCTATATTTGTTGCCATTTTATTCTCATAAACTCATGTAAAACTGACTAAATGACCTGCTAGAATTAGCCAGAACATCACAAGTGATTGAAATCTGTTGAAAACATGCATTTATGGTGCAGGAAGAAGATCTTTATATAAAGATAAAATTATTAAGACAAATTTTCCAAGGTCAGTATCTTAGCAAATCATAATTATATAGTGAAGTTCTGAAACACTGGAAGAGTGGATATTACACACAGAAACTTTGGCAGTGAAGCATTGCCTACTACCAATGATGGAAAAGTAACATGCTTTTCAGGGGTGCTTTTAAATAAGCAAATAAACCAGACTGAATCACAGCTTTCACAGAAGTTCTATTCCAGATCTTTGCTTATACAGAGAAAATGAAATAGTGCAAAATTATTGCACCACAAACTTTATTACGCATTTTTAAAGTTCTCTAAGTCACCACTTTCTACTTGCCATCTCATAATGAGACTTACATATTTGAGGCTGATGTACATTGATCCATAAATATGAAGAGGAGAGGAGGAATTTCTTAGGCATTACATACCCCTTCCATACTGTGTCTTTCAGAATACTGAAGACAAGCTGTAGTAGGCCAAACACTATTAAAAATGTTCTAGTTTGCGTGCTCGTTTGCTCCTTCTGTCCTCCTGAAAACATTTTGCTGATGGTGCCAACACATTTTGAAAGTGGTTTGTGAAGGGAAGCTCTTTTGTCAAAATGACAAACTTCACATGATCTCTGACACTGAAAATGAGTGTGTTTCTGTTTCTGGACTGTTTGTTTCCAGAGGACAAGGATTTTCTCTGATGCCTGCAGCTATTTGCCAAAACTCCTAGGCCAGTGGAAAGCCAAAAGCTCTTTTCAGAGTCTTGGGGTTTACTTAGTTTCTTGTCCCTCTGTTTTTGATATTGAGAAAAGAACAGACATTTTGGACATTCCTGAAAGACACAGGTTTTTTCTTTGCTCATGTGAATCCAGACAACAGGATGATTTTTAGTAAAAGCTATTTTGTCCTTAGTAGTTGTTGCCATAATTTTCTTCCAGTACTGTGCTTTCCTTAGGATTACTTTTTGATACTCTCCTTCATTCACATACATTAGAATGTAGGGGTGCTTTGTAAACAAGCAGCAGATAGCTATTAAAAAGTGTAGCATTCAAGTCTTCTAACATGAGATATTAAATAAAATAAAGTAAAAAAGTCATGTTAAAAACAGTAAACCAAAAGCAAACCTTTCTGCAGAATTTGAGTTCTTGTGTTCATCTCTGACTTTCAGGAATCTTAAGAAGGCAGCAGCATTCCAGGTATTCTTTTCTCTTCTTGTTTTGGGTTTTGTTGTTTGGGGTTTTTTTCCCCCCCCTACTTACTGTGTTAGACGTAAGGGATTTATTTAACTTGTTGGGATTGTAGCACTGATGGAGTGGGAGTTAGGAGGCTTCATAGCTACACCCTCATTTCTGAAACGTGATTACTGCTATTATTTCTGATTCATGATCTGTGAAAGCGGAGTGAAAAAATACTTCAGTTGGTGCCATTCCCAGTCACTTTTCCAATGATCAATAAAAGTTCTGTTACTCTTTCCCAATAGCCAGCCTTGCAGTAGTAAATTTAAACTATTTGTGGAGGCTCACAAGATAAAGGTGACAAAAGGAAGCCAATTATAGGTTAAGGAGGTTTTAAGATGAAAAATGCTAGCTTTTAGTTAGTTTGACATGTATGAATTATTTCTTTATTTTGAAATTAACTTTTAAAAAGTGTGTTTTCAGCACACTATTCAAAGAGGGAAATGTTGCACTGTTCCAAATGGCCAGTTTTAATACTGGCTAAAGATTCGCAGCATATGTGATTAAAATGACCGTTTTTAAAAATATATTCAGCATTGTGTTTGCTGCTGCATTTGATTGTCAGTTGTCCTGGATACTGACTCACAACAAATGCTAATGCTGAAAACAAAGCTATGCCATCTCCATAAGTGGTGCCTTATATGATAAGTTAACTTTTGGTTTTTCTTTATTTCTGTGTTGAGACAGTAGGCATTTAAATAGGAGGGTATTTTTTAAGTCCTTGTACATTAGAATAAGAATTTTATATTGCATATCCCTGTTCTTCTCCCCATTCCTGCACACGGAAGCTCAGCCTGTGTTTTCCAGTGAGAGGAACTGTCACTAGTTTGACACTGTGAAAATAGAATTTACAAGAATGTTTTGCAGTCTTTCACCACTAGTGAAAAAGCTTTTTTTATTGTTGTCTTTGGCAAACTAATTATTTTTATTTTTAACATACATAACATGTTTAAATCAGATGATTTATTGTCTTGCATAGCCTAAATGTAATTCCTACCATTGGTCATTGGAAATAAGCAGAGGCTTACTAAGAAACATTAGTAAAGAGAAGTACTGTTCAAAAAGTAAAGCTCATGGAGCATATCAAACATGAGAACTAATTTGCTTACACAGTAACTGTTGGACAATTAATTGGATGATATTGAAGAAGTGGTTGTTGGGGGTGTGCAGCATTGCTGTAACATTGTGCTTCTGGTGACAAGAGCCTTGAAATTCCACCAAACCCCTTGTTTGGACAGAGGGCTGCAAAATCCTGAGCAAATAACATTGTTTGGCTTCTTTGGTGTCTGGGTGGTTTGATTACAGTGAAATGCTTTTTTAGGCCTGGCTTTGTGCACGGGTCTAGCGCAGAGGAATTGCACTGTTTTCTTCATAAACTTTAATTGGCTGTTAATCTGCTCACTTAGAAGGACAAGAGACTGAAAAGTTGAGCTGCGTAGACAGAGCCATGTTTTATGAGTAGAAAGATGAACAACACTAAGTTTTCAGCCAAGAAAAAAGATAGTTTGAGCAGATTGACAGAAGGAGTGAAGAAGCACTGCTGATGGAGTGCTCCAAGACGGTGAAGAATGAGGGAGAATAAACTGGCCAGTTTAACTGGAGAATGTCCTTAGTTCACAAGTTACAGTGCTGTGCCAGAGGGCACTGCAGTCAGCAGTACTGGGAACTTGCTTACATTTAAAGCCTTATCCTTCACTGCCAGTGCACAAAAACTCATTTTACTGGGGTTTCTGTGATCTATACAGGAACACTATTTAAAAAAACCTGATAATTTAGATTAAATTCCTGAGCTAAACACAAGCTTAGCTTTCAGTTAACCCTGGGAGACAGCTTCTTACAGCATTCTGATTGTAATATACAACTAAGAGGACAAAGTCCACATTTAAATGATACATTTTGCAAACCACTCATCCAAGTAAAAGCCCACACTACTATCACCAGCCATGTCAAAAGAAATATTGTATATTTAAATACAAGTTCTGTTTGAGGTTAGAAGCTGCAAGCTGCTTTGTCACAGCTATCTTGAGACCTTTTTAAACCTTTAAATTAATTTCTACATACTGACTTAAACCGAAATCTTGCTACAAGTAGAACTTCAAAGCATTAACAAATTAGTGATAGAATTTTTGTTAATATAACTACAGCTATAGCAATGCATTCCAGATATCCAGAGCTCCCATGCTGAAATCAAATTTCCCATATAAATGTGGAGTCTGAAAATCCATTCCTCTTGCAACTCAGTTGCTGGAAGACAGCAATGTTTAATCAGTTCTGAACATGTGTTTGGCCTCACAATCATTAATAGAAAACATTTCTAATTTGCATTCGGATTTTAATTCAGATGCATGATGCTGATTTATGAGAAAATGCTCTGAAACTTCTTGAAACACCAATGAATATTTTCAAGGAAGTTAATTACAACCTGAGAATGAGAAATTCTGAGGTTGTTTAGGAAAGACAAAAAGTAAAACAAATGAAATATCTCATTTGTCATTGACTGTTGGTAGATTCCATCAATTAAATTTTTTTATAAAACAGGATGATTTTGAAAATGTTACTACATATCATACATATAGCTATCTTTTTATATCTACGCCAGTCTTCACCAAGTGATCTATGTCAGAACTCTAGCAGTGCTCCTACCAAACAGTTAATTCCATGCCTTGGGAATGATCCTGTTTGCTTAATCTGGCAGATGAAAAAAATGGAAAGCAAAAGCAATAGTAGACATAAAATTTTGCATGAACAGGACTGAGGAACTGGGTTTGTAATCAAATCAAACTGTGAACTTAACATCATTCCATATGTTCAGTAGGTCTCTTCTTCATTCTAAGATATTTCTTGTTAGATTTTATTGGAAACTCTTTGAGACTTTCATGGATCCTGTGTGCAGCTTTAGGTTTGAGTTGTATTGGGTTGGTCTTCATAAGCTCTGCTGCACATAAGGATTTCCAGTAGAACTGCACAGTGAAGTTTTTGCTCCATCTTTCTTCATTTATTATACAAGAAGAACAATGAGATTGGATTACTGCCTTGCATCCTATAATTTACTTCTATTCAGCTTTTAATTCAGAGAAATCATCTGACATATCTTAATAAACATATTCATCAATGTGAAATGTATTTGGGAGAAATACAGTCAGTCACTGACATTATCCTTTAGCGGCAAGAATTAACATTATGGTAATCAAAAATATTAAGAATATATTTTTGCATTTTATACCGCAGTTAAAAGGCGGAATGATTGTTTAATAAAATAAAAGTATTGGTATGACAGAAGAGAGTATTGCTGTACTAGACTATTATATAGCAGCTTTGAGTCACACACCAGCAGACTTCAATAGCACATCTGAAGGATGAGAATCATTTTGCTGTCATTGGGGTGCAGAGTTGTACTTTGAAATGTTGCCCAGTGGTACAGGGATGTATTTAGCACCTACAAGATGAAAAGTTCAATCTTTGGAAAACAGTGATGTGTTTCCCTTGTGATTTCACTTTTGCTTTGCAATCTAAATTTTACTTAACGAATTTGATTAATGAAGTGCTCTTCCTATCATACACTACTGAATTTAGTATCTAACGTTGTACTTTGTCTTTGGACAGGCACACCAAATAACAGTATTCTCAATGCTGAATAACTTCCAGTGCCAAATATTCCCACTACTAACCACAACTGTCAGCAATATCAATCATCACTGCTTCAAGCCTGTTGTAATCTTTCATGTCACTGGGATTCTTGATGTCAAAAAGTAGTACAGAAAACACTGCCAAACTAATAGGAATCATGTTTTGGAAAAAACCCACAAGCCATCAACACAACCTTTTTATGATTGTATTCTGCCAGATTTGTGCTCATCAAAATGAACAAGGATAGAGACTGATACACCTTATTTTTTAATATGGTAAGAGTCACCTCACTGAAAGGCAAACAAAAAGTGCCTTTTGCTTTCATTGTTGGTTTGCCCTCACACAAACTATGCTTGCGTTTTTCATGCCAAAACAATATTGTTTTTAACTGTTGACTTAGAGCTTAATCATCTCTCTAAATCCTTGAACTCCCACCCTCATATTTTGTCTCAAAAGTCACAGATTTGTAACAAAAATTACAAAAACATAAATTCACAAATAGATCAGTTCTGTCCACATATTCAGGTGCAAGCATTAACCATTATAAACTGGTATATTCACAGCTATAAAGACAATTTTTTATCACTCTGGCTGTGCAAAACTTTGATACTGTAGTTTAGATGTTAAAATGCTCTCACCAGAAATTTAACATTCTGTAAAATCAATTCCCTCCTAATTTTTCAATCAGTCATCCCAGCTTTGCCAAGCAGAATCAGTGGTTACACAATAAAGAAGAAGAGGTTGGCTGCATACATTAAAAAGCTTATGAATACACATCCCAGTATTATGAGGCAATTGTGAGGTGCTACTCAGGGAGAGACTTGCACCAACTTCAATCTACAGTTTCAATCATAAATGGTTTTCAGTACTTTGTTCTATGTTCTCTGCTTTACATTATAAATTTCCTTGAAATGTACATATTGGCTCTGATTCCAGTTCTATTATCATAAAATAAAGTCAAGAAGGGAACTGAGTGTGTTGAATATTTATGAACTAACTTTTTTGTTGATTTTTATAATAGAAAAAATAGTTGGAAAAAATCTCTGGAACCGTGCTACAAAACCGCATTGATAATCATTCCCAGATGATTACAATCTGGATTTTAATTTAATCTTGAATTTTTAGTTACGACATCTAAATAGCTTTTAGGATTCCTTCAGTAACATAATTTTGGTTTCAGCTCATACATTTAAGCAACATGTCTGTACACCCAAGTTTAAGGCTGTAACCATTCTTCTGAATCTGTAATGAATTTGCAACATAATCCAAAATAATCCAATTGCCTTTTACCATTCACTCCTTGTCAATTAGAGGAAATGCACATTTGATAAATAGCTATCTATACATACCCGTGAGACTATACAGAAGAGAATGTACACAACAAAGTTTGGACATTACTGGAGTTAGCACTTGTTTAGCTGGAAGTGTCCACAATAAACTCTCAAAAACAGAGCAGTTTTTACCCTGAAAAGTTTGTTTTCATTGTTAGTTCACCCTTTACACTCCACAGCTCCAGCCACGAAAAAAAAAAAACCTTTTCCCAGCCTTTCCCATGTAGACACTTTCTCTTCAAGGGCTAATTTGATCACTTTTGAACTGCTTTATTATTTTCTCTCACCACATTCTCCACACATACTGAACCTTATGCTTCCTCTTGCTGTCCCTTCTGCTGGCTGTAACGAGCTGGTCCTCTGCGCCTACAAACCCTGTTTGATGCTGCTGGGTTGGATTGTTTCAGGAAGCCTGCAGTCAGCCATTCTGGACAACACAGCAAAGAATGCCACAACACTGACAAGTGCAGCGAACGCCTGCCAGCGTTTCATTTATCAGCAGGGCACTGCAGAGCAGCGATTCCAGCCCTGGAGTACAGAATGGTCGTGAGCAGGGGTAGGAACAGTCTCTGAGCCTTACAACAAAAGCAGGATTTTGGCAGTGCTTAGAGTAATGGCCAGTTAAAGCCAATTAGATGAAATTCTGATTGGTCAAAAGTCCTAGTAAAGCTCTCATCATCTTTAATGGCTCAAGGATTTTACCCAGGGGCACTACAATTCACTTAGGACCTCATACATACTTTATTGAGGGGAATTGTGTTTTTGTTGTTAATCTGGAGTAAGAGAGATAAAGGGATATGCAGGAAGTTTATCTTACAGCTTTGCAAAAAACCCAAAAAAGACACAGCTTAAAGCTGCTGTAGTTGAACAACTCTTGTCAACCCCAGTGGGCAGAACAGGCCTCTTGGAGGGCTTGTGCTGCTACTGAACCCACAGGCACTGAACCCTGGCACAAAATAGAATCACAGGTGGCAACTTTCACTTCTGTAAATGGCAGGAAATGCTTCTGGAATGTTGTGTGAGTAGGGCACTGAGCACAGTGGATTTGTTTCACAGAGGCCACTCCAAGTATTGAGAGGTCCAAGTGAACTCGTTTGCAATGGGGCGCTGGCCCAGAACAGCCTGACTGGTTCTGCTGCTCTGGCACGGGGGGCTTGGCCGTGTGAAACAAGGTGCTCATATCTTCAGAAGCAAATTAATGGATGAATTCTTGTGTTAAAAAGAATGAGATGGTATTTTATAAAAAGCTTCCAAAAAGGAAATGTGGTTTTTATCTAAAAGCTGTGCTCTGCCTCATCAAATGACTAACTCTAGTTTAAAGAATATATTCTGCATTTATAGTAACAGTTTAAACTATTTCTAATTTTTCCAAAGCTATAAGGTTGGAAAACTGCATTCCTTCTATAGCAATCCAGATTCTTGTTAAAGTTTCAAGTTAATTTCTGAACAGACATTGATTTTATGAGGAAACATTCCTTATGATTTGTGAAAAACAAACCTGACCATCACTTTGGTTAGAACAATTTCAAGTTTCTAGTCATAGCTCTGTAATGAAATTGCCATTAAATGCTTTACATAGTTAAATGGATTCCTATAAGGATTTTTAAAGCAAAATTATTTGCAGTAATGATTAATGACTTATTTCCCACCATTTTAACACTTTTTTTTTCTTGGATTCTTGTGTTTCCTCCTTGCTAAAGGACCTCCACTTAAGAAGAGAGGTCTGTGAAAAGGAATCATTTCTCTCAGAAACAATTAGCCCCAGAAAAGATCTTCAAGAGTCCATAGAAAATCAGAAGGGATAAGATACTTGCAGAGGATTTCTTTCTACATGTTTAAGTAGAATAAAAGTCTCTTTAAGACCTATAATGGCAAAATTCACTTATAAAGCCATCTCTTTACTATGTTTCTGGGATTATCTTGTGTCTACAGGTTTTTGCATCAAAGTCAGTAAACTCAAATTTTACCTTAACCATGCATGGATATGATTGTGGTGATAGAGAAATGAGGCACTAAATCTGGATAAAAATGTTTATAGCAAAACCAGTAAAAAATACCAGAAACTCCTGAATCTTTAAGAATATTAGAAGTAAAATTATTTATGCTTCTTTGAAAATGTCCAAATGTTAGCAGGTATAGAGGATAAGCATATAAAATACAATTTTTACTATTAACCTGTCTCTTTCTACGATTTATTCATTATATTAATAATTTTATGCACTCATCTAATAATTAGATAACTCATTTTTTTTCTGTGATCATATGCCTCTTATAACAAGGTCTAAATAACTTTATGCAAATATATTAGTCCTATTTCCTCTCTGAGTAAGGAAATTACAGTAAAGAATAGCAGTGCTGCAGGGTTCCTTTCAAACACATACAAATGACACACTTTATAATATGATGATCTCGTATTGTCATAGTCTAGCATTTTAGAGCCATTAACATTTACTTGTGAAAATCTGCTTTGAAATATTTATTTGCAAGCTACACTTTATTTCCTAGGTGACACCTTTTCCATCATTTCTACTAACATAGAGAGATAGATGAAGATGTTTCTGGAACCAGAGACACAGACCTAGAGCTATGCTGCAAAGTGTGAATCACCTATCTTCCCTATGCATAAGAAAAGATTTTCAGATTTTATAAGCATCAAAATCACCCAAACATTTTTAGAAAGGAAGACAAGTGGTCCATGAAAATCTGGTCTCTCTAACTTAGTGCTTTACCCTGCTGAAATTGTCCACTGGAATAACATTAAAGTTTCCCTTTCCTCTTTACCACCTCTCTTGTCTGTTCATCAGGAAGAGGGGGGATTGCGTCTCTCCCCTCCAGCCCCTCTGCATCTTAATAACCCACGTGCAGTACCTCAGGTTCCTCCTGTGTTCCTTGATTTTGTTTGGCTCTGACTTTTTCAGAGCTGCCCATCCTGGGATACATATCCTGACTGATCAGCAAGCAGAACAAACCAAGCAAACGACTATAAAGTTTGTGGTTCAGCCTTTTGTCGCCATTCAGCCATTTGTTTTCCTAACAGCTCTAGAAACATCTCATCCTTGAGATCTCAATAACACCAAAAAGGGCAAAGGAGTTAAAAGCTACTAGAGGGAGTAACAGACAGCTAGACAAAATAAAAAATCCATTACCCTTGTTCTCTTTTAAGAACAATAAACCTCGAGTTATTTACTGAGTGCAATAAAATGCTACAGGGCATTGTTAGCACAAAGTTTGGATCCATAAATCATGTAAGTATTGAGATGCCGCTCTGAGAGTCAGTAATCATCAAATAGTGAGATCTAGTCATCAGAGGTTAGGAATGCCAGGAAAACAAGAAAAGAAGGATAGAATAATCTATGACACATCCTCTTCTCCAGGGATCAAAGAACTTACTTCTCAGGAACATGCCTGCCTGGTTTGTAGTGTCTAAATTAATTGTCCAGGAAAGTCTGAAAGAAGTCAGGATATGTCAGAAGGTCAGACCATGGAGGAAAATACAAGCTCAAAACTTGGCAGATGGTTTATTAGCTGCTAATTATTCTTATTTCTACTTTACATGACATTAAGTGTGTGCTAGAAGCTTCCAAGTGGAAAATCCACACAACAGTTAATGGAGTTCAAAAGCTGCATTAATCCTCCTTTATGGCTTGTGACACTCTTGAGAAGGAAGATACTGCACAGCTTCAAGGATGCAAAGGTGTTAAGCATCCTGGGGCTAACTAGCAAATTACAAAGGGCAAAGTCCTAAGTGCATATTTCCCTGTGGGAAATCTGTTTTTGCAGAAATGGATTAACTTCCCCCATATACCTGTAGTCTATTTAGAGATAGAGCTCAGTGCACCCTGCAAGTTGGTGACCATGAGCTGGTAACTTTAAAAATACTCTCCTCATATAGATCCTGACAGGTCTTGCCAACTTGGAAGGAATTGACAGAAAAGGAATAATTTCATCTAAATTATCACCCCAGTAAATTAGAACGAGAACATATGCGTGTCATAGTCCCACATCATGTGCATGACTGAATCCTGGCAGTCAGTATGTCCTGACCAATCCTCCAGCATCTGAAGAATCCTTCTGAACTATTCTCTTTGTAACTTGCAGCCATAGCTTTCCCTAGACTTGACCTGTGTGAGATAACTGTGGCAGCATGCTGACTGCTTGCTCTGTCCTGTGGATTTGCTATCAGTGACAGCTCCTAACTGTGATTCTCACCATCTGTCCCCTGACTAAGATGTGGAGAGCTTTTTTACATTGTGCATGGGACTAAAAAAAGTAGATCATTCTTATGTTGAAACAGTTCCTGACACCCCCTCCATATAAGAAATGACGAGGCCTTACTGGAGCTGTGGCCATTTAAGCAAAACTGAGTTTTTCTCCAGTCTGCAGGCCTGTGAGCTGAATACCTCTGAGCATCAGATTATCTTTGTGCTTCGTATTGTAGAGCAGTGTTGCAGAAGCCAGTGCAGAGCTGGCTGTGGTCCAGCATTACAGCATTATCATATTTATGTTCAGATATCTACAACTGGCTTGCATAGATTGCTGCTGCCACTGCTGTCTGAAGTGGTGTGCCCTGCTATCGCTACCAGTCAGAGCAAACGAGGGTTGGCAAACTGCAGGATCCCATATCAGCAAGCCTGGCAGATCCAATTCACGAATGAGGATCAGCATAGCCTTAACATAAAGAAATGCCAGATGAAAAGGTAAATTGCTCAGAGCGGATGTATTGAACATATGAGATGAGAGAAGCTGTCAAAGGAAGATGACAATGAAGAGCCACGTTTCACAAAGAAAATGTCAGAAGGCACATGGAGAGAGTGGGTTCTATTTAAGATGTTCCAGAGATTGTTTTTTAAAAACGGATTCAAAATTTCAGAACCTGGTAGTGTGGAACACCTGGAGCAGTCTACATAGCCCACTGAACTTTCAGAACAGAGAGCTGTATCTGCAGAACACTCATTATCCATGTGAGTAAAATTACCTGGACTGCATTTTGACCCTGTATCAGCTTAACTTGTTCAGGAGAGGTTAGGATAATAACCATATTATATTTTTCTTTTTAAACCATAGTTCAATAATATCAGAAAATGAGTAAGCAAAAATAAGCCTGAAGAGCAGTGTCATCATACAAACAATGTAATAATAACTTAATGACTTACCCAGCAGGCCAGGCAGAGTCTCATTCTCTGCACCCCACAGAGCATCTTGTGGATGATACCATTGTTTCAGCACTCTCTCTCCCAGAGTCTTTCTTGCCCATCAAAGCTTTTCTTGCCTTCATGTTTGTGATTCTGCCTTTCTGTGCCTGACAGTTGTCATGAAGATACGCCACAGTTGGTGACAAGGCAAGTGTTCTAGAGAAATACTGCCAGAAGAGATGAAGTGAAGCAGTTAATACCTGACATTGGGTTCTGGAAGTGATCACCTATATGTAAATTTATGTAATGCTCTGTAACTTACAGAAAAAAATTATATTTGTTTAGAGGTCACCATTAATTTAAAAATAAATGAAAACACTTATAAATGCATGGAAGAAAACAGGTTCCTATTAAAATGTCATTGCAGCATAAGGATGCATAAAGGTGATATGGGAAAAGACAGCATATGTTTGTCTCAGCTTCAACACCAACTCTGGCTGAAAAAGTGTTATGAATTTTTAAGAGCTTGAAGTTGTGCTACTTGACTTAGAATAACAAATATGGCGTTTTAAAACAAATAATTATGTATTCTTACATACTTAAATGTTCTTATCACTTCAGGATACCTGTATGTGTTCTACAATGGAATATGACATTCCACTCCAAATTTCTGAATTTAGGCCACTTCCACACAAAGTGTGTTTAAGCTGCCACAGTTTACACAGCAACATACATTGATCTACATCCCCACGTGTGCTGTGCAGTATGTAACATGCAGAGCACATCGTATTCTCAGTGCAGCATTGGAGGATTTTTCCTCAGCTTTGTAAGCAATCCTCATCTTGCTATCAACTTGCCTTAAAGTATTAGAGGGAAAAAAACCTTCTTATGAATATATAACAAAAAGTGCCTTCTGAGAGATACATTTTCTGTTATATTCTGCAGCTACAATTACAAGAGGCCCTGCATGAACTCATTTCGTATTTTGAAGCAAACAAATGTATTTTAGCAGCAGCAGAGTGATCTTTTCACCCATTAATTACAATGCTTTATGATTATGGTAACTATTAACTCTACTGGCACAGAAAAGGCAAGAAATTTGTATCTTCTGATTTTAGGATTTAGTGCAACATAATGTGAAGGTTACAATAGCATTCTCATCCTGATACAAAACCAGTGACAGCCAGGTATTGTCTTTCATTGCCTTTGACAGTCTTTGAATTCCATTCACTATGTTTTTAAAACAATATGCTTGATGTACAGCGGTATAATTTGTATAAGCATAATACTATAATAATTTCAGAACTATAATACAATAAAAACTATCACTGTTTAGAAAGTCAAGATATTGCCATCTCATAATCCAAGGATGCTTGTACCAATCTGTTGTATCACTCGCATTAACATTATTACCTACCCCGGAGATGCTGAGATGTAATTTAAAACAGAAACAACAGAGTATTGAGGATAAGGAAATGCTGATCAAAACCTTAAGGATTTCTAGAGGTCACACACATCTGGCAGTCTGCCATGATCGCCGTTACTGAGTACAGAACACTTTCCAGTCCTTGCAACTCCAGGTTAACACAGTTATTAAAATAAACCCTTTGAAAGAATTAGGAATTGGTACTAATCACGAGTTCATTTTAGGGGGAGAATGGGAAAACCTTAAGTTTTCTAATATCCATAAAGCTTCAAGTAAGAATATTATAATATTTTTAAAGTGTAAGATGATTTCCCAGGCTTATTTATTGATTTTTATGCAATTCACTGAAGCTTAAGAAATCAGCTTAATTAGCATTGGTGGTTTAAAAATCAGGTATAAAATCTGATTGTATGAGAAGACTCCTACTATTGAAATGGATGTAGGCATTGACAATGGATGTAAGCATTGCCTTACTGCTGTAGGGGAAAAAAAAAAGCCTTAAGAGACTGGATGATGAAAAAGAATATGGCACTAGTGGATCCCCAGTTTAAATACAGTCATAGTGAATATAACAGTGGCCAGTTTGTAAGTTTGCAGCCTAAACTATCTGTCACTAGGTTTTGAATCCTTTGAGCATTAAATAATCTGGAAAGAAACAAGTTTCCCAGTTTCTTAATAGTGTCAGTAACCTGTTCTCTTAAGCAGACAGACTTGCTAAACAGGGGTTAGAGGGTTTCATTAGCAAATGTTTAACTTATGAATACACTCGGCCTAACTGAAGAAAATAGAAGTTTTTTAAACAGAAGCGTGTTAGCTTCACTGACTGACTGCATTTCAGGTGGGGTTACTTGGGGGAAGTGGTTCTGTGGCAGACTGACAGAGCCCCCGGGCTCTTGGGGAAGGTGGAGTCCTGGTGCTTTCTCTTCTCCCTGTTATTAAAATGGGCTTTAGGCCAAAGCAATCTCAGTGCTAAATTCCCTTGTGGGGGAGAAAAAAAGGGAAAAGTGAATGGGTAGAGGTGTGATCCACACCAGTGTGTTCACACTGGCCAACCTCCATCTCTGACCACCTCCTAGTGGCATGGACTGGGTGGGTTCATAGATATAAAGGAGAAATTAGTTCCATTAGATCTACGATTTATCCAGATACCCTCTGTAATATCCAAGTCCTATAATTTTACCCAGCAGCTCCTATAGTCAGCATGTGAGCTGTGAAGGCAAACTGCTGCTATGTTTCTGTACTAGGAATCAGATTTTAGTGAAAATTGTTTGGTTTTTTTTTTCATAAATACTTGTTTCATTTTTTCTTTACTTGCTTTGGTATCATATAATAATACAAACTGAAAGTGTAAAATATGCTTATAATCCTAAGAGTTCTGTTAAACACTAACTGCTGGTAGGAAAAAGGAGAAGAATACTAATGGAAGAGCATATACTGAAGATTTTGCTTTCATGTGAATGCAATTAGAGCCTTTCCCTTAAGCTAATAGGAAAAGTAACTATATGAGGAAATCCACAGACACTGCAAATGTGCAGAAGGGAGAGAGTAGTGTTTGCTTGGTGTTCAGTGGTCCATGTGTAATAAGCTGGCAGTTCCATCTAGTTCCTACTGGACAAATGTGTACATCAGAAATTCCTGTTTCTCCCTTCCCCCAGCTGCAAATTTGGAAGTTTCAGCAGTGAAGCCACGAGGTGAACTAAGAGAGAGATGGTTACATTTTCCAAGCTATTTTCTTTTTCTTTTTCTTTTTTTTTTTTGCAGGTAAATATATGCACACAACAAATACATTCCTATTGCATACATGGCTGTGAGATTCAGGATATCAGTTGATTTCCTGAATATCTGGGCATGACTGATCTACTCACATGCCTTTGTCAAATTATTCTAGGAGATCAATTCTGATATTCCTAAGCTTTGATCTTTTCCTAAAAGCATTTGTCAACCTGATATAAACAGATTAATACTCTTTCTCTTGAGAATAAAATAACGTTCTTGGGTTTTCAGTAGTTACTCTGATTCCTGGAAGATAAAGAATAAATGATACACAGGTTGGATCACAGAACTAAGTAATTTTAAAAAAATGTTTAAATGATCCCTTAATACTGGTAGTTCCACAGAAAATGTAGCATATATAGAGCATAACACAAACAGTGAATCTGTGGTAGTTTGGTATGGCACAATTATTGTTAGCCTTAATTTGAGGTGCCTTATATTTGGATTTTGCCTACATAAATGTACTTCAAAAACCATGTTGACATATCCACTGCAGCAAACCACTTACACAAGGCTCTCACACCTCTGTACACAACCAGCAGGAGACTGTCAGTTTTATTGTGCTCTGTAACATTTTAGCTTGCTCCTGGCCAGGATGTGGGCCAGTTTTTGGTCATGTACAATATCCAAACTATGGAAAAGATGGTCAGGTCCATTCCTGCCCAGCTGCATGGCTTGGGGTGAGCAGGCCCAGGAACTTGGGTGCAGTTAGCCAGAAGTTCCCTTAAATAGCTAGAGCTGTGCTGTGCCACGCTTTTTAGGAACTGTAGTGGGCACCAGGGATTGCAGCCCTTTTCCAAGAAAGAGCAACAGGGCATCATTGGCACTGTCCTTGGAACAGCAACCCCAGGAAGTGCTTTAACTCTAGGAGCCAGGATGGCAAATCTTTGAGGCTGCTATAAAGCACATTGTGGAAATACAAGTCTCTTCAGCTTTTCCTTTAAATATGGACCATTTTTAATGACAAGGAACTGTAAATATTACATACATGGGACAGGGATTTGCAACTCAACAACAACAAAAAAGCTATCAGCAGTCTTTAATGCCTTTTTTAAAAAAAATCTTGACATATTGGTAAAACCCTACAGTTTCTGAAAAAATTCTTAATGGAAAGATTCTTTTCATGTAAAAACGTTTCAACCATTACATATGTTCTCCTTTCTCATGAGACAATGGCTGCTGACTCTCCAATGTGTTCTGCTGCAGCAAAAGATTCACAGTTCTCTATTCAGTCTGTAAATAGGTTCATGCTTGTTATATCATCGTTTTGTTCTCCAACATTCTTTTTAGTGCCTACATGAGATCCCTGTGTGCATCTGATATTACCGATCTAATCTAGAATTTATACTTTTCGCCTTCAGTACTTGCAGGTTTGAAACAACATTTGGCATATTTGAAATGGGGGACATCAATATCATTGGCCCTTTTGTAAATGGGTCATTGACCCTATAAATGGTCCCTACTCTATGGAATGTGTTTTAATTTGCAGGCAGTATCTTGCTAACCTGACTCCCACTTTCCTATGGAATTTCACAAACCTGAACCCCACTCTGTGGAATCTCTTTATTTGTTTAGATGCAGAGTCACTTGTCATTTGCATCTCATAACAACTTCAGTTAAACTATGCCACATGGCTTCATCACACTTCCCCCAAAATACTGTTGCCATCAACATTTCTCAGAGTGGCAATTCTCCTGAGCTTTCCAGAATTTATAGGTCACAGGTAAAACAGCATGTTCTCTGCAAATGTTAATGAGTTTACAAACTGCTGAGTATTATAATGATAAATTTGATCATATTTCTCTACTGACTTTCCACAGTCTTGGTGCTGCAATATTTTTAGCTTATATCTCCTCTCGAAGGGCCCAATCCAAAGCTCATTGAAGTTAAGGAAAAGAGGTGTATTTAGATTAGCAGCTTTTGATCAAGCCTGAGACAGTCAGTGCCATAAAAACATTATCTGTGCACATCCCTTATATGCCACTGACATCTCCTTGCACCACTGTGAGTTACTGAATCTCATTTTCTTTGCGGCTTTCTGCCTGATCAGGGAATCTATTAAGTCCAAGCAGTCAAGGCAGCTGTCTTGAGTCAGATAATTTTCAGCTTCCTACATAAAGGGAACTAATATAATATCTACTTTCTGCCCACATCACTGTCATAACTCATGTGGTACAGTGGAGGACTTTGAGGGAGAAGGGCAGAATGCCAGCAGTGATTTCTAAAGCTCTGGCCCTGGTCAATCCTCTGCTTCTGCAATAGACTCCCTGTCCTGCTTTTACAGGTACTTTCACCAAGCTTCTTGGGCACAAAGTAATTGCTATAGCTCCTGAATGCATCCTCTCACAGCTGAAGGGATGTGGCGCAGACTGGCAACAGGAGACGAGGCTGCATTTCTGTTTTGTGTCTCTGTCGATACAGGTACGAACAGGGAACTGTAGTCTGATGTCTTCCCTGGGTATTTTAATATCTTTACAGGTAGAAAGTGACCTGTTTATTTCGGGAGGGTGTAGTTTTCTTGTTATGGTATATGATGACATTAATAGACATCATTTGAAGTTCTAGTAACCAGACCTAGCACTACTTTTAGGGAGAAACAAAACTGTTTACAGCTGCTTTGGTGAACAATCTTCCACAACAAGTTCACTTAAAAATATAGATGACAAAACTAATGTTTTTCAGATGAGAATATTCATGAAATACAAACCAAATACTGAAAATGCCTAGTGGTAACGTATCAACTATCCTTGTCACTGAAACACCCAGGCCCCTGAGGTTAGTCTTCTATCATAAGGCAAATAACAAAATCACTAAACCTGTAAAGAATTGTTCATTGTTGCTTGGAGTTATTAGTACACGTGTGGAAAAAGTTTTATGCAACAATTCAGTCAGATGCACTCAATTATGTCAAAACTTCAAAATCACGGGGCCTTTTTGGTACAGAAAGTGATTTAAAATCTGCCTTGTCTCTGACATTTAAAAATGGGGAAACTATGCCATTCATTTTTTACCAAGATAAATAGAGATTAATGGAAGATGAGCAAAGTAAAGCACAGTCTTATGGGAATAAATCAAACCTTTGGAAAGAAATGAATGTATAGGGCTACTTCTGGATTATTTTTTCTTTTCTTCTTTTTGCAAGTCATTGAGTTTACTTCTACACAGCTTGTGGACTCATAAGTTGATACAAGCACCTGTCACCCCTGCCAAAACTGTTCCCTGTTAATGAAATGGAATTTTGTGAGGGTTTCAGTATCATAATGCTGGATGTCACCTGTGGCAAAGGTCATTATCTAACAACACCAAATGTTATCACATAGACTAGGTCTTATGCAGGTATCAGAAACTTCCCTTCATGTTAACCAAAGAACAAGATAGTTGATGTTTGATTTAGGCATTAGATGGACTTCTTCAGGGGTCTATACAGAGCATTTAAATAAAGATTTTATCTTTATGATGAAACTGGTTTTGAAGTACTTTAGTTTACAAGCCCCAGGTGTTTCTGAAATGCAATTCAATGAGTATTTTACAGTTTCCTAAGAGCCTCCTCTCTTAGTAACAGAAAGGCAAGAAGATGACTGTTTCCATTTTCTGTTTTCCAGTTTTAGTAACACTCTTGGTATAAAGGGTAACACAAGCAGTAGTCCTTTCTATGGAAAAATAATAAAAGACTCTCTTCAAAGGACAACGTTAATCCTTCCCTCTTCCATTCCACTTAGTTACAGTGAAAAATTGCAAAATTAAAAAACTCCTCAATAATGGAAAAATTAAAATTACATTTTCTGATCTCTTGTATTTTCTTTCCTCCGAAGCCTGTGCTCTGGTCAGTGTAATATATTGTGTGAAAACACAATGTACACACTCCACACACTTTCGTAATATCTGGTGAAATGGCTTTTTGATTTTTCAGGGCGTAGGATGAATGTGCAGTGAATTCATAGGGAAAGCTCTATATAGGATCTCTTGATAGGTGTAACATATTTTTTATTTACAATTTCTCTGGCCCCTAGTTTTATTTTCTCATCTCCCCTGCCGTCTGAATTCAGTATCAAATAAATTTGCAATCCCACAATGTTTCTTCAAGCTTAAAAAAATGGACTACAGCCAGTGCCAATTTTGGGCAGCTATCCAAAATTATACACCAGCCACAGAGTGCAAAGTAGTTTTTGTTACCTTTGTATCATGTAGCCACACATGTCTTTTTATTCTCTCCATTCCCTGGAGGAATGACCTCCTTGTCTGGGTTGCCCCCATCTAGGAAATGTGCTAATTATTTTTACTTAGTTTCCGACATGAATTGTGTTTAATCCTATGCCTGTTGAAGGCCTGAACAGCAGTTTCATGTACATCACGTAATGTTTGGAAATGTAAAGCGTAAGGGCTGATCTAGGTAGCATATGGCTCATGGTCCTTTAGCTCTTTGTTTTGATGGTGAACTTTAGGAGGATAGTATTCATTATTTTCTATTTCAGTGTATCAGAAATTTCTGTCCTAGTTTTGGAGAGATACTAGAGCCTGCTTCCACAGTTCTGACATCTTTAAACACACCTTCATCAGGGAACTAAACAAGTCAGCAACATACACAGCAACAGCAATGCTGCTGTTTCAGTAATAATAAGAAGTGTGTTTTGAGTCTCAAAATCTTACCATTTGCACTGTACCAGTCTTGATTTTGTAAACACAAATAAATACAACAAATATAGTCTATTATTTCAACATATACTTAAAATGTAATGCATTGTATAATGTATTGTTTGAGTTAAAAAGAGCAAATAATTGCATTTAATGAATGATCAGTGGATTTAAAAATATTTTGAAAGCAGTATTTTTTTAATACCAACTTTATATAGCAGAGTAATTACATTAGTGGGAACATCAAATAAGCAGTTTAAGGTCATATGCCTTGTACTTCTGAACAATTTTATGGCTGGAGTTTACTACACCTGCGACATTACTAAGAGTTAATTGTTTCTTTCTACAGTGGTCATGTTAGTGTTTTCAGTGTGAAATATCTGAAGTATTAGAAAAGTGAGCAGGCAGAAATGTTTCTCAAATGGTTAAGAGACTTTTCAGAAGGCCTATAGCAAGTCCATATCTAATAAAATCAATAATCAGGTGAACTTCAGACACACAACTTTAAGTTTAGCTAACAGTTCTTTTGCTTCACTGTAACTGATACTTGACAGCTTTAAAAAAAATCAATCCATGGATTACTAACATTTCAGCGGAACTTTGTTGTGAGTTAACTTAATGTAACTGAAAATATTTCAGCATGTTTAATTCTGTATTATACGGCTACATAATCCCCAAGCTGAATATCCCCACCCAAAGCACTTACATTTCTGTCCAGTCCTTCTCAAAAAATAAACAGTTTGGCCAGTGGTTCATAGAGAACTGCTGCTGGTTCCCATGGGAATATGCAGGTGCCCTGTCCAGCAGGTGCCAGTGATGCCCGTACCACAAAGCTGTTCAGTCTGAAGCAGGCCAGGTTAGGAGAGAAGTTGAGCTGGAAGTATAAAACACAGCTTTTGGAGTAAAAAGAATGTGTTTAAGCTGGGTTTAAGAATGCCGTCCTGCTGACAGTGAAACACCAGTGCTTCTCCTCCAGCTCCTCCTGCAAACCTAAGCAGAACTTTATTTTTGGTGTAGGTTTTGTTGAGGACTGTGAGGGGGTAGTGTGCCTTCCATTTATAGTACACCCACAGGTTTTGTTATTGCTCTTTTATTAAAGGCATGATGGACAGAATCATTAACTGTGCAGATTATTTCCTTACATAAGGAGAAGAGAGCATCATGCTGTGATGGCTCAGGGGTGACCAGCAGTCCTGGCACTGCCCTGCCTCTCTGTGGGTACTCCCCGCAGCTGCCAGGCCCTGCTGCTGCTACTGGGTCATTCTGCCTTTATTCTGGATCGCAGGGCTTTGCAATCACCTGTTTCCATCATCCTGCCATGAGCCTGCAGCAGTGTGGGGTGCACTAGGTCTGACAGCTCCCCCAAAGCTGCCCTCTCGTACATCCTGCAGTCCCATTGCTTTCTGAACAGCCAAAGCTCCAGGCTTTCCCACCTGCTCCAGCTGTCTCCCGACTCCCATGCCTGCCATACGCCACACTCTCCTCTACAACCCTGGGAGCACAACAATCCAGAATAGCTCCTTTGAAATAATGCACCATCCTTTAACGCAGAGAAAGAGAGAAACCTGGCAAAAATATTGAAATTATGTATGCCTGGCTCATTTTTCTTAAGAGCTCAGTGACCCCCATACCCCAGGTATATGCCAGGAAGCCTGAGGTTTGGGCAGGTTGTATCCTTCTATTCCTCATGGCTGTAGTGTCACCAGACTGCATTTTCAGCAGTGGCACCACTCAGAGTGTGCCCATTTCAACCCCTGGGCATTTGCCTTTCCCTGCCTCCCTACTGAAGTGTCACCCTCCTCCTTCCCCCACTGCAATCTCATCACTGCTTTGTGGCTCTCTTCAGAGTCAGACTTCAAAATAATGACTCTAAAATAACTTTGCAACCCCTCCCGTGTTGAATTAGAGCCAGATGTGTTCCCCTCACAGAGTCCTCAGTGTGGCTTTCCCAAGTGGGGCTGGAAGGCCACTGGGGCAGCCAGCTACAGCCTGGGGCCATGAACCAGCTCTTTTGTTGGCATCCCTCCACCCTTAGCTGCAGGCAGCTCATATTTCTTCTGTAGACACCGGCTTCGTTTTCAACAATTTAGTGTCCTTTTGAGTTTGAAATACAAGAGAAATAAGCTTGCTAATGTATTTGAGGCAGGAATTGGCACCCCTAAAGTAATGGCTGCTTTCTAAAGGACTCTTAATTCCTTTAAGGACCCCTGATTTCCTTTCATACTGATTTCTCAATATCTCAGAATTAGACAAAAGCAAATCCATTCACATACTTCAATACACCAACAGAAGTTGCATAGGAATAAAGAAATTGTACATTAATCCAATGTTCAAGTATGTATACAGACATAATAGACTAAGCAAGTAATTCCTCCTAGAAGAGATAATCAAAGGTTCTAATTTAAACAGCTCATTTTATGATCATCTTTTCTGTTTTGTCAGCCTACTACACCTATTAAAAATGTAATCTCTTCATTGTTTTAGTAATGTGAACCACTATTTTACAAGTATTTGATTGATGGACATAGCCAAATGAAACAACAAGTTTGCTTGCCCTCACAGGGATTTTAAATAACTGTTTTCATTCTATGCCTTGAATAAAATAGTTTCTTTTCTCAACAACATGAGGGACAAACAAGAGAAATGGGGTGCCTGTGGTTTTTTCTCCCTTAATTTTCTGATATTGGCTTAGAAACCTTTCAATATAAAGAACTCCTAGCATATGCATAAATTGTTTACCATGTGGTGGTTTTGTTGAGTCTCCTAGGAGCTCTGTGAGGCAGGTTTGGGGAAAGCACTGCTATAAACCCCCCAAATAACTGTGTTTTTCTAACTGAAAAACATAAACAATCATCCAAACAGTGGTCAATGGAAATAAGGTTTCAATCCAAAAGGCATAAAAGACTGAGTGGGAAACAAAGTGATGTTTCTTTCACGGCCAATGACCTTTTGTTTATGGCCAGCAGAGCACCAGCAATGGTGATGCAGGCCCGAGGAAGGACTGTGAGGGCTGGACACTCCAGAGTGACAACGCTTTGTCCATCAGGAGCTTCCACAGAGCACACTGAAAAGAAGTAAATAGTGCCCTTGCTGTGGAGCCTGTGCATAAAGAGAACTGTTAGCTTTGCTTCCCTTTATCTTGGAAGATGCAGACTTGGTCTTTCTGATTATTTTTGTCTTTTCTTTCAGCCTTGCAGGCAATCAGGCAATCATGGAGGGAGCTGGGCATCTCAATGACCACACTGTGGAAAGCAGATGTTCAGTCTTTCCTTTACAATGATTTGCACGATGATGGTTTCTAAACAAAAAACAATAGGTTCCTTTCCCCTCTTTTTTTTTTTTCCTCTGTCAGACAACCCTTTCTAATGGCATTTTTAGAAGTGTTGGTAGCTTTTGAACTTACCTCTACACAATCATTCACAGCGTGGCCATTATTACCAAGGAACATACCCATGACAGAGGATCTTCTTTCCATGATATTTTTCTAATAACAAATTTCATAAAGATGTTGATTTTAATTAATTGAAGAGTTTAATAGCAGCGCATTAAATACAATCATCTGATGAACAGAAAAAGCCCAATAAGCCACTCATGACTTATGCCAGGATTCAGAGCAATTTAAAGACCCAGAGAACTGAAAGCCCCCTTTGTTCTGCACAGTCAGGCTACAAGATGCATCACCTCAAAAAAACTAAAATTGCAGGCATGCAGCATTTGCTGCCTCCAATTAAGGTCTTTTGGCACCAACAGTGACAATAAAAGTAGAAGCAGGAATATATTCAATGGCCATGAAATGTAGTGAGGTATAATTTTCTCTCACATATTATATATTGGTATAAAATAATAAGATCAGCTTCTCTCAAGAAAAGTTCTTGAATATTATATTACTCTTTAATATTATATGTGGCTATTTGATAATATTTTTATCAGCTGTGCAAAATATATTAAATCACTAAATATGGTATTTTAGTATGTGGACACACACATAGATTTATGCATAAATTTATATGAAAATAATCCTACTTAGACTTCAATAGATGGACTGAACTAGATTGCAGAAAAGTTACCAATCCATGGTCAAAACATGCATTTTAGAAAAGATTTTTCACAATGTGAAAAGTGCACACTGAAAGTAGATATATATATTTAAAAATAAGACACTTGTGTTATTACTGCTAATAGATTCTCTGCTATCTTTTAGTGGTGATGTAGCACTACCTGCCTGTCCTGTGAATACAAAATTCTATCTTTTGCAGTGTTCTTAAAGTCATTGTAACTAAACCAAATCAGTTTTAAGACATATTTTCAATTGTCCCTTTTTCACACACTCTCCTTGTTACAGAAAATGCCCATAATACCAGTAAAAAATCCAATTCAGGCACATTAGGTAGCTGAGCAGACCGAAACCACTGATTGTTATTTAACAACTTTGCAGAGCTGCTGCGTAAAATTAATAAAAGATTTAATAGCTTATAGGGAAAAGTTTGAATGCTTGACTTCAGTTTCTAAAATTTTTATAACTGACTTTATGCTTTCTAGTAATGCTGAGCTTGTAATCCTATTAGTCAGCTCTCTTTTTCAAGGTACACTAATTTGAACGCATTCGTTATTTTTCCTTGACTCTGCGGATTCTGTGGGCAGTTTCAGGTCCGTTCCCATTGGTTTGTGTCCCTGTGCTCCTGCAGCTGGAGATGGCATTTCTGGGAAAACAGCTGTATGGCCAGAACATCCCCGTGACTCAGTAATCCCTGGCTGCCAGAACCACCTCCCAGGGCTCTTGGCTGCCAGTTGTCGTTATGTTTAAATCCGCTATTCTGTGAGGAAAAGACCCAAACCTTCCCAGGCTAGGCTGAAGATAAATCTGCATGAGCAGATCATGTTTGCACAGCACACGGAAGGGAAGTGGATGTTGGCTGTGTTAGAAAGGTTGCTAAGTATCAATTTAGAATATTCACAGGCAAGTTTCAAAAACCACTGCAAGTGGGGATCAAATATTACCCGAGATGAAAGGAGAGTAGTGAACAATTTGCTACAGGTCACTTGTTTCAAGAAGACCTTTACTTCTACACTGTGGTACAGAGTGAACACCTGGAGGGTCACAGCACCAACCCAGGCTATGTAGTCAGTTATTTCAGGATTTCATTACTTATTATTTTAAAGGAGGATCTTTAAATTGGTATAGCTCATTCTTTAAAATGAGAAACCCACTTTTAAGTGCTGTGGCTGTTAGAGCCTTTTCATATCTCGTTCACATATTTCTCATACATTTAAGGTTATGTTGCCTTATTATTGCATAGAAGGTGCACAAAAGCACTGATCAGTATTTTAGTGAGAAATTAGAGAAGTTATAAAAGATGTTTGGCCACTACCCTGGAGATAAAGTTAGTTAAATGGTCCTTTTCAGATTGGTAAGACTTTTCTAGCTCACAGAAAAAAAAGAAATAAAATGATATTGAATAGCCATACTATAGATCTGTGCATTATAATTACCTAAACTAATGTAAGTTTTTAAAATGCTTCATTCTTCAAAGTCTTCATGCACACAAAATGCACTATACAACAAGCAATACAGGGGCATAGAACCAAAATTTAGCTTGGAAGGGACCTTCAGAGCATATCTGGTTCAATCCTTTGCTCAAAACAAGTCTAAATAGATCAGGTTGCAAAATCCAGCTGAGTCTTGGGCATGTCAGGGGACAGAGATTCTCTAACCCTGTTGCAGTGTTTAACACTTTTCTGCAGAGCAACATCTGCGGCTTGCACTGCCGCACGAGATCCCTTCAGAGATGCAAGATATCGTACTTGCTCTTGCTGAATTGAATGAGGTTCTGCTCAACCTAGTTCTCCCCCCTCTCCATGCCTCTCTGAAGAGCAGCCCCTTCCTCCCGTGTGTTCACTGCTGCTCCCAGGTGGGGGCCATGCACATCCGTGCTGAGAGGGCACTCCATCCCATTCTCCTGCTCACTGCTGAAGACATTCAGTGACACTGATCCCACTGCTAATCCCTGAGGGACCCCACCAGCTACTGGTTGCCTGCTGGACTTGGCACCATTGGTTACAATGCTTTGGTTGTAGCACTGCAGCCAGTTTTTCACCCATTCCTATCTCATCCTCACCTCATGAATTTGGTTTTAAGGACACCATGACGGACTGGGTCAAAGGCCTTGCTGGAAAATAAATTATACAACATCCACTGTCCTCCCCTTCTCTACAGGAGGTAACCTCCTCTGAGAAAGAGCCAATCCCCTTAAGAACTTTAACTTTACCAAGATGAGGCAAATCATGATTTTGTTGCAATAAGTTGAGTTGTTACTGTTTCACTTGCATTCAGTAAAAAGAAAAAATTAAACCTGACACAGAATAAATGCCTAATAAGTTGAATGTGCTTTAGTACTACAAGTCAGTAGCTTTGAATATATAAAAAAGTTACAGACAAGTTTGTAGTGAGAAACATCTCCCTGACTGAAGAGAGACAGAAGCAGCATATTATCAAATATACAAGATAACCATGAGTCAATTAATTTCACAGACTGTTACAATGGAGGTTCTTCACTACTAGTGTGCAAAAATTATTAAGGTACTTTATTAAAAGGCAGATAAATAACATCTCATTTGTTTTCTGAGGATATGTAAATAGGAAACTCAGTAAAAACCCCAGCCTAAACCACTATTAGTCTTTGGGACTCATTCTGTGAAGTGCTGAGCAAACACTTACTGAATGAAATGTGCCTCAGTGAATAAAATTCTAATTAGAGTAATTGAGCTTTGATAACTACTATGTCATTAAACATAGATTGGCTTTAAACTAATTGTATTTGCATTGTATTATGATTTCTATTAATTAATGCATTAATGTTTGTATTCTGCAAACTCTTTTGAAGTAAAACATTAAAGTCTGTACCACTTAATCTGAAGTGAAATGCCCTCTAAATACAAACCTGGCATGGCACTAGTAGAAAAGGTTCTTTAAAGAAATATGGTGCAGATCTTCCCTGTTCATGGTAAAGAACAGCTGAGGACAGGTGACTGTGGGCTCTTTGGGCTCCCTCCCTCCCAGAGTCTCTGGAGCACAAGGCAAAGCTGGGGGGGAGCCGTGCCAGCTGCACCAGTCCTGCAGTGCCCCTAACCTGCTCCTCTCACTGGAGCAGATCCACCTGCCAGCCAAAGCAGTCCCAAAGTGGGGAGAGACCTGCAGCGGTACTGAACACAGCCTGGTGAGCTCCCGATGGTTCCTTCTGGGGCACGGGGGTGCAGTGGGGCACTGGGCACGGAGCCAGTGCTAACACGGAACCCTCCTGGTGGCCAAGTCAGCAACGCTCTATTCCTTAGCAATGCAGGTCCCACTGCCCTCGGCTGGGAAAAGCCCCCTAACCAACAAACAAACAGCACACTAAACCCCAAATGAGCCTTATGAGGTTTTAATCTGATGGGCAACCTGAGGCTGGGCACATTGGTGTGTTCAGGATGGCCGTCAGCAACTCTTTGCTGTGGGAATTCCACTCTACACAGAAAGCCTTCTTTGGTAGAATTGTTCTGGCCTCCTTTCATCTCAGTTCTATCAACAGACAATAGTCAACAAGTAATTTCTTAAAGCCTACTTGCAGGAGTTGGCATTTCAAAATTGAAGTAGACTAAAATAAAATAATTGATTAATTATATGTCAGCTGACCATTAATTTTATTTAATAAACCAAATCATCCAGTCTTCTGATTCATATACATTGACTATTCAGTGGCTTCCCATAATTCTGGAATGGAAGGCAAGGATAGGAAGACTGCTTTTCTCCTAAATAATTCTTAACAGCTGGAATATCTGAAACTCCATTTGCCAGACAACAGCACATGTCCAAGAGCTTGCAATGCCTCACATACTGCAGGACAGATCTCACTGGTTCTGTCCTGAACGCTTGCTGGTGTTCAAGTATTTCTATTAAGCCTTTCAGGATAATTCTAATTTAATTCACTAACTGATACCACACTAATACTGATATTTGGAATTCTAGAAATCTGGAGTTTCTCTTTTTGCTTAGGCATTTACTGCAAGTGTTCTACACAATGTGAGTAGTTCTCTGTAAACTCAGACCAAAAACAATCCTTAGTGGAAGTGAGCTTTATCTCCAGGGTTTAGATTAAAGCTGAATGTGAACTTCTCTGGAACCCAGGGCTTGCAGGGAGGTTTTGATTTATATTCACCTGATATTCTCAACCATGTGTGAGGAGATAAGGATGGTAGAAGGGAACCTCTCAAAAAAATCAGTGCTGTACATTTCTAACTTTTAGATGGGAAAAAATCCCAAACAATTAACATCCTCTATTTATTTGCTATACTCATTTCACTTGCATAGTTTGACTTGCTGTCCCAATATTTTTGACTTTTGAGTTTTTCAAGCCACTGCATAAAGTGGTGAAGAATTGAAGGGCACCCATACCCCAGCTCCCTCTGACTGATGCATTGCACTTTAGGGATGCAGGGAGCTGTCTTGGAAACCTCAGGGGAAAAGTAGAGGTGGACATTCTGCTTGGCAGGTCTGATGCCTTCAAGTTGAAGTCACAGTGCCATTTACTGCTCTGTGCTTGCACCTGTGCTCCTTTCAACATGAGCTGGACTTACTGTAGACCTGACTTCCTACTTGACTTCCAGAGATCTGAAAATCTAGGATAATAGGATAAATCTCTCTTTTTCTTAGACAATATTTGCCTGCATCTCTAGGAACCTCACTGGGTGAATTGCCAGATGGATATTTGTGTACAGATGGAGCTAAAGTGGTGGAACCACCAAGTCTCCCAGCATTTAAAAAATTACATGTCCAGTGGTTTAAGCATATCTTTCATACCTACTGAAAACTCAGGTTGCCTTCATAACAAGAATTCCTTTCCTAGAATTATGCTTTACATTCCACTAGATAGCTTTGTATAATTGCATATTATTGGCTATTTTAAATGTAAAGCAACATAACCAAACATAATAATGTAGTATAAGTGTAATGACTTATTTTTACTTTTTGTACTTTTGACATCTGGCAATTTTTTAAGTGCTATTTGTCTACGACAGTGCCAAGAAGTTCTTTTTCAAATGAATCTCTCTCCTATGCCAGAAACACAAAGTGTTTATTTAGTTCATTACAGTATGGATGTCTAAGTGATCCTTCATGTGTTCTTCAAATATGCAAATAGCATAATCTTTACACTTAAAGAAATATCTACACATCCTATTTCAAGACAGAAATGTATTCTTACTGCAGCCTCATGAAAAACCAAGACTGCCTCCCTACAGTGTTAAGAATAACAACTCTGTTGATTTTACACAATTGAAGTTGCAATTAAAGCAGTGCAGGAACAACTCTGACAAACAGAGCTTATACACCATAGATGTAAGAATTTATCACTTTTTCATCAGGAACAAGGCTAAACACTATGTATACTTCACTCCTGATAACAGAGACAAAACTAGTTACTGTCATTAGCAAAGGGGCCACTGTATGGCAAAGGATTCTTAAAATTTCCAAGGGGACCAACTGAATGAAGAAATTCTGGGTGAAAAATGTGCTGTAGGCAGAACTCTAGAGATGAGAGAGTGCAGGAGGTACAGTGCTGCCTTGGTGTCCTGCCAGCCATCCCATTGCACAGTCACATCTACAGCCCTTATGCAAAACCACAGGAATTCTGCTTTCTGCAGTGTATAAGTATCTATTAGTTAGATGAACAGAATTCTTCATAACAAATAAAGCCCTTCTATTTTGAATGATAGTTTTAACAACAAAATGAGAAATGTAAATCGTCTGTACAATATTATATGAAGATTAAAGGTGACAGAAATATATTCAAGTTCAACAGATTCTCTTGTGGTGAAAAAAAAACCTCCGAACAATACTTTAAGTGCTGAATAAAATGTTTTGTGACAGAAATTTCCTGCAAAGGAAAAATTGGAGGAGGCATGTTTCCAGTGTAGGGTGCATATATTTGACATACTGTAAAATTCACAAGTATTTAATTGTGTTAGTAAAATATATGCAGTGAGCTCCCTGTGGCTTTCAGCCAGTGTCCTGTCTGATTAGGTTATTTTGAGGTAAATGCTTCAAAGTCGCAGGCGGCCTTTGCTAAATGGTTATAATCAGCCATACCTGGTGATTCTCAGTGACTTCCCTGGCTGGAGCACTGGATGGCTTTGGAATACAGACTCTTTTGGGCTTTGTTTACTCTGTAGTTACCCCACAGGGCTGCTCATTGCAAAGGCACGTGAGGATCCCACAACTCTCAGCTCTTGCCTCACAGTTGAAATTTGGCATTAATTAGGGAGGGGAAACTATAGCTTGTCAAATAAAGCTGATTAGAGGGTAATATAGTTTGGTTCACAAGCTGCATCATACAGCTAAATTTCATGTAACCTTTGGGCATTGCGCTTACTTTGTGCGTGCCTGGGAGGACACGAGAACATAACAGGTTATAAAGAAAGTAATGTTCATGCTCATAGATTTTCTGTCTTTTATTAAATGTGTCTTGACTGGTGGATTCAGATATATTGCTTTGTAAATGTAATTATTTTTTCCTATCAGTATTAGGGAAGGAAAGTAAGCAGGATTTATGAGACACTCTAGAAGAGGATTTGAAGCAGACTGATTAGTGTATCAGTCTTAATTACAATGTAAACTAAATAATATGAAATATTAATCTGTTGTTTTCAGACCAAAGAATCAATACACAGACTGGAAGTTAATTTTTTTCTGTGCACTTATGTCAAGAAATGAAGAAACCTTTATGTATTTTAGGATAGTTCTGGAATTTGTCAATTAAATTAAAACAACCAAAATACCATTCCTCCAAAATAAAAGCAAGAAACTTCAGATGAGCACTTGACTTCTTTTTTAGTTGAATTTTTAAATATAATCTGTTTTCCCCTTGCTTCTTGCAATGCTAAATAAAAAGCATAAATAATTTAATTGAAAAATTAAATTAAGGAGAATCAATTTATGACAGATTTATGAATGCATATAATGACTCTTAACAAAATATTGAGCAGCCATACTTAATTAAAAGCCAGATTTCCTATATGATCAAAATGGACAGTTCCAGAAATATTACTTGTTTTTTTTTTTACTTCCCTGGTTCTGGATTCCCTTTTCTTATTGATGCCCTGCAACCATATCCAGAAATCTCAGGTCTGGAGAAGATTCTGATTCAAATGGGGAACGTCTTGATGCACAAAGGAAGATATTCTCCACACCGTAGTTCTTAGACTTGCAGCCAAATTTTTCCTCTAAGTTCAGGAATTAAATTCTTTTCACTTGCATTTCTCCTGGGCACTGAATACAAGTTTCAGTCCTTTGTCTCTAGGACCATAGGACTTGAAGCCTTGCCCCAAGTGTGTTGTGGTGCTCTTCGTGCTCTCCTGGCACACCAGAGAAACAGGGAACACCACCCTACCTGTGCTACAGAGGGATTGGTCTCAATGTGCAGCAGAATTTTGCACAAAGAGAGCTCAGTGTTCAAGTTTCTAAAAGTCAGTGTGTGAAGCAGCAACTGATATACAGGATTTCCCTGTGGTTTGCAGTGGTAGAGAAAGTGAGGCAGAACAATGCAGGTGAGCTGCCAAATAGAAAAGCAAAAATTTTCAGCACAGCCAAGACCCTGAAGCCTACAGCTCTACCAGTAGCAGAATGAACTGAGAATAATTTTCTGGCTTGAGGTCAGTGGGATGGCTAAGCACACACCCACACAGCTCCGTTCTCACATCCCAGCCAGGGTGGCACCATCCAAAGTGCTCGTGGGGCAGCGTGTGGCCTGGGCTGTCCCCAGGCCGTGCCCGGACACGAGGGTTGGTGCCGCTGCCCATGGCAGGTCTGTGCCAGCTGTGACCACTATGGGCAGAGGACTCACACTTCAGCAGAAAGGAAGTCCAAGCAGATTTTCACCAACAAGTATAGCCTAAGATTATCCCAAGTTAATGTCAATCTCTTCAAAATTTTGTGTGGAAATTCTGTGGCTTTGTGGTAAGTGGTGTCTCAGGGCACGCACACACAGGGGTCCAATTTAACCAGAGCCAGGGCCAGCACCCATCCTGTTGGGGAGCAGCTGGTGCTGGTAGATTATTCTACCAGCATCAGGGGATTGTGTGGCTCCCACTGCCCCCTGGGGCTGGCTCAGGACAAGTCACGGGGATCAGGGTGCTGAGGGTGCCTCCTCCGTCCTGCTCCGGCCCTTCCCTCCTCCCTTCCCGGTGCAGTGGCGTGGTTGCTCTCAAGGTCAGCCATCCAGCCTCCGGAGCACTGAGGTTTTCTAACTAGGATTTGGCATTTAAATAGCTTTTATTTTATTTTCAAGGCAACATTTTTTGCTTTTTCTCTTTGAGTATCAGTTATTTGAAAATGTCAGAGACAATTTCCAAGGAAAAATATGATCTTTTTTTCCTCTCCCTATCTCTCTGTATACATGGTCAGAGAACCATTTTTCTCTGTGTTCTTTTCTTATGCAGGTTGGGGTTATTGGTTCATTTGTTCAGCCACTTTTGCAGAACTGTCCTTGGCATTCAGGGACAAATGATTCTTTCCAATCAGCAAAAGGGAGACAAAAGAGATAATCCAATACAGGACTAGATTTGCAAGCAGTTCAAGGTCTTAGGAGGCTTAAAGATCTTTTGGGGTTTTTTCAGAGAGATGTAGAGCTTTCTCAAAGAAATATACAGAACATTCTAAATTTGAAATAATAACTTGTAAGTGTGGAGACAGCAGAGCAGAGGCAGTATATGATTTCCTTTCAGATTCTGATGACCTTGTCACTGTAATTATGAGCAAACAGTACATTATTGTTATGTATTTAAAAAGACAAAAATGCCCTCTACATTTCTTGAGTGCCAAACAAAGGGAGTTTGATATTCAGTTATAAAGTACTTGTAAACACCTAATACAGTTCCAAATTCTGAGTTCAAGTTGCTGAAAGAAAAGATGTCAGTAAATTTTCAAGCTACCAGCCTTGGGCCAAGATAGGTCTTTTGATAGCCCTTAAAAAACCCCCCTAAAACAAAGAAAAGCCCCTGCAGATGCCATTACTGCTGTACCTATAGATGCAATCTATTTTCTTTTTTTTCTTTCTTTTTTCTTTTTTTTCTGCATAGCAAAGAATTTCCCTCAGTTAAGAAATATACCCCTGAGTTAACATGAAAAGCAGTAAGGAGTTTTCTAGGAAAAGATACAGGGAGCAGGCCTGAAAGTGTCAGCCATCCTTTCTTTCCAGTGGTTTTTGTTGCTCAGCATTTCAGAATGTTTGACCAGGACCAAATTAATCACTTGCATGCAAATGCCTGCATTGTGTCACTCCAGTTAACAGATGTCATCCTTTAGCATGGAGGAAAGCCTGAGAAGAATTGCATCATGTAGAGTGAGAGTGAAAAAAGCAGCCTAAACTCCAATCAGATCTTGAAATTAAATACTTTCTCCCTCTCTCTCCTGGCTGCTAGTATCTGCAAAATTTTCTTTGAACTTCTAAACATAGAAGAGATCAATTTAAAGGCAACATAAACAGAGGTGGCACTCAGTGCCTGATCTTGATCTACTGGAGTAGCTGTAGCTCACTCACACAAAACTCCTATTAATCTTAAATTTGGTGTGAAAAAGAAAAATTGCCATCGAGATGGCATTGGCTGCTGGCTTGTGCTGATGGCCAGTGTGGAGTCTGTGCATCAGTGATGTTTAAAGGCAGGTTCAGCTGGAGCTGGACCCCTTCCCTCCTGGCAACATGAACTGGCCAGACACAAATCAAGCCCTGTCCAGACACTGTGTGGTCCACGAGCCCTTGTCTACTACAGCAAGGTCCCCCTGCCACGCACCCACACTTTTTTTTTTAAATACTTTAAATATAAAATGTTGAGCTTTCGAAATATTTTTAAGGCAGTAACGTTAAAATGAAACAGTAAAATAAAGCACAAGGTGGGAGGTTTTACCTCCCCTTGTATGACTTCCTGTAGTTTCCACTCCCTTTATGAATGAATCTTGCTTTTTTTTTTAATTGGCATAGTATAAACCAACAATAAACTTGCTCAACAAAAATCTTAGCCTTCATACCAAGCAGCTAGAATTGTACCTATAAAGCTGGATGCAGCTGCTCTCATGGAAAAGAGGGAAATCAGCTAAATGGATTTATGAAGGTTCACTTTTTTTTGAGAATTATAAGCAGAGACAGGTGTAGTGATGAGATGTGTGTAAAAGTCTTCCACCTTTTTCAAGGCTCCATGTGTGAAACACTGAAATATACATGTATGAAAATTTATGACTATTTGAATTGTATATTTGAATGCTTTACCAAAAGCACTGAAATAGTAGAATAAAATAATTCTTTAGCACACATTTTGTGAGGTAGATGCACATTTGCAGCACTTTGAGGTCTTCATAGTTCCTTTCATTCCAATGGCCTGACTCCAACACTGCACGTTAGCTGTGTGTTCAAAGTTCTTTGTTAAAGGTAGACCTAAACTGGAATTATTTGTTTAAGAAAGGCTCATCCAACCTTCCATTTATGAATTAAAATACATCTTACCTCAGCCCTTTCTCTTCTGAGTGACAGAAAATTCCTCTTTCTGCTTGTGAAGAGACTGGTGTCAGAGAAGTTTCCAGGGCAATGAAATGGTGAGCTGTAAAAAAAGAGATGCCTTGTGAGGTAAAATTTACAGTCAAGAGAACAATACAGTTTCCAGGTCTCCTGTATTACCCTTTCAGGTGAAATCAAATCTTCTAATACCAAAAATAAGATTTAGCTACTGATCCTGACAAGAAATATGAAAATCAGGGTGCTTTCAAAGATCCATATTCCATTCTATAAAGTTGCTTTTAAAGCACTTGAGATGTGACTAAGGTTTAAAAATCCACATCTTTTAAATGAAAAATAACCTGTTTTAAATTTTCTAAATATTACACATAATAAGGATTTAGCTTTATTTAAGAAGAGGACTTAAAGTACAAAGGAATACTTTTACCTAAGGTTTCAAAAGCAAGCCCTTCAACCTGATGGAGATGCATCTTTCCCTCAGGCTCTGGATCAGGCTTGACTGCCAGTTTGGTAGCAGGAAGTGTTTTTACTGAGGGACTCTATTGCTACCTTACTGCAAACAGCTACAGTTCTAAAAAATGAAGAGTTACAACTCTCTACAATGAGCAGTAAACCCTCTAAAGACTGCATTAAAATTGTCATTCTGAGCAGATTTGTGTTGGCATGCATTCCTTTCATTTGGAGATACCCGGATCCAGCAGGATTTGCATGAAATCCAAATTTTTTGCTGTATGAAATCCGGTTTTGATCTCAAGAACCCCAGAGGTTTATCAGAGCATATAATACTAAACTGTATCTTTTATTAGACAAATCTAGAGTTAAAACCCCAAGCTTTTGCACCTATCTGATGGTCTTCAACATTTGGCTGGACCATCCAGGATCATGCCTAGGCTTTTAGCAGGCTCTTTGTTTCACCTGCTGATCCTAGAAATTGCTACTTCCTTCAATGGAATTGTTTGTTTTCACCAAAATCTAAGTTTGGCAGTTACATTATATCACAAAATCCCATTTAGCTGGGATTTTGCTCTGCTGAAGATCTGATTCTTGTTCCTGGCTTTTTGTTCAGCTGGCTGTAACTGTGGGCAGCTCAGGGAGGCCACCTGCCTCGAGGGCCCCCAAAACTTTTGCCTCCTCTGGGCAACAAGACAGAGTTTGTCTTAATGGTTCCAGATGGTTACTGGAGATTAGTGTTGCTC
Organism: Platysteira castanea; assembly: GCA_013397175.1. NCBI lineage: Eukaryota > Metazoa > Chordata > Aves > Passeriformes > Platysteira > Platysteira castanea. Next base: position 895,118 of record VYXC01011097.1, on the reverse strand, counting down.
AGCTATATTGCATTGATGATCCTTCTCAGAGCAGACAAGTAGTAATTAATTGATTCCATCTGTATCTACATTTGGGCAGAAAGTGATTTATAATGACCATTCCTACAAAGCAGCAGAGGGCATATGATTAACAAGTCAGCCCTGATGGGCCACAGGGATGTGGAGAGACTGAAACAAATTTCCATAAGAACATTCATATGTACAAGTTAAGAGAGAACTGCAGAGAACTTACTGTAGTGTGAAGTGTGAATCCAGAACACACATGTAACCTTGCTGTGCTATTCAAGTCTGAGAATCACTTCATGACTAAATCTGTCCAAATACAGAGTCCCTGAAAATAGTATCTCAAACTACTCTTGAGTAATTTTCGGTTAGAAGGTCACATCCCCTCAGAGAAGTGAAGCACTTTCTATCAAGGTTTACCATTTAATATCAAACCAGCGATCCTCTGTCTGTGAACTATTTTAGGAAACACAGAGTACAAGTACTACAGCGCATATACTGAAGTTGTCTTTCATTACTATTTTTGGAGTACTTATTATTCTGATAGGTTAGTGCAATTACATATTCATGAAAGAACAATGTAACTTTTTCTGACTGCTACAAAAGTTCCAGTATTTACTGTAAGTAAGGATGTTCTAGAGATCAGAATTCAGGCTGTTCAAAACTTGGTCTTATGACTGTCACTACAGATGGTCAGAGTTATGATCCATATCACATAACTTTCTTATTTTGAATCATTCAGGTGATTTAAGAGTTTTGTGCAATTTACAGAGTTCTGGTGTACTGCATCATTTGTTTCCATAGGACAAACGCAGAACTCTTCTCTTTACTGATGACAGTTTTTCCTCAAAGAAAAATTTTCTGGGATTAGTATTTGAGTACAGTCAGTGGTTCTGGACTGATGGGCCAATTTTGCCTTGTTAAGGTTGAAATTTGTTTCATCATATTTCAAATGTGTTTTTTCTGACTAGTCTGTACATTTTGAATAGAAGTCTGACTGATTCTGTATGTGGATTCACTTGATCAGAAACCTGCTAGGAAGAGCCAGGTGACATTTGATGTCTGAACACAAGTTACCTACGTGAAGGCCAGGGCTCTATCTTTTACACAGGCAAACAGAGCTCATTCTATAATTTACCACTATTTTGCAGCCCTGGTACAGGATAGGTGACTATTGTATTTCAGTGTAGGCCGATCTATAATTAAAATAAACTTGCAAGTAATCTAGTCTGACTGTGCTGTAGTAACAGCTGTCAGATTGAGCAGCACTTTGTAAATCACCTTCTGTTTAACGTGCAAGTGTTAGAGTTATTTATAACTATGCCATATAAACGTCACAAAGGATGTTTGGTGATTCACAGACAATAACAAAGAACATACTGTGGGACAGACAGAGAAGAGAAAGCAGCATTTTTTTTTTGTTTAGACAGAACGATTTGGAGTTCTTCACACTCTTCCAGAGCAGTCCCTTAGGGTATCAGCATCACCACTGGATTGGATTTCTACTCACTTTGCCTGAAAACCCAGCTCTGCTGACACCAGCAAGAATTTTGCCCTTGTTTTTCCAAGGGCCAAACTTTCACTGATGGCTTTATGTGACAATTAATACATATTAACATGCAGAACCATGGAGTGAAAATTCAGGTCCAGTGGGTTTGCATGAAGTGCAGTAATTCCCCAGGTTTTATGTACCTCTGTTCAAAGCTTGACAAAGCCCAGCTTTCCTCCTTTCAGCTTTTTGACCAGAGAAACCATTTGCTCTGTGACCTTGACACTGCTGCCTAGAGAGCCAGCCTTTAAATATAAAGGATAATTCAGGGCAGGTGTTTCCTCAGACTTTCAAAATATGCATGTCACTGGCTCCATGATTATGTGTTGCTGATTGTGAGGGAAGGGAATTTACAAATACGAATAATTTTTAATCTAAAGGCCTTTGGTTATGGTCTTCTGCCTGGTGGCCTTAAACCTCTCTCCTGCCTGTTACCTCTGCTTTGTGATTGATGATCATCATATGCAGCTAAAACATAATAATTTTAAAAGCACTGGTAAGTCTAAATCATCATTAGCTATATTGAATTGATTGCTGGAGGTTTCAGTTCTGATGAACAAGGAAAAGCTTTCCTCCTGGTTCCAGGAGGCTCTCTCCCCTTCGGCTGTTTGCAATATTTGATCGATTGCCTCACTCAGGAGTGACTGAATCTGTCAAAACTGGCAGAAATTAGATTTGCCCAGAAGCTTATTCTACAACCTTGGCAATGAGCTGGATTAACTCGACCCATGGACCAAACTTTTGTGCTGGAGCTTTTGGGGAGGAAAGCTTGCGGACGGGTTTTCCAATACTATAATAGTAAATCTATCTGTGTGAGAACCTCAGCCAGCAGCTCAGAGCAGATGAGTAACTCAGCATCCTAAATCCCTGACCTGATAAGCTTTCTACCAAAGCTGCAATAAAAGGTAATAGCTAGAACCATAGATGCATATGCTGCTCTTTCAGATATGACAGCTTTTCTAGTGACAACTAAACATGGTCAGCTCATTTAGAACAAAGAATAATTATTAAAAAGATGAGCAATTTTTGCTTATTGATCAATTTTATATAATTTATCATAAAGAGAAACATCATTTCAATTTTGAGGATCCTTGTCATGCTTCAGTCTTGTATAGACTTCAAAAATGTACAGCAGGCCTACAGAGAGGAGCTAAGGTAGTATAGCAAATGCAAAAGCAACAGAAAGAAGATTTTGTTTAAAAAGGTAAATATTTATCAGTTAAAAATGTTTCTAAGCAGTAGCACATTAATATTTGCGCTACTTTAAACTCAGTAGTGCTGTAACATTTTGTCACAAGCACTGAAAACAATTACGATTCCTAGTCATTGAATGAACTTAACTCCCTGTGGTTGACAGTGGTAGTTACTCGAGATCACACTGTGGATGATTCCAATGGCAAAAAAATACTTAAGCCAAAAATTGCAGGTGAAAAACAAACTTAGTATTAGACCTACAATTCATTGATAGACATTAAAATTTTCTTTATGACTGTTAAGTAACAGAAAAGCTACTGCTGCAGCCAGACCTTTTTTGTTTATTTCTTTTCAGCTTCAGGGGTCTTTTTTTTCTATTTACCTGCTGGTTTACTCCTGTTATGTAGCAGCTCTTAGAGAAATCATATTACAATAAATTTGTCCTTTCAGAGCACCTCTGAAATGTCGTATTATTACCTGGTAGCTGATACAAATCTATTCAGCTCATGGGGCATAAGTTTCAACTGCTTGTTGAAATAACAGCTTGTAGTTGGCTTTGACCAGCGTAACTACTGCCTGAAAACTGCAAGCTCAAAAACCACCTATAATACAAGGAAAAGTCCCATAGGCTTTATAAAGGCAGAAACAGTCAATCAGACCCTCATAAAGCAGACCATCTAAATGTTATGTTTATTTAAATTTGTCACACTCTTTCTTTGAAATGAAGAGACAGTGTCCACATATCCTTCACAGTTCATTAATCTTACCGGGATCCAGTGGCATATTAATCAAAGCTCCTGAAAGGAATGCTGTCTGCAGCTGACTCCAGTGTACACAAGTTGTCTCATTGCATTTCTTTGGAGAAGCATGTTTATCCAGCACAGTGTCCTTAAGGATTTAATTGCAAACATAGGCATCCCCCACATTTGCCTAAATAAAAACACAAAGGATCTTTTGTCAGGAATTCTTTTGTTTACTGAAAGTAACTTTGTTCTTGAAGAAGAAAACCAAAACAAAACAAAATTAAAATTCTCTGTTGCACCTCTTTAAATTTCACCCAGGAGTTAATTTATACCTTCAATGGGCTGGTGAAAAAAAGATGAGCTGGAGACACCTGCTGATTAGGTGTCTCACAATTAAAGAAAACAAAAATGACTGTTGGAAAATAAAGCTCTTTGTACAGCTTGACAATTGAAGGGTGTATATTAAAATATGCAACTTTGGAGTGTACCCTGGAGCTGACAGACTAACTATGACATAGAGGTTCAGGAAGAATAATGATAACAGATGCTTTGGCCTTGCTTTCCCCACTTTGACTGATGGCTGGAAATCAATACCACAGCTGCCATAGGAATAATGCCATTGACTGGGTGTTCACTGCTTTTTCCATCTTCAGGAAATAGACTTTTGAAGTTGCATGTTATCAATCATACTTTAATCACTGTTTTGTGTTTTATCAAGCAACAGATATTGATGTTGGAGGTTCTGAATTTTTAATGCTGTTTTAATTCCTTAGAGTTCTCTGCACTCATCATAATAACCATACCTTAGAACTAGGCTTTAAAGAAACCATATGCACACTTTCAGTTCTTGCTACAGTGTGCTGCAGGCTGCACCTACTTTACTGTGTTTGTTTGGTTTCAGACGTGCCTTTCTTGTCTCTCCCCATTTGGAAAGTTTCACTTTGCTGCTGTGTGCATCTTTCCCAGGACACCACACTAGCAGTATTGAGCAAGTCCTAATACCAGGCATTCCTCGAACTGGTTTTCTGTACATTAAGAGCACAGTTAATGTGCTTATGTTAATAAGACTTTTCCAGTGTCTTGTAAATCCCAAACAATCAGTACAAGAAGTACAAGCAGTTTTCTAGACTTTTCAGATTTAAATATAGGCGTAAAATACAGAATCAGCTTGGATACAAGGATAGGGTTTCGGCACAGGTGTTGCAGTACTGAACTACTAAAGTAGAAACAAACACAAAATAAGAAAATACCGCACCAGAGATGAATTTTGATGAGAGCTGCTTCTCTGACCTTGAGCTTCCATGAACTGCTACAAACTGAGGGAGCCTCACACCCAGACCTTGCAAAAAGTGCCCTCCTCACCCTCCCCTCATGATCCACCTCCCGGACACCTGGGGCCGTGGCTTTGAATTAGACTCAGCCCAAACCCCTTGAATGGGAGGACTATGAAGTCTGTAGGCAGTAATTAAATCAAAATAGCACTGGGCTTCCTCTCATTTTATTGAGATTTGAGAGATAGTGGAGGGGAGTAGAGTCACAAAGCTGAGATACAATAGGATAAAAAGCAGTATAAAAGTTATATGAAAACAAACCTGCACTGTAGAAATAAGGTAATATCCAAGGTGTTTGTGCTCTTTTATCTGATCTTTAGAGGCTTTATTCAAAGAACATTTTGCAGTGACCAAAGGCTCCATACCCCTGTTCTGAGTAATGGGGATATTTGGAAACTGAGCACTTATGTTTAGAACATACATATTTAAAAGAATAGAGCATATATGGGTGCAATTCTTTTATAATTTCTCAAAATTTTAAAGAATCACTAAATTGATATCTGCAGGCTTATATTTTAAATATTTTCTATGTTTTTTCCTTTAAGAACAAAAACAAAAAGTGAAAAATGTTTTTAATTTTAATTCCTGTGTTATTGGGATTAAAGTTTAACTGTTTCAAAGGATGTACAGGCCAGAGAACACTGGTTTATGGTGGGAATAACTGAACATGTTTTCATGTTTAATATAACTGAAGAGCAACTCCTTCTGAAGGCAGCTCTTGCTGAAAAACTCTTCTTAAATCCAGTTCCTCTGGAAGGAGAATTAGTAGAGCAGGAGCCTGCAGCTGCTCTGAAAGGCAGCTCATGGGCTGCATGACATTGGACTTGTTTGCAAAAAGACAAGTAACAGGGTCCCTTACACATTTTGCTACTCTGCTGCTTTGCATCTTTAGCATAATAATGGGTGTATATATCTCACCTCTTGTAGATTTTGTAAGTACTAGGGAGTGCTATTCAGTAAATGCAGTAACTCAGGAGCGCAGAGAATCGGGACAAGATCAACTGATGTTTTAGTCATACGAATGAATCACTGTTTTCTGAGTATGGAATTGTTAATCAGAATTGTATTACAGAACTGTTTGGTGTTAATCTGCAGTTTGGTAAAGAAACAGACTTGTTTTACCTGCAGGACAGAAGAAGGGATGGGGTCAAGTAACCCTTTCCTTGCCTAGCTTGTGCCTTTGAGGAGCTCTTACAGCCCTGGCACAGCTCTGCTGCTTCTCACCCTCATGCTCAGGATTCTTCCTCCTCCTCCTCCACCCTGCCAGATGAGGCAGACAGGAAAGGTGTCAGGCACCAAGGGAGGAGGTGCTGTGCCCCTTCTCAGTGTCCCTGTAGGAGCTGTGTCCCCTGAGCCACAGCTGAACCTCAGCGTTTCTGCCTCCTCAGCCCTGGGCTCGTGTCCCCTCCGTGGGGCTGTGGCTCTGGGAGCCCCTGCAGTGACCACGGCGGGTTTGGATCCGGCCCTGGGGAGGGGCTGCAGCTTCACTCACCAGCCTGAAGAAAGGCTGGAAAACCTGGAGAGCAACACCATTGCTTTGAAATATTTATTCATTAAATTTTCATAGAAGGGACCCTGTCAGCCAAACCTTGTGTGGTATAAGGAAAGAAGACACTATTTTCCAACTCATGAATCATCTAATGAGTGTTGGCATTTAACTATTGGGAAATAATCAACCAATCCCCCAATCAACAAAAAATAAATAGCAAATAATATTTTAAAATCACATCAAATTTAGGCATGTTGAATGAAGAAATCTATGTTTATGTGTTACTATAAGTATTTTGTTTACCTGTGTTGTTATATTTCTTTACCATATGTTTTTCTGTTTATATGGCAACACACTTGGAAATCAGAGCACAGATTTTAGCCAACTAGCGCATAGAGATTCCCATTAAGTCATGCTAAAAATTTTTTTCAAAAATCTGTATTTCAACAGGATGAATTTTTGATATGGCTAGCAAAGGCCATATCATGTAATATTATTTTTTTTTAATTCATTACCTCTACGGTTTTCTGCCTTTCAACCCTGTGGTTTATTTATAGTTACTAATTTTATCTGCTATAAAACTTAACCCTAGGCCCTCTGCACAACAAATATCTTGGGGAAATAATAAAAAATAATCTGATTCCCTTATCTGAAATGTAAAATATGGATGTTGCTCTACTGTTGCCCACAAAGAAAAGGAAAAAATAATGAAGGTCAGTCATTTAATGGAAACAAATATTCGAAAGAGATAAGTGCTATGTTATGCCAAGGATTTAACCACTGACAAATTTCGGTTGCTAACTTTTAAAAGTAAAAATGACTGAGGAAGTATTCCTAATATGTAAGCAGTGAAGTTTTACTGTTTCTCTTCCACATTCTAATAAAATAGTTTTGATGGTTTTGAGTTAGTGCCTTTTGTTTCAAGTATCAGACAAATCAAATGCAGCCACACAGAGCCCCACACTCGTTCTGAAACAAACATCATTACAGAGGCCTGGAGATAATGAATGTCTGTTTAGGAATTAGGACACCAGAAACTACTTGCCAGAGGTAAAATGATCTGCCACAGACAAGGGAGATTTAAACATGAGTTTAAATTACTCACAGAGGCAGCCTCGGACTCTTGTTTCTGACTCTCATTGTGTTGTCCAAACATGAGCACTGGAACTCAAATGAGAGTTGATCTCAGCTCAACCTTGTACTGCCAGATTTTTGTATTGTATCCTTACTGGCTTTTGTTCCTCCATTTATCTAAGAAAAATATATCGAAAAATTGAATTAGAAATATCTTAATTTATAAATTGAAACTATAAAAATAGTCTTCCCTCCCCAAAGCATCCTCTAGAGCTTGTCCTCGGCCTATTTTGGCCAAGGTATCTTTTTTAGCTGGTACAAGGGTACCAAAAGAAAAAGGATCTGCTCTTCCTCACAAGCAGGCTGACATGTTTCACAAAGTGAAAGCTGGTAGAAAGAGCAAACTTTCTACCAGCTCAAACTTTCCAGATCTTAGTCAGTATTGAGCTTTTTGTGCTCTTTTACTTGAGGTGAATTTTTTTTAGAAAATGATTAAGGAGTTGCCTGGATATCTTTTCCGGAAGCTTTTCATCAGAGCTGGCTTTTAGGTGGTTCTCCCATGGAACAGCCAGAGCAGGCAGCTGCCCAAGGCAGCAAACTGGGACGAGGAAAGAGCTGTGTCCCTCCTGTTCTCCTTTCCTCCCCCAGAGCTCTGACAGCCAGGCGGGCTCTGCTCGTGAGGATGTGATAAACATTTGACAAACTGATGTGTAGGCCACAGCAGCCACCACACAGAGAGCCTTTCCCTTCCCAGGGGAGAGGACTAAGACCATTAGAAGGAGGCAACGAGTTGGGGTTTGAAAGGGAATTTCCTGCTGGGCAGACTGGAGCTTGCCCGGAGAGAGGCCATCGGCAGCACTCCAGGGATTGGGGGGAGCAGTGGAAACTCTGGGAAACTCACCCTGGCATGAAAGACCACGGGCTATTTCTGGCAGTGGATTCCAGATGTGTGGAGGGAGACATGGGGCTTCATGGAGGCTCTGTGCGTGAAGGACCAGAGGCAGGACTTTGGGATCTGATTGGGAGCAGAGGCCGAAGGAGGAGACACGTAGAGCAGCCCAGTGCAGTTCCCAGGAGAGGGGACTGCAGCAGTGATTGGGGTGGGAACCTGGTGTGGACATCGATTCCCAGCCGGGGCTGTTAACTCAGCCTCCCAGCACAGCCTTTCTGGCTCCCTCTCTGGTACCAGACGCCACAGAGTAGGAACAGACGTATTTCCTTCTGATGTCATTTCCAATTCTAATTTCATAGAGCCGCAAATGAACAGAGAATGCATCAGAGGAAGGCTCCTCCTGTTACATCCCACCCCAGTGTGGGGGTTGCTACGTCACCCTTCAGTTTCTTGGGAAGGAAAGGAGCATGACGGAGATGTGCAACACTTGCTTTTGTATTAATTTTCTTTTCCCTGTTATGCCTCTGTCTGTCTCACGGGATCACCGAATGATTAACCACAAACTCTGCTTGATGATCCCTTTAAATCAGTTTGCTGTGCTCCTCTAGAAAACCAGACTATCCTTCAGGCAAAAGCAGCATATACAAAATATGATGTATTTGCAAAAAATGTGCCTTTGCCTCTTTGAAGCTCCCTGTAATTACATATCCAGGGAATAGTTTGATGTTTACATTTTCAAGTATATGACTGCTTGTATTTAGCATAATAATTTTTCATCTTTTCCCTTTCTTGTTTCATTTTTTATGGTCATAAATTAAATTACATTATGTTGCAAAAAGAATGAGGATTGAGAGTGAGTCACAGTAGCCCTGAAACAAGAGGCCAGTAACCAGGAAGGCACTTTTAGGTGGTGGCCGTGCCCCCTGAGCCTTCTGAAGGAGATGCCAGCTGGCTTGTTCTAGCAGCTCCCATTCAGAAGAGAGCCTGGCTATTTCCCATGATGTCTGATGCCCAAAGGGATCTAGCCTGGGCATCACTTCTTGGGGAGAAAAACTGGCCAGCTGCCACAGCCTCTCCCCCCTGCAGCCAGACCAAATGTCTCCTGCTTGATAAAGCTGGCTTTGGGCCCTTGGGTTAAATTCTTCTCTTGGATTTAGGAGCATGGATTCTGAAATCCTTAGCTGGTTTCAAAGGAGAAATTATGAATTTACACCAGTTTTCTTGTGATCAAGAGCCAAAGTGAAGTCTAGAGTACATAAAATGAATCCAGGCTTTTGGTCTAAATTTATAATGTTGCTTTAGAAAGCCTTCAAACAAGATTTATCCTCTGGTTCAAAATACATTTCAGTTGGAGTCATACTTGTCAGCCATTGAACAACATCCTAAAAATCTTCTTTTGCCCCTAACACAACATTTATTATTTACATAATATATGTGTATATGTGTAAACAGTACAACGGAAATAATTTCTACTATAAATTTACTGTCTTCTTTTAAAACATTATTGTGGCTTTCTGACTATTCTTGAACTCATTTATTGCTCTCACAAACATTCTATAAAAATTTTAATAGAGCAATTTATACTCCTTAGGTTGGGAGTTAATTTTCTTCACACAAATAGACTGTTAATGCAACTTTATGGTTGCAGACATGAGGCCCAAATAATGGGCTCTAGGAACTATGTACTGACATCAGTGGGATTTGTGTGTTTCTGCAGGCAGAATTATGTTGGTAATTTTTGAGCAATATTTGTTTGTACATTTTGGTTGTCAATAGCTTGGATTATAGAATTAGAGAAGTTTAATGATGCTTATTATAATTTGAGCCTTTGAATACTTAAAATATTCTTTAACTATTTTCATGTATTGTCTGGACCAATCCCTGCTGTTTTTATCAGGTGCTTTAATGGATGGTCAGTGTATGTGCTGTCTTGTGCTGTGGTGGGCATCAGCTGCTTGGGACAACATTTAGGACTCTTGGGCATTTTTGAAGAGCTGCTATTGGTGTGTTAGTGGGTTTGTCTCTTGTTAGGGTTGTTTAATTCTGCTTTGTGAGTGTGTTCTCAACTGCAAACACTGAGAAACTTCAACCACGTGAGTTATGTTTACCCTACTCCAGGAGACTTATTTTTAGCTAGAGAAGGCTTTAGACAGAGTCTAGCTCAGCAAAAAGGTGGGAGAAAGGCATAGGAAGTGCCAGTGGGGATGGGGAAAAGTGGGAACTCGAGGGAAGGAAACTAATTTGGGAGAGATTACTGGGAAGGGGAAAGGCAGCTCAGAGGAATGTGGAGAAAGGTATTATACTGACCAGTGAGGTCTGTGTTAAAGTGAATGACTTTAAACTAGAGTCCTGGAAAGTGAGCTGATAGAAATACAATAGAACTAGACAAGGAAGCAGAACCCATAGAAAAAGTTTTTGGAGGGATAGGGCAAGCCTTGGAAGTGGTTTCTTGGAGTTTGCTGCAATATCTTTCCATGGACTGCAGTGTGCCTCACTTGCCTGTAATTCCCTGGATCCTCCTTCTTGAAAGAGAAAAGTCCCAGTGCTTGGGAAGCTCTCCTGCCCACCAGAGTGTTGCCAGGCTAGCAGGCAGTGCCTTGCCATGCTCCCTCAGCACTCGAGGGCACAGCCTGTCCCGTCCCCCGGGCTTGTGCACGTCCCATTTATTTCCATGCTCCCTAACCTGACCTTCTTCCACCAAGGGTGAGTCTTGCTCCAAACTTCCCCAGTGGTCTCAGAAACCTGGGACTCCTGAGGGAAGGTCTCAGCAGTAAAGGTAAGAGGCAAAGAAAGTTTCTGAGTACAACAGGGTTTTCCACCTCCTTTGGCTGCGGGGCCCCAGCCCCATTCAGCGCTGTTCTCCTGTTCCCTGTGATGTACTTGTAGCAGCCTTCCTGGTTACACTTCACGTAGCTCATCAGATTGAGCTCTAGGTGAGCTGTGGCTTTCCTAACCCCAGCCCTGCAAGCTTGGACAGAATCTCTTTGGGTCAGCTGTCTCTGCTTCCATTTCTTGCATGCCTCTCCTTATGGTTTATCAGGAGCTCCTTGTCCATCGGTGTAGGCCTCCTGCTGCCTTTGCTTGATTTTCTGCTCACAGAAATGAACCATTCTTGAATTTGGAGGTGGTGATCTTTGAAAATTAGGCAGGGGAGTTGCTGGAAAAGAAGACCGATCTTAAACGTTAAATGCTGCCTCAAAAATCACATTATAGCTCTGCATCTGTCAAAGGTTTCCTGTCCTTCTCTCATTGAGTGAGGCACTTTAACCAAATTTTTCATTGCCATTCATTTATTTTCTAGATGTCTGCCCTGAGCTTAGGTTCTGATTCACAGAAATGCTGAGCACTATTTATTGCAACCGAGATGAATAATTTCTAATTTGAACATTAAAAGCTTTATTGTTTTAAACACCATGTTCAGAGTATCTCAGCAACACCTCCAAGTTAGAGGATACTTTTGACCTTCATCTCTGTGTGCCTCAATTAAATGCCATCCCTTATCTCACAAGACTTTGTGAAGTTAAATTAATTAGTCATTGTGAAGCCCTCAGAGACAGCAGTGATAAATGAGACAGAAAAGTCTATGCAGGAACTATTGCTCTTCTGAGATGGTTTGAACAGTGAGAAACAAACAAGGCTGGTGCCACACACAGCACAGAAAGTGTGTCAGAAGGTGCTGAGGAGCTTTTTGTGAGAACTCTTCACCCTTGGCACTTACAAAGGCCAGGGTCCTATGGGAAAAGTGCTGAGAGATTATGAAAAGTGTGTGCATAAGGAATACAAATACAGCTATGCAGATAATCTTAAATTTTGGCACTTCCCAATTTTTAAATGATTTTGCAAACTTTGAAGCATTCCTACGCATAGTTAAGGCAGTGTACTCAGTACCTCAGCAGAACAGGTGGTGCCATCAGGGTTTGTTGTATGTCACAACCCTTCAGTTTTTCTTTAATTTGTGACTCATATTTTCATTAGTATGCTCTCGTAATTAACACTCAGAAGTTTTTTCACTAATGAAACTACAGGAGTGACTCTGGTAGAATAAGAAATGGTCTCATTAGGAATAACACATTTCTTAGACACAATACTGAACTCAGTATATAGTTAATTATCTGTTTTTTTCTCTGAAGTGAAATATATGTCTTAAATGGTCTCTAATCACACATTTCACTCAGAGCTTTCAATGTGTGCATATCTTGATTACTGACAAAAAACATGATGGAAAATGTCTGTATTGCAAGGAAAAATTCATATTTTCATTAAAATAATGGAAAGGGCTTTCTATAAAATGATGGTTCTGAAACCACTGCATCCTTGTCACATATTTTGTTATGTTCCTTTATTTTCACAGGTTTAGAGCTTGGCTATAAGCCTAAACTAGAAAATTAAAATGTGAACACTCTCCCCTGTTATCTTTCCAAAAATCAGATTTTCCAGTGCCAACTTTTGAAGTTCCAACCACACAAAGTTATCCTCTTTCTAAATGATGGAACATGCCCTTCTGATCCAGTACTTGCCATTCCAACAGCAAAGAGTATTTTCTTCTGTTCACTTCAAAGAGATTTAAAATTAATGAACTTCACGACTGAGAATACAAGATACTTGAAATTTTGCTGTGGTTAAAACCCAGCTGAAACCATGGAGTCAGCATGGTTTTACAGAAAGCTGAGGCTGAAACAAATGGGATGAGACAGTGCCCACATGTTGCTGGACCTTTGGCACTTCTCGTGTCCATTGAAACGTGTCTGACACAACTGTGAGCTTGTTCCACCACCAACCTGCTCTGCTAACTAGAAAACTGCCTCTAATCTATCTGTTGCCATAATTAGTTTAGTGCTGTACCCTCTTCCTCTGTGGTATTTACTTTGTGGTATGTTTTCCAAGAGTAATCATAGCAGCTCCCAGCTCTGTTTTGTGGAGCTTAAACTGTTAAACTCTCACAGACTAGACTTGGTGCGCCTGTTCTTTTGGGAATGCCCTCTCTGTATGTCCCCTGGTTTGAATTCAAGATTTTGACATGGATTTCCACGACAGTGGTGTAGTGAAAGTCTTTCAAATACTTTTCATAGCAACCGATATTTCCCCCTTTTCAACTGCAAAACACTTCATCTGTACTTGCAAACATTCTACTATCTAATAAAAGGTATGTTTTCAACCACAGTGGCACGTGGAGGTTTTCAGGTGTCCTAAATTTGACACAACTTTTTCCTCATCTGCTACTCCAGAGAGCAGAGAAGAGAACACTGGGACAGCACCTTAAAGCAAAACTTTGAGGAACACAAACTGTATGCAGTGAAACTCTGAACCAGACCTAAATTCTTCTCACCAAAGTCAAAGCAACTCATTTTTTACTGCAAAAAGAGCAGGAAAGAGGACATAATCACATCACCTATAGTTATATTCTGTAATATTTAAAATTCCTCTGAAAATTTATGCTGCGTGCCTAGTAATGGAAAGGGCAAAATTGTAGAAATGAGCCCACAGAAAGCCAGGCTATCGCTGCCAAATGCATTGGAGGGGTGGGGAGTGCAGGATGGGAGCAGGATTCAAGTTCCATTGCTTCTGTTGAATTCTGGGACGTCACAAACACGCGTAGCACAGCTCCTCGGGCAGCCTGGCCACGGCCCAGCTCCCAGTCCCCACCAGCACTGCCCCCTGCCCCGCTGGCAGCAGCCCTGGGTGGGCTCTGTGAGCTCCCTGTGCCCGAGGGGCTGCACGGCTGACTGCACCTTCCCCTGTGACCCCGCTATCGCCACCGTGGGGAATTTACACTTTTCTGTCATTTACACACTGAAAACTATTATTCGGAATTATGACAACTGTCAATTTTCACATAATTAAAGAGAGCTCGATGTAGCAGAAAAAAATGAATGTTTGCACTTGTGTTCACTTGTCTCTGCCCCCTCCTGAGAAGCGAATATTTAATTTCACCAGATTCTTTATGAGAGAAAAAGTGGTACTCAGAGGCAGCTGGAATCTGAACCTTCAAGTTTAGCATGACAGCATGAAAAATAATTTTTCATTAAAGACAATAAGTATCTGGTTGATGTGTCAGGCACTTCATAGTCTGAGATATTGTTAAAAATCTAACTGGCCATGGGGGTTTCAAGAGGAATCTGTATATATGGCATGCTTCAGTTGATGACAGAAATAAATCTCTTACATACAATGTCAAAGGCAGAATTCTGCAGCCTACACAGACACAATGAAAAGCAGGATGATCCTAGATGGTATTTTTAAGTCTGTACCAGTATTCAGGATTACACAATCATTCATTTGACTTACGAATTACTGAGAGGTGCAGAGATGAGAAGACCAAAGAAAAGATGAGGTCTTCACAGCTGTCTGGTTTATTAAAAGTACCAAAATATTGTCTGAAAAGGCCATACAAGTAAGAGAACCAGAGAACACTGAATTTAGTGAAAAATCTGATTGGTTTTTACAAGCCCCATCGGTCCCTTTTAACAGTTGCGTGAAGCAATTTTCCTTTGTGGGGGCTTTTAAGAATTATTAATTAATGGTTACCATTATTTTTATTTGTGACAAAAACTACATATCTTGTGGGCAGCAAGGGCACAGTCCTGTCTTCAGGAAAGAATTCTAAATGTTCACACTTCTTCTGTGGAAAAAAACCCCAACCCTCCTTTGCAAAAACATTTTGTTGCTGTCAACAGGTTTTAGTGAATTTTGTTGAAGTCAGTGATGAATTTGCAGAAATACTTTTTAGTTTGGTCAGTGCCATCTGTCAGGGAGTGCTGGGCAGCTGTGGATGCTGGAGAACACGGACTGGGCAGTGCCACGTGGTGTGGGGTGGCCCCATGGCAGCCCAGGAGGACACACAGCTTGCCTCGCTCCCAGGGGTGCAGAAGCAGGATTTGCTTGTGTGAGATGGTCAGAGGGAAGGTTTGGTTTGTTGTCTTGGTCCAACGGTAAAGTGCAGGGCTATCCCAGATGGTGCCAATCCTGTGGTTTGTACCTTAACATCCCTTTTCATTTCCCAGTTTTCTGCCACCCACTTCCTCTGCCCCGGTCTCCTCCACAACACCCACCTAATTACTTCTTTCCTCATTGCTCCCAGTTTTGCTACATCCATCCCAAAGTTGTCAGTTCTGATACCATTACCTAGGTCTTTTGTGGTCTTAGTGATACAGTTACCTTGGTGCCTTGCAAGATGTTACTCCCCCAAAGGTCTGCAGAACACCTCCCCAATTATCTGTGAAGTTGGGCCTTCTGTTCCATTTCTCACAAAACTCCCCCTTCACCACCTGTGAAACCCAGCCCTCCTGCATGGTGCTGTCTGTAACTTTAGTCATTTTCTCACATTCTTATCAATCATGTTCAGCACTTTCTCGTGTAATGTCCAGTAATTTCCCACATCTTGTTCCCTCACCTAACCTCAGGCCAGGGCTTAGTCAGTGACCCAGTTATTTGATCTAATGTTGATACTCCAAAATAGGTTTTCCATATTTCTTTTTCCAATCCTTCACTCAATCCAGGTTGATCCTCTTCACTTTCAAATCCTGCTGCATTATTTACCTACAAGCTTCTTCCTTATCTTTCCTCCTGCTCAGCTGATCCACTTGTTCCATTGATTAGAGATGTTACAGAATGAATATTTCTTTCTCTTTACCTCCTCCTATCAGTCTGTTATAATCTAAAGACACTTGCTGGCCTGAAAGAAGTGTAGTTAACCACACAAAGACTCCAGCAAAGAGAGCAGTCCTACTGTCGGGGAAGCAAATGCTGATCTCGAGAACAGTAACATAGCCCGAGTTCTTCCTAGAGCCCCTGCTGTCTGTGAGGACAGAAGTACAGACTCTGAGGCAGGGGAAGAGATAATATTGATTTAAGATTAAAATTCAGGAGTGATTCACCTGAAAGCACTTTGAACCCCCCTTTTTTTCCCCATAAATTTCTAAGATTCATGGCTCTTCAGAGGATTTTGAGTTAGGAATCCAAAAATGGACATATCCGAAATAATTTGGGCTTTAAAGATTTTGTTAACAACCGTGAAGTATTACAGACTATTGTCATGTTCTCCCAGCACAGTGCAGGACTGGGGCACCACAGCACTCCCCACTCCAGCTTCTTGTCTCTTTGTATTTACTGTCAGAGCTGGATCCAACCAGAGCTGCAAGCCTGTGCTGTGCTGAGTTGAACTCCAGCAGCAAGGAGAGGATCTGCAGAGTAGGAGGAGGCAACACAATGTGCTTGGAAGTAGATGTCATCCTGATGGGACTGCTTGGGTAATTAAAGTGAGCAGGGAAGCTGAAGTGATAATATAGGCATCAGGATGACTCCAGTGAATCTGAGATTGTTGTATTGTGTTGGGATCCGTCTTGCAATTTTCTCCTTTTCAGTGCTCCTGCTCCAATTTATACAGTGTAACAAAGATTTGAGAAATTAATTATTCAGTTTTCATTAATTTCTTTTGGCTAAAAGTGCACAGCTTGAAAGAAAAAAATTGTAACTTTTGGATGGTCTGTAATGTTGTGGGTTTTGATGATTCATAGCTTCGAGTTGGTTCCATACAACTTAAATCTCAACATTTCATGTACAATCACATATTTCATTTCTCCACCCTGCACAAATATTATTTTCTTGATTTTTTGCAACCAGTACATTTTTTTCCATTAGGTGTGGATTTACCACTGCAGCATGTACTTCTTTATGTCATGTCAAAGTGGAGTAGCCATGAGATGATTCTGCCTCTTATTCAGAGGAGCCTGCATCCTACTCTGTCATTAATTATCCAGAGCTACGAGAACATCCCCTTTTTAACTGCAGTGTCAAATTTTGTTATATTCTGAACAAAACTGCATTGAAACCCCCACTCAAAATGCAAAGTAGCAATTCTCTCTCTTAAATGTGCTTGGAATTTCACTACCGTGAACTTTATATATTTTAAGATCTCTTATTACTATCCTTTATTTACATTGGGCTAGAGATAAAAATGGAATTGAAAATGAAAAATAAAATAATTTTTATCATCTTCTCTTCAGATTCACCAGCCCAAATCTGCCTCTCAGTTCTCTCAGCCTGCACAAGGAAAGGTGGCTGGTTTAGGAAGGGAAATCTCCGGAATAGGAGGGCTTCAAGGTGAACAAATCCAGAGACACATAAGGCTTTCAAATTTCATGACAGCACAGTGTTCTGAGACACCTTTCATGGGGGTAACCACCGCATGGTAATGGGCATGGTTGTAGCTTTGCCTGCAGCAATCCTGTTTCTTGTCTGAAGTCAGCTGAAAGCTACATCGGGAAACTCCAAAAAGTGGTTCATTGGTGGGTGGGAAAACTGACATTAGCATTGAGTTAGGGGCCTTGGATGAAACAATCTGCCACCAGAGGTTAGAGCAGCCGGGAAGCTTTGATGTAGCTGGAGCAGGGATCCTTTGTTTTCTGTTTGTAAAAAGCTCCCCTGTGGAGTTTTTGTTTGGGTTGTTAAAATCTGTTTAACTCAAAGAGCTGACAATAAGCACTTGGGAGCAAAACTGTCTCTTTGAAAGTCTTTTTGCTGTTCAACCGCGTTGGCCAGCCCTGCCAGTTTACAGCTCTGTTGGCTCTCACAGCTCCGAAGGCTGCTTAAGCAAACAATTAAGCTTTGCTGAACACTCTGGGCACCCCAGTGGCAAAATGTGCACTTTTTCTACAGCCTAGAAGATACCTAGAACAGAAACATTTTTTATAGTCACTGTTTTCCAAGCCATGGCGTTAGGCAGCTCGAGGTTCCTGGGTTTAGTAGTCAAGGGCAACCTGTGCTCAGCAGACTTAATTTCAGGTGTAGCAGGGCTCTGAACTAAGAGCAAAGCAATCACAGCGAGTATTAAAGATGGGTGTCATTTTACACTTGGTGTTCCTTGAAGAAGGCCACGTCTGCTCAGTGCCTAATACAGTTTGTTTTGATCTCTGATCAAGGTTGTTACACCCCCACAGCAACTGATTTGATCAGCGTTACTCATTATTTCCAAAATAAACTACTGAGGTCCCTGCCTCATGCTTGCAGCCAGTGCAGGCTGCCTCTTTCTTTTGCCAGGGCCTGTGTGGTGGGCACAGATGACTGGGGCACCACTGGCTGCATCCTGTGGCTGTAAATCTGCAGCAGGAGAAAAGTTTAACTGCTGTTAAACAGCCAGAGAATATGTGATAGAGCGGTCTGTGCAGTCCAGCCCTGTGTGGTGGGATACCTGTGGGCCACATCAGCTCTCACACTGGGCACCTCCAGCATAGGACTCAGCCTACAAGCACATGCCTGTGCCACCCCTGTCTGCCCAAGGCAGCCTCAGAGAACAAGATTTGGATGTCTGTACAAGCAGAAAAAAGATTGCTCCAAGGTGTATGCCACAGTGTGTATTATCCAAACTTACTGTACTGAAATAGTCCACAGTTGTGCTCCGTTCAGTATAACAATACTAACAATACAGAATGGAAAGAGGGTCTCCAAAGTTTACTGTTTGTTCTATTCTGAAAAGTATTCTAGGAACTGGTGAAATTTTACCTCTGTAAAACCAAAACAAGATATGCTATGAGAGCACCCGATTTTACATGGGAAAACATCTTTGGAAGAAAAGAAGCCAAACTTTGACAAGTTTTTCAACCATTTTTAAACATGAATTTAATAAATTCAATCTCTGCTAGATTTTAGGCTGGCTTTTTGTCTCAGCCTGAGACATGTGGTATAGTACCACTTCAGCCCAGTCTTGCAGCCTCTTCTCCACACTCTTCCCTGCTCCAATTTATTCAGGGTGTCATGGCTAGAAAAACTGGGCACAGTGTAAAGAATGGGTATGTCCTGATTGCCTTGGCTCTAGGGCCACTTTTCCTCTATAAGCAGTAACAGAAAGAAGTGACTGAGAGTGAACTTTCTATGCAGTAATTCTCATGTAAGCAAGCAAAGGGCCCTTGGAGTTTGTGCTCAAGTTCCTGTCCAGATTTGTAAGCAGCACTGACTGCTCCTACTCTCCTCATGGTTAAAGAACCTATTCCCACTGCAGAAGACACTGGATGGAAAGTCGCTACAGAGCAGTTGTTTGAAAAAGAAACAAAGAAGGAATTTTGCTTAATAATTTTATACTGCTTTTATCTACCAAGAATGGCAGCACTTTTTAGAACATTTGGAGAAGGCAGGAGGTGTTTTGTGGGAAGTAGTAATGAAAAATTCATGAAGGATTAAAAATAGTTGGATTTTTTGGGTTTAATTCAGAATCTCTTTATATTTCCCTTAGTTTCCTTCCCTATTTTTATTGAATATAAACAAAGAGCTTGTTCTAAAAAAGCTAGATGAATGGGAATGAACTAGAGTGAGATAAGTTATAAATCCAATAATTTCTGAAGTAGGTGGTTAAACTCTAGACCCTATATCTGTACCCAGTTGTCGAAGTGGTATGGTTTGTTCAGATGTTCAGAACATCCACAGATTTATCCACAGTTGCAGGGAATTTGTAGGTGACAAATTCCCTGCCAATCTGTCTATTTTCATTTTTTACCTGACGAATGATGGCCTGAGACAGTGCAGTTGCATTTAGCTTTATCCGAGCCTTTCTGGGAGCCTACACGCCTTCTCTTTCACACTGCTCCAATAAAGTGTTCCTATAACACAGGGCTGTGGAGACTATAGGGAAAGGGATAGAGAGATGCAGGAACAGAGATAATTGATGTTATTCTGATTCATGTTATCTGGAAGATCTCTTCAGCTGTAGCCCACTGGATGATGCCAAGAGGAGCAGTTAAAGTGCCGTTCTCTAGTGCAGGCACCCTCACACATTCTTACAATTATTCCTCCCAATTTACTCAGACAATTCCAAGCCTTCAAAAAAACTGCAGAAATGAGGTAGCAAGGGAATGGAGAACACACTGCCACTCCTTAGAGGCATGTAAAGCCCCTGCAAGAGGAGTGCCCATCCATGCTGAGCCAGGTTTATGTAACACCAGAGCACAGAGTGACAGGAAGATGTTGGAGGGGTAATTTCCAAACTGGAACCTCTTTCTATGACTATACCTCGGTTTCTGCATCATGCCCACAGTGGTTAGGTCTTAGAAGTAAGCAAATATGCCATCTTTTTTCTAATTTTCTTCTGTTAAGTTATATTTGGTCACACTGACCCAAACAAAAACTAGGTATTTGGTAATTTAAATATAAAGTTGAAGTTAAAAACCTACCTTCAATTACTATTCAAAGCCTACTTCAATTACTATTTCCCCAGTAACATGTTCAAGGATTTTTACAGAAAGCGACCAAAATAAAAAAAGAACCCTGACTTAGGTTACTCTTTCAACCTCTAAATTTCAGAAAGGTTTCAGGGTTAATATCATTTTTGCTTGTTTTCTTTTTCTCACTATAAATACGATGAGCAGAAAGGTGTTGCCATGGTGAGATTTTATAACGTACTTAAAAGCACTTGTTACAGTTATGTACCACAGAGCCACCTTCACTTATGTGTGAATTGTAGAGACACATGAAAAACCACCCCAAAGAAGTAGAGAGTCTACTGTGTCAGATGTTTGCAATACTTACTTAAAGCACGGATGTCACAAACATTTTAGCAGCCACTATATTATTTGCAAATCTTTTTTTACAGCAAGAAATGGGGAAAATGGTTGAACCAAATGGAATATACCTTACACTTAAAGTGTCATCATTATCTGTAGTCCAGCTTTGTAGTAAGCTGAATGAGAAATCACAAATTAAAATTAACACAGAGCTTGTGCAATTTAAGTTGCCCATTCCTAAGCCGTGTGCTGGAGGAATCTTTGCACAGAGCTGTGTGAGATGCTTTGAGCACTATTTTGCTGCTGCAAAAGGCAGAGCTCTGATGAATTACTGGAATATAACATCATAGATCCTTCTCCCAGGAAAGCAGGAGCTTGGGGGCCTGGGCTGCACTTCAGCTGAGTCTGTGCTGCTCTGAAAATAGCAGGCTCTGGAGCGGGCACGGCGCACCCGGCTCTGCCTCCTGCCCATTCGACTTTCTCTCTGACATCTGGAAGCAAACCTGTGGGCACGGTGCCCAGGCACTGCTGGTGGCTTCCTTGTTCTCTTGGCATGCTCAAGCATTTCCCTTGGGTCTGAACTTGAAGGTTCACTGTCTGTGTAGCTTTTAAGTCTGAAAAAATTCTGGGGCTCATCTTAAACAGGTAACATGGACATGTGCCCTGGGATTTCTCCAAGAACTTTAGAACACTTAAACCTCTGGCATACCTGTAGCATGTCCATACTACTGCTTTGTCTGGGATAGAGCTGAACAGCTCCCACCAGAGAAGATAAACTTTAATTACATTTCTTTTAAACAAGCCTTTTAAGCAGACACAGTAATGTTTTCTCACTAACCCCAGAAAGAAATGTAACCCGTCCTGAGAATATCACTGGCTAAAAATGGAACGTCACACCAGTCTGAGTCCAGTTGGGAAAGGGGAAACAAAGCTCAAAACAGTCTTTTCAGAGGTGGATACAGTTATTGTCTGAAGAAGGCCATGCAATTGCTTGCTTGTTGTGTGAGTGCAAATGTGTGCCAAGCGGTGCTATTGTAAAGAATTAATTCCCTGAATTTCCAAAGAATTGCCTCTTCTCAGGTTATGGACTCAGGTGTGCATCCACGTGAGTGGGGCAGCAGCAGAAGGCAGCAGTTATTGCACAGGGTACCTTCACCTGGGATTTTGCATAGGCCAGAGCAAAAGGACTCACAATGATTCCCTTCCTTTCACCAGCACTAACTCTTGGCTCCAAACTGTCACCAAGAGTCAGCCAGTTCAAAATGTCCAAGTACTGAAGGAAAAACCCAGCAGAACCCACAGCTGTTCACGGTCAGAATCAGGGGCTTCAAAAGCTGCAGCAGAATGATGGCCATTTGTACAGTACTTGTGGATGATGCCTGGTGGCCTCCTGTATCAAACTAAAATCATATACACACACCAGTAATACATTGTTATCTACTTTATGACCTACCATATTGTATTCATATTTCTGGAATTTACTCAGTTTTCAAAAGGTTTCATCGATTTTTGAAACCAGCATTTCAGATGTAAACACTTCTTTGGAAAAGGGAGAAAGGTGCTAAACAGACTTAGAGTACCAGCCTAAAACTGTAGCAATTTGCTGATGACATTTCTAAGGTTGCCTGGTCTATATGCTGTATTTTAGAGTTCTGAAATAGTTGAATTAAAGACAAAATGAATCAAATCACTGGTTACATTCACTTTCAATACTTATGAATCATTTAGTTCAAAAGCAGGTACTCATTTAATGACTGTATGGGATATACCTCCTGTGCAGATAAAACCTAAACACCAATTATTGTTAATAGGTGGTGTTGCATAGAAAGGTTAAATATCCACCAAAGGCTTATAAGCAGGTGTAAACACTCCTGGGTGCCTGTGCTCAGATCTGCTTTCAGTCTGAGAGCAACAGGAACTGTTACTGCAGCCCAGTGACACGACACAAAAATGTGCCCCAAAGTTAATAGCTGAAAAGAACAAAACTATCATTTTAGAGGTGGGGATTGTTTTACTTGTAATGCTGACTCTGTGCAGATACAATAAAGTCATCACACATGAGTGCAACCATCCATCCAAAGACAGCCACTGCTACAGCTCCAGCCACAGGGAATGCAGCTCTGCTGCCACAGTTCACTGGCACTCCCATACAAGAGGGGTGCTTCTTTGCTTGGGTGGAACTTTGGATTTGACTTGCTATTTAGCATTTGGAATCTCGGTAATTACAAAATATTTCTGTAATCACACACCATGGGCTTTAACCTTGCTTCTGCTGGAATCAGGGAAACGTGTGGAACAGTCCTAAGAGATGAGGGCACAGGCGAAGGCAGTAAGAGATCAGTTCAGACTCTACTACCAGACAAATATGAAACTTTGCATTTAGTAACAGACTTCTTCTGACAAAAGTGAGAGTGCTGAACATGACTAGAAGAATGAGAATTACAAATCCTTTTAGCTTTCAGAATACATGCATATACCATTAATAGACATTACCACACCAAATGTGTTTCAAAATATTGCCAGGACACACCCTATCTGAGATGAACTTTTCTGTCTTTTTAGTGATGATAATGGAGTGGCAATTTCTGCACAGTGAGTGAAAGACATTACCTGTAGCAGATGTGTATAGCAATTATTTGTTAGAAAACTTGCATATCCAAATAAACTCTTTTGAACATTTAGTATAAAAATGGAGTACAAAAATTTTGAGGAATAAAGGAGTTTTCTGTCAACTCAAAGTCAAGAGTAGTATCTGATAACATGCAGAGAGACCACAATAGGAAGAATATCAATAGCACTTCCCTCAATTGTTCTAATTCACCCAAATCTACTCCATTTCTAATTAAAAAATAAAAAAGTTAGGGAAATCTGGCTTACAGCTGTGCATTGTTGAGTCGTATTTTCAGATCCAAACACCCTGTAACCTGATTATCTGCAACTCTTTCTGATTGTGTGCAATCTGTGTTTGGTCTGAATAAGTCAATTTCTACAATGTTACAGTAAAAACAATAGAAAATTGGATCACGTATTTTGAAAGACTCAGGAAAATACTTTAAAAATTCTATTTGAACACATAAATGCCAGCTAACAAGAAGAAAAAACCACAGATGAATAAATTTAAAAAAAAGAGGAAAGATAGAGACAAAAATGGTTGCATAGAAGAAAACTATGCTTAGAAGAGTAGGAAGTTTTCAAAAGTTCAGAGCTTTGTATTTCTTTATGAAATATGTATAAGCTGTAACAGCCCCTTCCCAGCTACATGCATCTGTATTTCAAGTGTTAAACCAAGGACACTTCTATTCTCTACAGGAGAACAGAAACTGAACAGATCTTCAAAAGTGTGAGGTGACGTATTTTATTTGTGGCCATGACTCTCAGAAATGGCTGCATTGGTTTTTTATTTCCCCAAACTTTTAAAATAAGTCACTTTTGAAAGGGAACGTTCCATCCAGCAGCAGAGCTCCGCAGTCCCAGCAGGGTTGGCCCCACGGCGCTCCTGGCCCAGCTGCACTGGGGGGCTCCTGCAGCTCTCAGTCGGCTGCAGATCCGCACGGGGGGGCAGTGGGAAACTGACTCTCCTTTACAAACCACACCTTTGACTTCTGAGGTACAGTGGAGTTCAATTACAGGTTAGGATTTAAATAGTCTGTAATTTTAGTCTTCCATTTCCAGCTTCCTACATAATCCTTCTAAACACGTACTTGGCAATGTATCTTTGTCTAACTGGCCATGTGTCCAGCTCCTTGAGAAGGGAAATCTTTCTTTGGCACCACTGACAGCAGATGAGAGGACATCTCTCTCTCTTGTGCTCAACAGACCCTATTTTTCATCCATGCCCTCAGTCCTTCTGGAGGAGACATGAGTGTGATACTCCTTAGTTCATTCAAGGTCGTAGAATCAGAGAATCAAGGAATCATTAGGGTTGGAAGGATCCGCTGGAGATAATCCAGTCCAACCCCATGCCAAGGCAGGGTTACCTGGAGCAGGTGACACAGGAATGTGTCCAGGTGGGTTAGGAATGTGTCCAGGTGGGTTAGGAAGGTCTCCAGACACGGAGACTCCACACCCTCCCTGGGCAGCTCTGGCACCCTCAGTGGAAGGAAGTTCTTCCTTACCAGATCCTTACTAATCCACTGTCTGTGAAAGCCTTTCCTTCTGCCCCGTGTGATAGACTCTTTAATTTCCCTTTTCCCTCTGTTTTGAAAGAACAGCTCCTATACAAGGACATGAAGACAAGGAATAGCCTTGTGGAAATTATAATAATAATTATAATAGCAAAATGGAATATAAATATGTCCCCCATTACAAAATGCAAATCATATTTTAAGGTTACTATACTGTTGTTTTAAATCAATAACTTCTCTCAAGCAGACCAGTGGAATAACCACATACAGATATGCATTCAAACAGATGCAGAAAAAGACAGAAATGAGAAACACAATATATATATAAAGAAAGAAACAGATATCTTATGCATTCACTTCTTTCAATTGCTCAGACTGAACCGAAAGCATGAGACCAGGCACGTTATGCACCAGTATTTATGGGTGCACTATCTATTCTCACTGTGACGTACATGCACAGTTTTGTACTCGTAATTTCGACACATATGCATTAGATATGTGCCCTATTTTTATCCTGTCACACAAGCAAAGGAAAAGATAAACACGGAGCCATTTCCCTGACAAACCAAACAGTGGAGACAAGACCATTATCTCTGCGCCATCCGTCTCGAGCGCTGTTTGGCACAAATAGCAATGGCTTTCAATATTGCCTTTTTTGCTTTCCTCCCCCCGTGTTTTAGCAATCTGAAAGTATTTTCACAAGTGGAAGAGGGGCACTGTTTCCCCGGCCCCCTTGTTTCCATGGATGCGCTCTGTGCGGTTGCCGTGGGGACGCGGCGCTGGGGGGGTTGGTCCCGCTCGGGGGGGCAGCGCAGGGGGGGCTGGCACTTGTAATGGGTGAGAAGTTTAATTGAAAATTAAGTGGGTGCTTCTTTTGAAGTGAGTTACGTGCTAGTGGATTTATTTTGCAGAGGCAGAAGAGTCCCGACCGCGAGGAACAGGAGGTACGGGGAGATGAATTGCACAGAAGTGTTGTGATGATTCAGACTCGGTGCAGGTTTCTGTGTTGAAAGCCTTGCCCGTTTCTGTAGTAGTGCTTGAAAGGATTACAATGGGATGCTGCTACCAGAATTGGGCAAGTGAGCAGAAGCATGTTGAAAAGCGTATCAAAAAGCAATACTCGAGCGTAGGTTGCACTGCAGCAGCCCTGGGAAACAAAAAGGCTGTGGCTCATGCTCTGCCACTTCTGCAGAACTCATGGGGATTAATCTGCAAGGCAGCAACGCTCCCCCTGAGATCACCTCCAGAAGTACACCAGGCAGGTTAGCTGTGCTTTTGTACAATGCACTAAATATTTGGTATCTTCAAGAAATATCATCTTATCCAACAGCTGCGTGGAGGGTCACGTGATCCTTTCTTTGCCCCAAGGTTTCTTTGTGAGCAGTTCCATTTCTTCCACTAAGTTTTAGTGGATAGTAAAGTGTAGCTGGATGGCAAACTCTTGGGGAAGACATTATAAAATCAAATGCAATGAGCCCTCAAAATGGCTTGGGACTCCTAATTGCTCTGACAATTCTTCTTCTGGTTATCAGGATAAGTAACAACAACAGATTGGAAATGCTTTTGAGCAGAGCAAGGTAAGATAACTTCTACAAAAGAAATGGATAATGAGGGCTGCACATAGAGAGGGTATCTCAGCTGCCACTTCTTGTGAAAAAATTACCATACAATTTGTCCTTCTTAGCCAAATAGGCTGATTCAAATAAGAATTCGCATTGACTGACAACAGTCAATATTTGTATTTCCAGCCTCTTTTACAGGAGTCCCAGAGTAAATTGGATAGATAATTTAACTCTTACTAAGATTTATTTAAAAATTCCACAAAATCATAGCAAACCATTATAAATTAGGATTTTGCCAGCTTTCCAGCCACCTCCACTAACCCACCCTGAGTCCTGACACAGCTACATGCTGTTGGAGAAGCATTAGAATACTTGTCTGTTCTTTAATTCTTGCAAGCACCTCTCCAGTGGAATTTCTGGGATCTTCTCAATAATTTTATTTCCACTTTGAATTCAAACTGCTCCCTAGGTGGTTTCCAAAACACACAAAAAGACTGTCCCTATTCGTGGAACTTGCAAGACAGATCATTTAATCAATTTTAGAGGAATCAACACTGGACCCTTTATGTACAGTTTGAGTTTAATGTAATCCAGTATGAAATAGGAGTAGAATTAATTCCTTATCAATAGAAAGTCCAGCACTACCATTGTATCTGTATTCTAAAGTTAGAGCCTTGTTCTTTTTATATCTCATAGTTTGATTTGACAAGCCAGCACAGTTCTTAGAGCAATATTGCAGGTGTGCTTCGTGCAACATGACCAGCCTCAAACCCTTGCACTGCCTTTGGCAATCAACAGGGAAATAAATACACACGGGACTCAGTATTGCACCAGTGCCTAGTGCTAACCTCACTCGCTCTGTCTGTCTGTCTGTCTGTCTGTCTGTCAGAGTTATTTCTAGGGCACCACACTATGGGAATGCTAAAAGCTGTCCTTGACAGGAGCCGAACCCACACACGCTCCGTTTCCAAAGGAGCACTGTAATTTCTGGTACCAGAATGTCACTTCTAATTCTGGAAGAATGAATCCTGCAAGATAAAATAATTGACCAGCATGGTGGCCCCACACTTGAAGTGGGCTTAAGCCAAAACTCTGTTGCAGTCTTCAAATTCTGGTGGTTGATCCAAATTTTTAATTTTTCCTCCCACCCCCACAACTCATTTTTCCACTTTAGGATCAGGGAAGGGACCTAAAATACCACCAAATACACATTTCTGAGGAGTAGTGGGCTGCAACCCAGATCCTCTAAATCTTACATAACACTGCACAAAGCTGGGTACGTCTCTGGACATTTTTTAGATCCTCACATTAGTATTTCTTAGCAATATATGCTCAGAAGCCTATCTGAGAATAGCAACTACAGGAAAATAAAGCAAATATCATGCTTGGCAATAAAAATAATTGGCACTTTATATACCATATTCGCCTAAGTTCTGATATGTTCATATTTTGATGATAATGGAAACATGAATGGAAAATGGGCAGAGGCTTGTGCTCTTATAATTTTAGTATGCTCTAAAAACAGTTATGTGAGCGTCATTACAGAGAAGAATGACTTGGCTTCACAGACCTTGTCTTCACTCAAAAAATGATTTTTTTTCATTGCAGGGTTAACAAATTAAGGATTTTATGTGTTATAACATTTACAGAGAAGCAGACGTTCTAAGTCACTTGAAGGAAAGCTAATCCTTGTGTTTACAATTTAAAACCACTGTACAGTTTCCAATCCCCAGCTTGGCTGAAGGTATGGGCTCTTTCCCTAGACAACAGAGAGGGATGGAATCCTTAAACAAAACTCTGATTGGGAACTGGAGCCTTTTGTGGAACATATATGCTAGATGTCTAAAGTGATTGCTTTGAAACCAACCCAAATTTTAACCTGCGTTGCATGTGTTGGTATTTTGTAACCCTTCACATTAATTCCTGCCAGTATATTACAATGGCAGCAATATAATCACTTAAGAAGCCATAGTTATTATTTTCTAATAAAATTTGTGAGAGTAAGCAAGGAAATTTTGAGTTAATAATGCATACAAGTATAGCTTATGGAAAGAAAATTCAGATTTTCAGGTCAGGGCTAATAAACATGCAAATGTGAATATTAGAGGAGAAGAAGCTTTTCTATACACACCACAATGTACTGCCTGACAATGGTCTGAATTCTGGGAGAAACTGGCTTCCTGGGTAATCAGGAATGCAATCTCTGCATGAAACCCACACAAAATTCTATTGCTCCTGCACTGGTGAAGTGCCCATGTGCTACTTCATGCACACAGAGGCTGAAACAGGTCCTGCCCTCTTTACAGAGCTCCAGGAAGATCTGCCTGTAGCTGTATCTATCCACAGCCTCAGTCCGTTCCTTCCCAGGCTGCTCATTTCTAGAGTTGGCACAAGACCAGAGCCCAGGGAGGCAGCGGGGGTTACTTGTTCTGGTACCAGTGGGTTTTGCTGTGAGCCTCAGGAGGAGAAAGAGAATTACAACAGACAGAATTTACCTCCTTTTTCCACCTTCCTAACTTCCTTACCTTCATGAGTCACCTACTTTTCTCTCAGTTACATACTATAAACCTCCTAGAAATTAACAAATTTTTTTTTCATTTCTCTTGAGAAAAAATAAAAGTAGTAAAAATAACCATAATAAATAAACATTGCCAGGCAACAATGAATGAGGTAAGACTTCAGGCTGCTCTCTGAAGCCCTGTGGGCCAGGCTCCTATCAGGACCCACCCTAGGGGGAATGTTACCAGCTGGCAGATCAGAGGAACCTGAAAGGAATGACAGAACATGTTCATGGCACTAAATTTAAATGTCAGTCATACTGGCATTCAAATACATCAAACATCCTTATTTGTACAACGGTTTGACTGCTTAATATCTTCTTATTGTGGAAATAAAATCAATTTCACCATTATCCAAACTAATACATAGAATGACTCCAAACCCATTGGTCACAGGAATGGAATTAAAATCCCTTGTGTTGACACAGTAGTGTAAAATATTGTGCTACATTTTACATTTCTGTGAACAGTAGTGGAAAACATATAGAAATAAAATATATTTAGCAATTCTGATTTGTGTATATGTCATATCACGCTTGGCTTGGAAGTCTGGATGCTACAGGAAGAGCAGCTAAGCCATGTTAGCCAGGTCTATCCCACCCAGGTCTCCAGGCAAAGGTCAGAGGCAGCAGCAAATGCAAATGTTGCATTTCCAAAGAGGCTGTAAAGATAGTAAAATGAAAATCAACTTGAAACAACTACAGCAGTAAAATATATCTATATTATTCACAGGCCCCACTCTCTCAACTGCAGTTAAAAGGCAGTCTGTGAAATAATGAGCAATAAAGTAGCCAGTATTTTTTTCCCCTGGAAGCAATTGCTCCATGTGGCTCTGAGTCCCTTTCAACACTTCTGCTCCATATATTTAAAATTTCCTTTTTTACAAAACTCTGCAGCTTCCCCTTTTCTCTGCCAATGGAGACTGAATGATGAATAAAATCACTGCTGAATAAAATCAGTGCTGATAAAACAGTGTCAGCTATTACTTAATTAGTAGAAATTTGCCAAAGTTATTCTCTACTTGTGTAGCCATTACATAAATGTGGAGTTCTGACTTTCTCCTTCTAAAAATTTATTTTCAATTTGCCTAAATTCTGTATAAACATGGCAGATATTTTAATTACTGACAATCTTGAAATTGAAACAGCAGGTGATGAGGAGCTGAAGAATGATAGAGAAGGGTGACATGGTTGGAGAAAGGTAGAAAGATAACTTTATGCAAATATCACTTAAAGGAAAAAAGACATCAGACAAAATTACTAAAAAACAAGGTGCTTCCATGTTTGAATGATGTACAGAGAAGAATTAGCAACAATCCCCTTAATTTTTATGCCCATTACATCACTGTATAAGCAATAGGTTTTTTTCTGTGGACTCACAGTCTCCAGTCAATATTTATTCCAGCTGATATTCGACTGATCTACTTAACAGTGATAGATCAAAGGAAAAGATAAAAACCCAGCCCCCAAGAAAACCAAACCAGATCAACTTCCCACTGATCAAAGAACAGTTCTGGCAGTGGAAAGTGCCTTGCACCAGGCTGTCAGGAAGGGAGGGGTGCAGCCAAGTCCTGCCGAAGCTAGCCAGAGGGGTGGGATCCAACTGCCCCAGGCTGGCACAGGCTGGCACGGGGGTGCCCCGGGCTGGGACGAGGTGAGCACTGGTTTGTGAACCCAGGGAGCTCCTGCAGGCACAGCCCGGCTGCAGTGGAACAGGCTGTTCTCACATGGCACTCAGCAGCCTCCTGGCCTGAAAGAGGGGGTGAATGCTGGGATCTCTCGTTTGCCTGCTGGGGAGGAATGACTCCTCTTGGGATGTTCCCCTCCAGGGAATTCTGCCGCAGTAGCTGAGCAATAGATAGATGGGAAATTTTTCAGTGTTTAAATGAGAAGATCTGAAGTGAACACTCTTCTTCTGGTGAAATAATGGCCTGTTTTCCAGTTCATACAGGAGGTTTTGAAACAATAGTAAGAAACTCATAGAAGTGACTGATTCAGTAACATAAAGCAACATTTAACTGAGCAGTTCCCTGAACTTCCCAATGCCATGAGTGTAATACCTCCCTTGTAAAGAATCACATTGTGTTTTACAAAAAACCCACTTAGGCACGGAAAAGAAAGAAAAAAGCATGTTTTTACTAGAGAAACACTCTTTTCTTTCCCCTGAAAGCATCCAAAATCTCTTGGAATTAGCCACACATCTGGCGCTGACACACCAGGTTAGAAGAGACTGCTAAAAGGAGCTGGCTGGAGTTCCAGTGAACAATAACCAGACGAGGGGCTGACAAAAACACAGAAGCTGGCTTCCTAGCTGCATCTCCTGAGATGCAACCACAGCAGCAGTGGCTGAACCTGAGCAGCAGCCACAGCAGCTGTGGAGCCTGTCCAGCCTCGGGAGGCTGGAGGGAGCAGCAGCTGGCAGGGCTTGGTGGAGCCTGGACAGCAGCAACCTCCGGCTTTTGGGTCACTGCTCTGCACTGAGATCCCCGGGGAGCACCAAGCACTCGAGGGAAGCTGGGAAGACTTGGAGCTAAATCTTTGGGGCAGTTCGCCTATTATAGACAGGTTATTGAGAAAGGAAAATTTGTGTGGTGGAAGGGAAGGACAAGAAGTGTAAGGTAAAAAGTGTCAGTGTCCGATTCCTGAGATTAAGTCTTGGTGGAAACAGCACTCGATGACTCGCCTGTGGCAGGTGGGGGTCAGGCCTCCAGCGAGCTCTGTGTGTGGCATTCCCACCCAGGCTGGCTTTATACAATTCCTTTCCTCCCAGTGGCAATGTCACAGGTCTTCTCTCAAATGCACACTTTACAGAAATGAGCACGAATCCCACAGTTCATAATTGATTACAATTCCATTAGGAAACAGCAATATCTGCAAGTCTTACATAATCTAAAGATGAATCAATTCTAAGTATATTAGTGCTTTTAACAATTCTACATTCTGAGTTAAATGCTCTACAAATTATGAAATCCTCATTTAATTACTTTAATAAATCTTGTTTACAGATTACTGTGAAAATCAGTGAAAACTAATTCACTTTGATTGTTCTGTGTGCAGTGCTGACAAAAATAGAAAAATTTTTCTTTTTACTATAGTCTGGAAAGTGGAGGAAAAAAGCTTTAATTGAATATAATCACAATATGCTAGCAGCACATGTTATTTTCCCACTATTATAACTTGATATTTTTAAGTTTGAGGAAGGAATGCTTATTATGGGAAAGGACTTTAGTCTCATTTATTATGGAAAACAAATGTTGAATATAAACCTGGTAACATATTTTATTTTAGCTTAAAAGATTTGAGTTTCGAACACTCTTATCTGTCTTAACAGCATCAATGTCCAAGACATTTAGTGCATGAGTTCATCTGTTGCAATCATTTGGAGATGGTTAGTGATCAGAATACAGAGGGATTTGGCCCAGCATGTTTACAAAGCTCGGGCAGCCCCCTGGGCCATACAAACCCATGAAACATTTTGGTCCTGGCTCTCCAGAACCAATCTAGCACAAAGGCAAGGATGCCACTGAAGGGCAGAGGAAGCACAGCACATGGCTGTGAGTTGTCAGTGACAGTCAGAGACCAGGAAGTGCCCCACTTCACCATTTCTGTCTTGTCCATATTCTTGTCAACAGGCTTTTGAGAAAACCATCAATTTCTACGTTTTTAAGTAAACAAACATGCAGGATAGGAGGCTTCTTCTTCATGGAGATGTGACTGATTCTGAGCCTTTGGGTGAGGTTTTCTTCCCTTCTCGGGTCTCATCTAGAGCTCACCTCACTCTATACAAGGATTCTCGTTGACATTGCTGGAACAAATGCAACCCTGTAATCCTTAGAGGAATACAGCACCAGGTTAAATGTTGCTTATAAAGCACAAGGACTGTTCTCCACTTCAGCTCATTAGTGATTTTCCTTCTGGAGCCCAGTGAAGCTGGAACAAGCCACACATAACATAGTGCAGAGGCAATAAAAGGAGATTTGGACCATATGCACATCCTTAAAACATGAGGATCAAACCAAGAAAAACCAAACTCCATTAGCGTTCTCTTCAACTTCCTTCCTGATACATGAATTATCGACTTGCCCAGGGACCCAAAGGGTACACAAGCCCACTCAAATGGGTAGAAAACAGGCTTAATCAAAATTAACATGCATTACCTCACCAGTAAATACCAGTCTAAATCTCATGGGGTGTGAGGTATGCCTAAGGACAGGGAGCTTAGTCATCAGTTTATAGTGACACCCATCCAGAAAATACCTTCCAAATCTCTCTCTTTTTCGAAGGGTATAATTTCTGTTGTCATATCTTTCAGAAAGGAGGATCTCCACTGTAATAGCCTTTGTCATTTCATAGTCACGTAGACACTCTCAGAGTGCATAAATTCAGAGGGCTGAAACTTTCAATTATTGTATTCTGATTTAAACTATTCAATTATTCCAACTATCAACTTACAATTTCTTACTGACCTAGTTCCACCTGAAGCAGATCTGTTGCCAGCACTGTTTTTATCAGAAGTGCTCTTTTGGAGAGCTTAATAAGAATAGTTACGAATACAGCTGTTTTCTTTCAATGTATTTGGAGGTTATTTCAACACCCAGAAGACTGTTTCTATAAATGAAAACAGAATTCAGTTAATAGCTGACACATTACTGCATGTAGTAGGGCACAGCATACACACTCAATAGGTTTCCTAATTACTGCACAGTACTATTATCATCATATTGCATGCACAGTATTACAATTCAAAAGCATTTTAAGCAGTCTCATTTTCTTCAGGCTTGGCACAGCTCTTTTCTTTTGATTCCTGAAATCTGAACCCTGATGTGAGGAAGTGAGGGCTGTGGACGTTTCCATTGTTCAGCAGCAGGAACAGGGTTTACATTCAAATGAACCAAAAAAGGAAGAGAAGAGGTCTGTAATTAAGACAGTGCATACAGAGTTTCGTTGATAAAAACTCTAAAAGCTGATGATATTTTAAAGGAATATGCAGCCAAAGATAGAGTTGAAGCACACTAGAGGCGTTCCAGTGAAGCATTTGACAGGATGTCCATGTTAAGTGACCCAGCTGGAACCAGTAGCCCTAACCAGGCTGACTCATGTGGAGTAGCTGAGGATGAGAGCTGGATTCAGTTAACACGGTACAAAAAGTACCTGCACTGACCTGACAGCAGCCCCTGTGAGAGCTGCCCCTGGTGCTTTACTGCTAAAATGAAAAACTGGGCTCTGCAAATTAAGCAGTAGCCTGGTATTTAAAACATCTGGCAAGGACAGATATCTGTTTAGAGGAAGAGAAGATAGAGCTTTGGGAAATAAAGGAAATAAAGTTCTGAAACTTGACGTAAAAGGTCATTCTCTCAAAAAATGTTAAATCTGAAAAAAAACCTCCATGAGGACTCTAGAGGCAGGAGGGCTCATTATCACAAGCCTGAGTGATCAAAATTGTCCACAAAACTGTATTTCTTGAATATGTTATATAAAGCCCCCAGAATTTATAGGAACAAACAGTTTATTCCACCATAACTCCTGCCAGTCACACAAGCTGAGGAGAGGAGACCATTATTTTTGAAACTGAAATTTGTCTTGAGAAACTGTAAGTCTGCTTTGCATCTGGGAGGAGGAAGAGTCGCTACTGGTCTGCAATCAGTCATACATCAACATGTTACCTGGTGCTGTGAAGAACATTGTGCCAAGCTAAGACTGACATTCAACGCATTAAGAAGAATTTGAAAGAGTAACAAGAGTGTTGGTGTTTAAGTGTTGCTATTTTATAATTTTTTAGTCCTTTTCTTTCCTAGGAAGACAATGCTTTCTGCAATAGGCAGTGGCATCTGTTTACATGGGAGGTTTTGGTGTAAGTCTGTAAGAATGAATTTTATTGCATCAGCCAGAGGCTATTAAACTCCCGTCATGAAGTCATGATAGAAAATCAGAACATTATCTTTTAAAGAGCATTTTTCAACCATTACTCAGGTATTTTCCTTCTCCTTGCCATCACCAGAAACACGGGATTCTCACATTTAATCAGTGATTTCCTGTAGAGTGGACCTGAGTAACTAAAATGCCCTGATTCATTTCAGTGATGGGCTGGAAGACTTCTGCAATAATATTTTCCTTCTATTCATGGATTATATTGGCTTGTTTGACCTTCTCATGGAGATAGAGTTGAAAAGCTTTAGATATTATTAAGAGCCACTTCTCTAATTTCAGAATCTGCACTACAGATAATACTGGCTGAATTTCTTAGTAATTGCTCAGTTTGTGCCTTGGGTCTCTGAGCTTATTTTGTCCGTGTATTGTGGATGAGAATTTGGTATTTTATCCCTCAAATAAAATCCTCTAGACCTGCCTGAATTCCATATATTGCTAGTTGGAAGCCCATGGGGTAGAACCCAGTTCCCATCAGGCTTTGTGAAGCCTAACAAGAAGTCAGAGCATTTTCCAAGACGTTGGGAAGTGCAGGGGTATTGATCACCGTGGTTTGCACAGCGATGCTCTGTCATCTGCTTGAGGGCAAGCCTGACCCCACTGATGAAAGCCCACAGACCCCAGTCCTGCCTTTATCTTGCTCTACCTAAGAAATGAAAACTACTACTTTCAAGGAAAATGTATGAAGGAAGTGATTAAACACATTCTTTGACAACCGCGGAAGTTCTCGATCCTCCAGCAGTCTCACTTGGAATAACGCTTGTAGAAACTCTCCTGTATTTCAGCTGAATCAGATTATCCTATTCCCAGACTGTAATTTCCCAAAACAATAGCACATTTGTGCTTTTTTTTCACTTTGAGACTCTGCATGAAAATATTGCAGTGTTATAAATTACATGTTTGCAGTTGGAGAAAAGCATTATTTGCACCCCATGTATAAACCAAAGAGTTACTCCATCCAAGTAAATCTCAATTATCAGTGTTTCCTGAAAAACAGTGTTGGGGAGCTCTGGGTGAATTGTCTCTATGATCTTCTCATTTCAGTTACAAGCTGGTTTTCTATCTTTCTGTGCTTTAAATTCAGACTATGACATGACTGTTAGGTTTTTTAACTTGATCCAGACTCTAAAGCAAAAAGTTGCTTTAAACATAACATTATGA
Organism: Platysteira castanea; assembly: GCA_013397175.1. Taxonomy (NCBI): domain Eukaryota; kingdom Metazoa; phylum Chordata; class Aves; order Passeriformes; genus Platysteira; species Platysteira castanea. Next base: position 859,026 of record VYXC01011097.1, on the reverse strand, counting down.
TGCTATTGAAAATGCATTGGCCAAAATAGCATTCAGTTCTTTCTTACAGAGACATGTTATTCTGCTGGGACTGAAACAAATAACATGTGGAAACAAATCTGCTTTAAAAGTTCACAGCTTTGCTTGGATCTGACTGTACTCTAAACTCCCAGAGTTTTATTTTGTATACACACTGATCTGCAGAAAATTTGGATTCAGGTGAACTTGTGTAAATTGAGACATCAGAGTTCCTGCTTTCTCCAGAGCACACTGGAATGGGTCTCAGCCCAGGTCTGGTCAGCACCACCAGGGAAAACAATGACCATGGCAAAGCTTTCCTTGGAGTGATGTGTTTGTGGTGTGCAGGAGAGGAAAAGGACCTCAGTGGTAGATAAATGCTCCTGCGAAGGGTTAATATTCCCTTGTCTGAACTGAAGCAGCAGCTCTGGCTGCTTTGTGCTGCTCTGTAAATTGCTCAGGTGCTCTCCAGCTTGGGCACCAACTCAGCCCTCCCCAGCCAGACTGGCATTTGTCAAACCCATCTACTGCACAATCTTGGGTCACATTTGAGCACACTGAATATATCAATAGATATATTTAGTATGTTAAACAAGCCTGTAATCGTTTCCACTTTCTAAAGAAACAAGTGCTTTCAAGCAAATGTTATTTACAAATTAGTGCTGGGAAATCTGGATATAGGAACATTAAATGAATAGTCTGCTCCCCGTAAGTGTACAGCAAAGACAGCAAAGACAGCAAAGAAAGTGGTCTGATGTTTTGATCACAAAACCATGAAACCATCCATCTGTTCTTAGAGAATACTATCACTTACACATCTAAATTTGGCTATCATTGTTAAGAAAGAGTAATTCCTGAACTTCAAATGCTTCTTGCTGAACTCAAACCTGACCTCCCATTAAAGAGCAATAGAAAACACTGAGACAGTTTGTTCCTTTAAATCCTTTCTTAATACATGCTTATATCTGAATTATCCTACTTTTCATTTCATTCAGCAGCTCTCACAGATACTACCTGTTGGTGGATTTATGATAATCCCATACATTATTAACAACTCAAGAATTTTTCAGCAAATGAGATAACAAGTACTGTGGTATTTGGAATAATGCAGTGCAGTCTGCTGGAACATCCATGTCTTAGGAGCTGTTGGTCTTTCCATGTGACATTGTTTATTCCATTTATATTGGACAAATGGTACACAGACATTATCTGCATTTAGTTGATGTGAACCCTGTATATTCCAATATATGTGACACTCAATCCACTCACATGGGGAACACATATGGAATTAGCAGCAGTCCCATACATTTTGCACCCTGTACTGAACTCATCATAAGCAAGTGCACAGAAAGTGCATCCTACAGATTCCCTAAAATTGAGCAGCCCTTCCTCTTTATCTCTGTCCTCATTCCCTCTTGCTTGGTGTCCTGGTGCTTTATACCAATAAGTTTCTTTGTGCATTTTTCCCTCATTGTGGAATATTTCCTAAACGACTATGAGATAGTCCTTAGCAAATAACTGCAGTTACACTTTTAAAGGGCAAGGGAATTATTTTTCTCACTAAAAACCTGGAGCTGAGGGTAACTCACCAGCTCATGTAAATCAGTCCAGCTTCATTAACCTCAGAGGAATTGCATCACATTAGCCAAGCTGAGGACCAGATCCTTAATTATTCTCTCAGTAATAGACATTAACCCTCTACCTTAAAACTACAGCCACCAGAAAGTTTTTAGACCTCAGCTTTTCGTAAGCAACCAGGATTTCACTCAGAGGATCTCAGATATTAAATGAAAATTAAAATGTGCATTGGGGATTCTCACTGTACACTTTAAGCATTTGATGCCACATTTAGACTTTTCATTCTTACTTAGTTGAAAATGATTTCTTTTCTTACTTGTATAGTTTAATTGAGCCTGCTTCTTTAACCTTAGTATTTCTGATTGAAAGCAACAGTAACAGTTTTGGTGTGCATAGATTTAAAATACCTGTTTACAAAGAAACAAATACTTTAGTCTGAAATTTAAAATAAATTATTGTGGTCCTGTTTGCTCTTCAGAAATAAAAGTCTCCTTGTACTCCTTAGAGGAAATACCCAATGCAGAAAATGTAGGTAGATAGCAGTGGACAAAAGACGAAGTAGTTCCCAAAGGATTATATTTTAGATAATTTTTCCAGGATCTAAAAGCTGTAATGGAATCAGATCAGCTTCCAAATCGTCAAGGTTTCATCTAATTAGAGATTACAGAGTGTTTAAGTGTTCCAGTCATCTTCTATCCTGGGACACGTGTGTGGGAAATGTTGCAGGCACCGTCCCCTCTGCACTGCCAGGTTCCCTTGCTCCCTCCTTGAGCAGGGACTGGGTCCCTGAGCACCCACACCATCCTCATGATAATCCCCTCCCAGCTCCCTTTCTGAAGTCACCAAGTGGCTTTCTCTGAGAGGACACCCCAGCACAGCTGCTGTGGTATTTTTCTCTATCCTCCACCAAACAGGCACTGTGGGTACTGATCCTGCCCCGTTCTGTTCAGTCCTCCAAGGACAATAGCTCAGGAATAGTCCTTGTGCCCTCGTGTGCCCTCACAGCTGAGTGAACACGTAATACACACCTGGCATCATACAGTAAGAGCACAGCCTTAAGAGCTTTTTAGGCACTTTGAATGCAAAAGACATATTAAACAGTAATTATGTCCCCAGGTCTTAAGGGAAGTTGCACAGCAAGCACTTGATCTGCTTCTGCTGAATAAATGAGGTCTGAGGGCTGATCCCTGGAGCCAGAGCTGGCGGCACTCAGCAGCTCCCAGCTACGCTGTGGAGAGTGGAGGAGTCAGAGAAAACTATCTGGGCTGGAATGGCCTCTGAACCAGGGAGCAACATGATTGCTAGGAAATAGAGCAATCATGGACTGATGCCCCGACTGTTTTCAAGTGCTATCCAGGCTAGATAGTGTTAGTTTAACCCAGTGCTTACTTGTGCTGAGCCTGGGGATGGAATTCAGCAGCAATGGCCCAAAAGAACAATCCAGAAACAGCTTGTAAAGGATCAGAGATGTGACACATCCCCTAGAACCATGACTTACACTAATTTAGGGCACATAAGCCATGAGCTTCTGCTGTGCCCATGAAAGCAGTTACTCACTCTTCCAAGACTAGCTTGCACTAAAAACTAATTAGTGGCATGACGCATTTTAAACCAAAGTCGTCACTGGTGTTGTGGAGGAGCACAGGACAGCTGTTTCTTTTGCAAGTTATAAACATGATATGTCTCTTTTTCAGTTTGATAAGGCAAAAAATAAGACTATAAAAATGCTTTCAAGATTTGCCTGCTAAATTCAACTAACATTTCTACGAAAGGATAATTCATGTTTTAGAGAAAAGAAACTGGACTTCAGCAGGGCAAACCAAAGTTTCTGTATTTAGAACTACTTTTTAAGATGGGCAAGTCAGGACCTGTTAGAAATGTAGAGTGGATAAGAACTGCAGGTCATCCTGAAAGCAGCTATTGCACTACGAGGACTTTTCCTCAAGAACCTGTGTGGAGGCTGAGTTTGTTTGATCTTCTTATTGACAGAAATAGAAAAAATCTAGGGGTGCTAATTGAATCTGCAGATGACAAAAGGTGAGAAACAGATGCCATATGGGAAAGAGCAGTATCAGTCAAGAAGTGTGATCTTCAGGATTGAAATGACAGAAATCAGACAGAATCTGCCAGTATTAAATAGAATGCCAGTACCTGGGGACTTAGATAAAGTTCTGCTGAAATCTAAGGGTATTAATGACAGATGATGCATTCATGCTGTGGCCCAAGGCACCAAAAAGGCTTCTTGGTTACTTCTGACGCAGCTCTGGTCATCTGGTCCTGAGCAAGCAAATACACCAAATATAAAGTGCAGCAAGTGAGGAGAAGGACTCTGAGAGAGGTCAAGGAAAATAAAAATCTTTGCAGAATGAGATTAAAAGGAGCTGATGTGGCAACCCAAGCAAGAGGACAGCTGAACAAGAGACAAAGCTGCTTTTGCATAGGTATGTTGGAAGGAAACCAGTTATTTGGGCTAATGAACAAACTGGTCCAAGTACAAATGGTACAGAGTGGCTTTGCACATACAGAGGTTGCAAATAATAGATTTCTAATCATTAAAGGAGTGAGTTGCCAAGCCACTTTATCTATCAGACTAAGGAAAGCATTTGGCCAAAATGGGAGCCATTTATCCCATAGTTACCTTAGAAAGTGAACAAAAGGGTTTGATAATCCAGAAAGTACTGTCTGATCTTGTTTTCATTTTCCTGCCATGGTAATGCAGAGATGAGAAAGATGGTTTCATTTCAATGCCATAGAGTATTTGTGATGCTTAGAAGTCTAAGTTCATGTCTAAAGATTTGGTCACAGGAAAGAAAATGTGAAATACCTCCAGTTAAAAGCTGGAGCTTTTACATACACACTTGGATCAATACAAGGATATTTTACCCTAAACTGAACTGAACAGCAGCAACTTGTTGTCAGGACAAATTAAACAGCGACAAAGATCTTCTAGTTTGTGCATCAGCTGTGTACGTGTTTCTTACTCACTATACTTACTAAAAGCTAAAATAGCCCAATGTGAAACGGAAGCTGTCAGGTGGTTTATGCCCAAAATTCAAATCAACCTTGAAGTTTGTACAGAATGTCCTCCACATTTAAGCTCTATGTATTTTAGGTTCATAGCCTGCTTGTTGAGGGAGAACTCCAACTGGCAATAAACACTGCTTGTATTTTTTATTCCACTACTGCAATAGCTGCAGAAGGTACCTTGATTAACTATAAAAGACTACCCTGACATCGTCAGTGTAAACAGGAAAGTAAAGAGGAATTACATGCACTTCTAAACAGCATCTGACACCACCAATTCTCTGTATGGGAAGCAACCCCAAGGGATGTCTGTGGCACAAAGATCCTGAATCAGTACTGACGACACAAGCCCTGGGACTAGAAGGAGTGGTGGCACGTGGATGTTTTGAGTCAATTCTCCACAAAACCAGACAGAATTGTACACCTCTACACAGTGCCACACTGATACAGAGTCACGCTGGATTAGTGTGAGCTGATACTCAGAGGTACCTCTGGAAATGTAGGGATTTTGAACCCAAGCTTCAGTTGGTGAAGGAAATCTGCCTACTAAGCTCAAAAAAAGGAAGTTCTGCACTTGGATGCACCTCCCATTCTTCATTTGAAATATATAGTCCACATTATCAGCCATAGGATCTACTTGTCTGATTAGGAAAAAATACTTTCTTGAAATATTGCTCAATCACTGTCCTCAAGAGAGGAAGTAGAAGTCTCATTGGTGGCTTGCCAGGCAAACCAGTCCCTTTTTCATACTGCAAATGTTTCTTAGGAAAGTCATTACCATCAGACTTCCATTTACCTTCTTTATGCTGAAAAAGCAGTTTTCTGTACCTGCTTTGGGAGCTTTGGGAAGGTATGGATTCAGTTAAGCTGTTAGTGAGAAGCAGAAACAAATTCCGCTGTCCCTACAGCAAAGAGTCCTAGGTCAGGGCAGAGTCAGACTGCAAAGAAAGTTTCTAGCATAGTATTTTTTATGTTGTGCTTAAAACAGCAATATTATTTTCCCTCTTGCTTCAGACTTGCCAAGGAAACAGCAAGAAAAAGAGAGAGAATGAAAAAAACCCACCAACCCCTCAAAGTTTTAACAAGGGAAAGCCATCATTGACAGATAAATTTAGAGACAAACTAAATGAAGAACAGAGGTACCTAGAGGGGAACTTAGGCAGAATTTCCGCAATTAAAGCTAAGGGCAAGAGCAGAAAATACAAACAGAAGAAATGAGCATTTTTCAAACGGAAATCTTTTTTTATCATCCATATTCTGAGACAAATTAGCAGACATTTGGTTTCTACTTCATTGCAATGATGAGTTAATCAACTGTACCTAAGTCACCTTCAGCAGTTCAGAGTACACAGATCAGGAGAGGGACACTTGTTCTCCCTCCTCTTGGAACTGTGCACTGTAAATAGGAAATGCAGATTCAGAGGGAAATCATGACAGTGATTAAATGTGTAAGTTCCACACTTTGCAGCAGGGAGCTGTTGATGTAAATGATGTTGGGAGCAATGCTGGGTTTCCTACAGAAAAGGCTCAGTGCACATGTCCACATATGAAGTTAAACCAGAACAGGTTCTGCACTGTAAGGTTGGGAACATTCACTGAACAAGCCAGATCAAGAGTAACAAGGATAAGGAAGCATTAACATTCCTAAGAATCCAATTCACAACTATTTTAAAGCCATTTTATGTTAGCAGAGCAGTCCAAGGGACCTTTAATGTAAACAAGGCCCTGTATCTCAGACACTATTTCAGCTCATACATCTGTAAAATTATAAATACTTAATTACCTCCAGGGTTGTTTTGGGGCCTAATTAATAATGTGAGTAAAGTGCTCTGAGATCCCTCGGATGAAAGGTAGCACAGAAGAGCAAAGTATTTTGTGAAACACAGTGTTTTAGAAACCAAAATAAGGCAAAGCCAAGGATACCAATCCAGCCATGACTTCCTTGCCAGTTTTCATATCCTGTTGCCTTCTCCACTGTGTTCTCCTGTTAACTCAGACTTAGGTGGCTGAACAACCCTGTCTGGCACGGTTGGACACTGTCACCTCAGAGGACAGAGCAGCAGAGGTGTAGCCAAGGCTGCAAGCCCTGCATGGGAAGCTCACCCTTCAGCCTTGCACAGGGCTTCGGCGCTGCTGCTGTGCACGTTCTCACACACTTGTGCACAGCCTCCAAGAGAAAGAGCCCACAGCCCTGGGCTGACACCTGCCTTGGCCCTCCTGCTGCACTCAGAGGAGGAGAGATGTGCTCAATCTCCACTGCAATCTGTTGGAGGGGAAGTGCCCTCCCTAACCCATAGCAAAAAGCAGAAAGTCTCCCTTCCATATCCAAGTATGGTTTGCTTCCCCATCCATCAGTTTCTTTGCTGCTGTTCTCACAATTTGAATTAGTAACTATTTTTATGACCTCTTCAGTCATAAATGTAGCAACCTTAAGATATTTTCCAAATATTCTTAAAATTAAAATATAATTTAATTTTAAGGAACAAATTATATCACAGGAACATAGGAAGACAGACAGTTCTGGATCGCTAAGGCCAGGATGTCTGTCTTTCTAACAATCCATCCATCAAAAAATTACAGCTCCATAGAAGACTGAATAGTAAATTAAAAAGAACAAAACTAAACCAAAACAAAAAAAAAAAAATCCCCCACCTTTTTTTTTTTATTTTAATAAATGTACCTATCTTATAGTCTTATGTGTATAAAAACAGTCCCAGTTATAAATGATCCCTATCAGCTCCTGTTACAAAGTACATCACTGTGATTCAGCAGAGGTGAAGGGAACAGGGAGTACCAGGCAAGAGACTGTGCAGAGAGGTTTTACATCACACTGCCAAGGTCAGCCCCGCCGGGTTCTGTTCTGGCAGCACTGATGCCATGTCTACACGGGGAAAGATAAGCAGGAAAGCAAACCTGAATTAATTAAACAGTGTATTTTTAAGTGTCTTCAGTATGGCCTGGAGTTCACGTGGATGCTGTAATTCAGAAATAAAGCTTCAGTTTAAGTAAAGTGAAATGAAACTTACTTAAAGATAATTTGTTTCTGTTGAGACTATCATAGAAAGGGGTACTTAAAATAAATGTATGAATATTGCAGTAAAATAATTCAGCTTAATTTTGCTTAAGTGCCCCTGTCTAGACATGGTTTTAACTTACACCCCTATTGTAAACTTGTAGAACAAAACGTGTTTTTAAATCTACGTATTTCTTCACCTTTGAGTAACAGCAGGAAAAGATAGAAGTAGTCATGTTCCATGACCTTTGGGGAGGCCAGATTTTTAAAGAGGCCTGTAATTTTGTAGATTAAATTCTCTTTTGCCAATGGTATTAAAATATTTTGACTGTTGGACTAAGTGTGGATTTAACTAACCAGAAAAAACCACAGCTGCCCAGACAGTAAAACCTGAGTCACTGAAAAAGGCAGCTCGTGAGTCTGCTCTGTGTCTCTGTATATCAGAATAACTGCAGCACTTCTGCTAAACAAGGTGCTCTTTTGTGAGAATGGACAGCACTCACCAGCCCTCAGCACAACTGCACATCACGAGATAAGCTTGTGTTAAAGGTTTCACACTGGGCTGCTACTTAAATTATATGGGCTTGGCCACTTAATGGCTTTGTGACCCTTTTATTAAGGCAAATCTGCTTTCTTGCCAGTAAGTATTTATTCGTGGTAAAATAAGCCAAGGAGCATGGAATAAAATAAAGTAAGTCAGGAGCATGGAAGGGTGAAGGGTGAGAAGGGTGGAGGAGCAGGACTTGCACGGGGCAGAGCCCCCTGCACACCTGGGAACCCCCCTGGAGGCACAGGCTGCTGCCAGACTCATGATGCCACACATTTAACACCAACCTCAGCCAGACGCACCTTTTGGAAGATAACACAATACAGAGAAACGTTTTGGAGCTATTCCTGAGTTTTGAAGAAACTGTTTCACAATGCAGAGCAGGTGCAGGATACTTTAAAAAGCAATGATGAAGTGTTAGGCTTTGCTAGCCTTGAAAGAGGAAGTATTCTTAATTTTTTTTTTTTTTTTGGTATGGGCTGAGTAGGAAAGCTTTTCTCCTGCCAGCAAGTCTCTTGCAGAGTCTTGCCCATGCTTAATAAGGTTCTCTGGGCAGTTTCTATATTCATAGTGAATGATCCTTTATAAGGAAAAACTCTTGTGTTCTCATTTACATTGATTTAAATGAGAAATAAATGTATCATGAAGTTAATGCGGAACTCTGGACAAGCATGTGGAATATAATTTATTTTCTTTTAAGATGAAAATATTTAAGACACATGTGGTGCTAGAGGACTGAATCTTAATGTAATGTGCTGTATGTTGGCCAGACAACCAAAGAGAAAAAAGGAAGGAAAGGAATAAAGAGAATGATCCTTGTGGATGCAAGGTCATTATGTGTGATCAATGTCCATTCAGATAACTCACAGATGCCCCAGTGCTCGTATGAATTCATCTGAGTGGTTTAAAAGACACTTGAAAATCAATACCTGAACACTCTGTTAAGTGCTTAAGTGGATGTAAGGAGTGTGCACGCTGTTCTCAAGCGTTTGCCATGGTAAACAGGCAAAAAATTGCTTCACTAATGTCACCAGGAAGCAGTGGACAGTTATTTTACATATGGTTTCTTTTGGTTATTGAGTGGAAATGATTAAACCTGTAAAATCTGAGATCAAGAAAATGCACAGGACTACATCACCTGCTACAGAGGGTGTTAAATTATTGAGCAGTGGAGTTGTCAGAGAGGTTTTGTGTTAACTGCAAGGGAGCCATGCTACTACTATTTTGTGAAAAATTTTGAGTAAAACTGGTCTGTGTATTTATTTACCTTAGGCTATTCCTGTCACTTGCCACAACTGCAGTGACATGAATTTTCTTTTCATCAGAAAAAGAAAGCAAAAACACAACATGGCAATTTTTGGCAAGCTTAACCAACTACAAGAGAAGCTTTTCTTGTCACATTTCCAGGTCTTTCCATAGTGTTATCTGGGTAGTAGATGATAACAGCATGTGGCACATACAGCTGCATCATATAAACAAAAGAACATAAAATAGGAATTGTATGCTGAAATAGGAATTGTATGCTGAAAATTTTCAGTGGAAAGCTCTTTCTATTCAGTTAGGCTGTGACAAAGAAGCTGCTTGCATTTTCAGCTTCAGAGGTATAACTGTAATATCTGTAGAGATCTGAACTAAATTTATAGTGTGGCTCAGTACTGTAACATACCTCGTAGGCACCACTGATTCTTGTTGTAACAAGACTCTCTTTAACTCTATTTGTTACATGGTAAACGTTAAACAAATTGAAATGGAATGCCCAAATTATTTCTTTTGGTAACAGAAAAATAAATATTTGTGCCAGTCAGTGCCCAGGCTCTGAGTATAGCTTGGCTGCGTTACTCCTTGAAGAAGTGTAAGTGGAATGATGAAGAATTTTCTCTTGCAGTTGTAATTCAGACATGGACGTGCCTGGATGTGTGCTGTGCCTGTGAGTGTGCAAGCAGTGGAATGTCCTTCGTGTGCACACAGCTGCTGCTGGCTGCAAGTGTTTGCCCCCCTGGGGGTTTAGATGGGGATGAAGGCAAGGCTTTCACTGCCCATCTCACAGCCCTGCACTGTGAAATCGTTGTGGTATTTCAGGTGCTGCTGATGAAGGGGTCCGGAATGCAGGTTCTAGTGAGTTGTGGTGGCTGCTGGTGAGACACAGACACTTGTCACTGATTCCTGCACCAAATTTTAAATACAACTATATTTAAAATATATGACATGCTGACAGGAAGCAGATCTCTTGGACGTCTTGATGGGCTGTGTTTTAAGATCACGTCTTTCAATTTTGGTGTAGAAGCAAATATTCTTTAAAGTAAATCTTATAAGTTTAAGAAACCTTAATGAAAAGAATAACAAGCAGAAAAGAGAAAAAACTAAAAATCCTAAACCTTATACTCCCAGAAAAACTCACAACTGAAGTATTATAAACATTTACAAAAATAAATTCAAGATCATCTTCTTAGGCTGACCATTTCATTCCACATAAAAATGAAGAAGTCCCATCTGTTGTACAAAGAAGGCACCAAAAGAAGCCGATCCCGTGCAAGGTTAACTGAGAGGGCTTGTGGATTCAGGGGGCTTGTGGGTTCTATGGGCATTAAGCACATGAAAGTGAACTTGTGCAAGACTTTACAATACAAAAATTACTGACAGACTAATGCAAAATATTCCCAAGGACACAGAAGGGCTGCCAGCACTGGGCTGTATATCACGAGCACTTCCATATTGCAGTATGAAGCTTCATCGTATTTCTCTCCTCCATTTTTTGTAGGCTATTGTAGATGTTCCCTAGAGGTGTCAAATAGAGCTCCACTCCACTGCCAGCTTCCATGGATATAGTATGTCACTTCTGCCACATGATTAATGTTCAAATTCCTAAAAGTAAATGCATTTCTCTACTTCAAATTCTATAGCAGGAGATAATCTTTTAAAGGATGGCAGTCCTAGTTGTTTGCAGTTACTAAATGCATTAATCTTTATTTTTAAGGAAGAATTGAAATTTAATAATGGGGCATAGTGGGAACTGAGAGATTTATTTATTTTGCTAGAAATGATTTATGAAAGTCTTGTTATGGGAGAGAAACTGACTGCAGCTGAAGGTGAATTATTGCTCACGGTTCAACCACATAACATCTTAAGCACATGCTAAAATATAAATGACAGCTTTAAGGTTCTGATGGAAAGAAATGTAGTTGAGGTTGTCAAATCAGCTGGGAACATGTCAGTAATGTAAGTCTCTCCTGAAGCTCAGACTAAAGCAAAACTTCGCTTTAGCACTAATTCTTTCTTTTCTCCATCTGTTATAACATGGGAAACTTCTAAGTTTCTAACCAGGACTTTAGGACAGATATATTTAGATGAAATATTTCAAAGTAATTCTCAATCCATGGTTGCTGGAGCAAGCCAGCACTTGGGGAGTGCTGAAATTCAGACCTGAGAAGATTATTTCTAGGGCTACCTGCTATACACCTCGAGGATTAAAGACAGTTCTGTTACCATTTCTTATTAATTAAAGACTGAAACTGGAGAAACTCATAAAACTGGAATGCACATAAGCAGAGCACAATGCCAAAGGTAGCAGGTATCCAAGAACATCCCAAGCACCAGCAGCTCCCGAGGCTGGCAGTCTGTACCTCTGGGAAGCAGTAGGGCTGTCAGCAAGGTGAGTGACACAAGGAATCTCCCAGAGCCGGAGCAGATCACAGTGGGACAGCTGTGGGCTGTTATGCAACAGGAGAAGAGAGCAGTGGTGCAATGCAGACACTACTGAGCAAGGCATTGATCTGGGACCTTACAGGGATTTCACTTGTTTCATGGCATTTGCTGATAGAACTTCATGTTGCTTCCTGATTAATTAAGGTCTTAAATAATTAATTAACTTTCCATGTAATTATTACCTCACAACAGTATCTCATCTATGCTTCTGAGTGAGAACAGGTACGGCAGAAAGTCCAGGAATCTTCATTGTGGCCATTGGCAGCTGCAAACAGCAGTGCTCACGCTCCTGATGAGCACACAGCAGTCACGGCTGTGAGAGCAGCTTGGTGCCATCCACTGTCCCCTGATCCCTGGGAGGGAAGGATCCCACCTCCCTTCTCCTTCCTTCCAGTGGGAAATGGGAACTTCCTGCAACGCAGTGTTTCCTAGCAATGTGCCGGGTAAAGCAAGGCTCCACACAGCAGATGAGCCCTTGCTTCTGCTCTTTTACTTATAGAGGTCGTGTTCCGGTGCTGAGAACTGGCAGGAAGGCAGGAAGGCGAGCAAAGCTGTTGTTGCCATTATTGTTCAATGACTTGGAAAGGACAGCAGAGGGAGTTTTGTCATCTTTAAGTGTACTCGTGCTATCTGTCCTGCTGATACGTGTTTTGGATTAGCTGCTTATAAGGGTGAAGAAATTCTTAATTGAACATTTTTTCAAGGAATATAAGTATTAAGGGATGTAAGGAAAAAAATAGATGTAAGATTGAAGGGAAAAAAAAAAAACAACCCAGAAGAGCCTTTGTAATGTATGTGAAGTTTGCAAGTCAAGAGCACAGATTGTGTTTTGAATAATGCATTTTGTATAGAAAGTGCTCTAAATAACTCGGCAGAGAACACAGTGTGTAAGTAAGACAATTAAGCAATTTAACCAATTAAGCTATGGTCTACCTAAAGATGAGAGTCCTTATTTACAGCTGAGATTGAACATTGGTAATATTTCTGAAACAACAAATTCAAAGGGGACTGGAAGAAACCTACTTCCTTTAGTGCACGTAAAAAGTAGATCAGCCTTGGTTATGAAATAAACAATAGGCCAAAATAGTCTAACCTAGATAAATACAATGTGTTCACATCCAAGGATCCTTCTGTGTGAGCGGCCTAATTACATTTTATGAATCCCAGGGAAATCAAACGGGAGCTGCACTCAGCCTCTTTGAAAGTTGTATCATTTTTATTTAGGGTGCCTAAGATGATATTTCTACACTAGGAAGAGAGCTTCAGGATTGGCATCTGGAGGGAGTGGGGCCAGGCCAACCAATAGCGACGGAGCTGGGACAGGACTTCAGAAAGGCACTATTTCTGTCCTCCTGTGACTGCAAAGGTGTGATTTGGAAATCAAAGATATCTTCTACTTTTATTGCTAAATATAGACCCAGCAGAAGAGAAAGCTTAGAGAGATGAAGTCTCAGATATTTAGTAACTTTAGTTGTAATCAGAAGGGCTAAACGTGCCCTGGCAGAGCTTAGCCAAGGTGTAAGGGAATGGCAAGGCAGAACCCAGGAATTCTTAACGAAACAGAGAGAGTGGGGGTCTTCCTCTTACCACTTTAGATGGAGAAGAGACAATGCTGAAAACAAGTTAGGAAGAAAGCCTGAGGTATTTTATCAGTCAGTACTAAGTATCTGCTGACTTTAATGGTTTGAAAAACATCATTTGATATTTGCCATATAACTATCATGTGACTGCACATAGCTGGGCACATTATACCCCACACCACTGCCACTGACATGTCTTTAAATAGAGAAGATGAAGCACTGAACAATTCCTATAAAACATAAAAACGTGAAATTAAATAATGAACTCTCACTTTACAAAGTATATTCTTTATGATTTTCTGGACTTCTTCCATTTCCTATTTTGTTTTTTTGTCAAAGCTAACTCAGTTCTGGAGATCTTTGGATCTTGACACAAAACTCTCTTAAAGAAAAAAAATTCCAACCAAGTCCATAACCAGGATACCAGAAAGATAGATGAAATTCACCAAATACTGAGATTTAGAGAGACGTACAGTTTCAGAAAATGTAAACTATCATATGCCCAGACTACCTTTCACAGTTACACAGTGGCAAAAACTAGAAATAAACTAGTGAAAATAAACTAGTTTGAAATGCTTGAGAACACCTGCCCTGGCACTCTTCCTGTGTTATAATTATTGTTTTGAAATTGATTAACTTGAAGTAGAGTCCCAGATATAGGAGTCCTTGTTGTCTTGTTGACCCTTTGTCCTATTCTGCCAATCCAGAATAGAAAACCCGTGTAACCAAAAGGAGGAAGATTGTTTCTGCTGAGAAATTATTGCTTCTTTCTTCCTGTGGCTGTGGAGGAGTATAGTGGAAGAAGAGGCATAACCACAGTGTCCCTGTGGCCTATGGATTACAGACTGCCTCTCAAAGGATGTTGACAAAAACTTCAAGTTATAATTACTGTCGGGTTGCCAAGACACTGAAGGGCTTCACTGGCAGTAGGAAACGTCTGTTTGCACTATCCTAAATTTCAGTGGAATTAAGAAAGTAATATTCTCAGTATCAGAAGGTATAAAGTACCTGAGTCCCTCTTTCGTTCAGATCCTTGTTTTATATAGTATTTTTGTAAATATTTACTATTCGTATATTAATAGCTACCTTACTAAAACATGCCTCTCTGTTAAAGAGGAGTACAGGAATTTTTCATACAGTAAATATCACAGAATCATAGAATGGTTTGAGCTGGGACCCTCCAAGCTGCAAGTCCCCTGCTGTGGGGGATCTTTCATTCTTGGTGGAGGGACACTGGTGAAATACAAAAAATGTATTCCAGTGGAATTTACTTAAACACTCCTTGAATGGAGGATGTAAATCCTTTTAGCCAGCTCACAATTTAAGAGACTTCAAAAGGTAGTCTTTGAAGTTCAGAAAAGACCTTTGAAGTGGCTGCATATGCAAAAAAGAAATTAGTGTATAGCACAAAGTACTGAACTTCATTAAGTGCTTTTGTCAATTAGAAAATACAGCAGATTTTGCACAGCAAAAGAAGAAAATTAGGGCATCCTGTTAACAAAGGCTTTGGCTGTGTCCTGACAGGGGCTCTGAAGTTACCTAATGGCTACAGACCAACAGGCAGCCCCAGGGGGCATGCCCAGGCTGGACACACCTCTTCCCTTTGGAGATGACCGTAGCTCTCCGACAAGGATAATAATTTGTGTTCTCAGGAGTGTGGGATGTGCTCCTGCCCGGGGGGCAGAGCTGGGAATTCACGGTGCCCTGTGTGGTTCCCTTCCCTGCATTTGCTTAGATCAGGGCAGCATCTGCAGCATCTGACACAAACACTTGGAGCCATGAACTGTATCTGTGGTCATGCTCTGATAAATCTGAAAGCCTGAGCTGATTTCACTTTTGTTAACTCCCTCTTAGGCAGGAGATGTACTGGAAGGTGCATTATGTTTTGCATTTCATTAGACACATCTTTTCTCTCTTTTGTAAATAAACACCAGTAGGCTCAAAGGCCCCTTATCCTCTAGGTTCCAACCCAGGAATTGGTGAAGGAGCGCTGGTCGCATCCGAGGTGGAAACTGCCCCTGCCGTGGCACAGATACCTGGATAGCAGGAGTGGATGTCTCGAGGGGCAATCGTAGCGACAGCTACTGGGATAAGTCTGGGCACAGACGTGTTCCACCTGCTCATCCTGGTCAGCAAAGTCGCTGTCAGCTCGCAGTACGTGAGGGACATCGCCCTGCCCAAGCCCCAGTGAATCCTCTTGCGGTGAGCTTCACGTCCCTTGCAGAGGGCACCTGACAGTCCTTGCTCTTCTCACTCCTTCAGTCGTAGTAACTCTGGGGGAAGAGGCAGAACAGCCTTCCTTCAGGAAACCTTTAGAACAGGACAATTTACATCGACAGTTTCCCTCTATAACTCACTGGTAGCTATGAATACACGAGTAGCTGGTGAATCTGTTATGCTGAACTGGGAAACTTTCCCAACCTGGTGTTTCTGTCTGCTTGATCAAAGCACTGAAGTTTCGTGTTTGGGCTGCTTTGGTTTGCTGGTTTTACAGCTTCTAATCCTTTCTCCCTTTTGACAGAGAAACTAAACAAGTCACATTTTTTGATGAAACTGCCTCTATCAAAAAAGAGAGATGAGAATGCTGTTATTGTTGATGTCTACATTGTACTCCTCTGGCACCTACGTAATCACGGGCAGGAGCTGTCACAGGGAATATAACCCAGGCATAAAAAAGAGGAAACAGATGGATTCAGGAAACAAATGGGGAGTCAAATATCACAGCGAGACAATATTTGATGAAAAGAAAAGGAGAGGTCAAAGCATACCAGCTGCATAATCATCAAAATTTTCTGTCATCATATGGGAAAATGGCTTTAGGAAGGGATATGAAGGCAGACAATGATTAGCTCTGTGAATGCTGATAGGAAGCTCATGTTATGCATGAAGATCTGTGTTTGAAAACATAATGGATGAGTTATCAGGCTGATGTCACTGGAACAGCAGAGGTTGGGAGCTGATGTATTAAGAACATCAGTGCTGACAGGTGAGACAAGGATACAGCATAAAAATTATGTGATATAATGTTGTAACATTTTAGGGTTTTCCCAGGTGGAATCCCTTGATAAATAAAGAAAAAAGTATGAAACATCAGTTCTAAATGGGGTAAAACAACAACATGGACAGGAGTAATACCTTGTTCTAGCACTGAAACAGGGAAAATGCTCCTGATAAAATAAATACAGATACTTAAAATGAATTTCTTGCCCAGATAAGAATATCTTTTAGAGGGTAGCCAGCATCTATGGAACACTTGGTTTGTCTGTCGTAATACTTTAGGTTACAGCTAAGAATAGAATCGGCAGCCTGAAAGGAAACAATAAAACAAATGGTGTGTTTTTATGGTATTTTAATCCAGACAAGAGCAAAAGGCACTAAATGCTCACGCAATAAAAAGAGATGCCAACAGTTTCAAACTGATGGCTCAGTCTGTGCAGATTTGAGCCCATGACAGAACCAGGACTTGGAAAGGTCAGACACAGAAGTCTAAAAATCTGCAGCTGGAAACTGAGATGGCAGAGGGTCCTCTCATCGTATGCACATCTTCATGCCTGCTAGATAGAGATGAAACCCCAAACTCATGAAAGCATCAAGCTATGAGGTTGTGCAACAGCCAGCAGAGGCTTTTAGGCAACTGCCTACCACATAAGCCTTAATATCACCCACAATTAGACACTGTCTTATAAAGCTAAATAAAGATCAGATAAAGAAGATAATGGAAAGTAAAAAGAAAATAAAATGGTATCAATTTTTAAATCTTTCAACACTCTTACATCTACAAGGAATACCTATGTAACTTTGGACAGTATAGTTTCATGGATAACTTTGTAGAAAACAGGAAGCTAGCCTGCCCAGTGAAAAAGAGATTTAGCTATGACTTATATAAATTTAGATTTAGAGGACCAGAATTTCAGTTAATGTAAACAGCTTCAGCTTTGGTGACTTCATACATCCTATGCTCCTTCACCAGTGGAGCAAAAATGAGTTACACTTCCTGAAGATCTCACCTGCACTGTTCCAAACTATTTGGAGGAGTCAGAAGTGCAAATGCTCAGTGTTTAAATTTGCCCGACGGTGACAAATGGGTATTTAGATCTTTCCAGGCACTTGGATCACAGAGAACATCATCTGAAGGACATGGATGATATGTTTTCAGTAATTGCCAACTAATTTCAATCTGTCTCTCTCCATTTAGTTCTTTTTTATTGCTTCCTCCTCCTTCTGTCAATCCCACCCTCAGCCTCAGGGACCTTTATATTTCTCTCCTTGGCTGGGCCCCTTTAAGGAGGCCATGCCTGGTTATTTTATTACTCCCTAAGTAGTCCCCTGTGTTTGGGAGCATCTACTCTGCAAATCTGACTGCATCTTCCAAAGCTGAAATATGAAAGTCTTTGGACAGAATTTGCTCTGAAGGAGGTTAAGAGGCACACTTGGACTGACCATCAGTTGAATGTCTGAAAAGCAGCCATTCCTGATGTCACTCAGTGGCAACCAGAAAGGATTTTCTGTGCAAAATCTCCATTTTCATCCTGTGGATTTTTATAAGCTTTTGCTTGTAGATGTTTCAATTCTCGAGATATATCAGTTGTAGCTGTTCCTGTTATTCAGCATTTGGAAAATTATAAGAAGATAAAGTCAAGTCCTACTCACATTTAAATTATAGCAGATATGTCACTGACTTTAATAACTGCAATTTCAGACCCTGGAATGTTATTTTTGGTCAACCTGTATGCACTTTTTTTGTAAATGTACACAGTGCATAACAGTTTCACTGAAATTGCTTTATGTTTTATGCAGTCAGATTATGTACCTCTGCTCAGTGTCCCCCATTTTCAAGTCAGCTATGTCTACTTTTTGACTTTCTAAGCTTGCTGAATCATTGCAATGCCTGAGTCATGCTTGGCATTGCTGTATTATATTGTCAACTGTGATAAAAGAAAAATACCATTTATCATAAACATTTATCATAAACAAAGATTTTAAAATCCATCATGTACAAGCAATGCTTATGTATTCTCAGTAATATTGCTTTAGACAAGAAACAAAAAGATTTCCTGATTCTTATGAAAGGGTGTAAACTCAAGCCAAGTAATTGATACATTTGTAGGCACTACTCCCCCATTTATCCTTCCAGGTCGCAGACAGGAGCATTTGAGATCCCACGTGCTTTATGAGGAAGTGAGAGCATGACTTGGTGTCCTGGGGCGCACCTTTTCCAGCTCTTAGAGAACTAGGAATGTTTAAGGTCACCTTTTATCCTAAAGGTGACTGCCTGAATGTAGTGAGGGAAGGCAGTGTGACTTCTCTACAAACCCAAAACATAAGTGAGATTATTTTACACAATTGTCATACCTGAAATATGACATTTCATTGTGACAGGATAGAAAAAGCAGTCCTTAAGAGACAAAAGGGAAATATAAAAAAACTTACTATGCACTGGATGGTTCCCATGTCTTTAATTCCTTCCTGTTCAACTTTGATTTCAATCCCTTATTATTTTTTGAATTTTGTCTATTCAGACTGATACACAAATCTGGCACAAATCAAGCCAGTTCTCTAATTCATATCAGTCATAACAGCTCTTGTAGAATTTAAAAATTCCACTGAAGAAATATCTTCATCCATTTCTAAAACAGAGATGCAGGAACAAGTGCTTGCATCCTAAGGGAAGTTCAGTGTGGGAGAGAGATATTTTTAGGTTTTAGGAGGACCCCTGGTTTATGTCCAACATCCCAGCCCACCTGTGTTACTCAGCAGTATTTCCCCAGCCATCAGCCCTGCTCCTCTGCCCAGTCCGGGCCAAAGCCCCTGCCCCAGCCCGGCCGTGCCAGCCTTGCAGGGCTGGCTGGGAATGTGGGAGTCGCTGCCCGGACCTCACCCCCCGACAGGCACGCCCTGACTTCTCCCACCCCATTTCCCCTCCCAGCCTCCAACAGGCTGCTGCACTCCCCAAGCACTCTGTATGACACAAGAGAGGTGAAAAGAACCTGCGTAATGAGATTCCTCAGAAAGATCCTGTGTAATGAGATTCAAAAGAGAATTTGCTTTCCTCCCAGCAGTCAGATGGGTTAAACTCAGGCTTACTGGGACAACACAGCACTGAATGGGTTAAAAGTTTTCTTCCTGCACCCCCAGATTCTCTGCTATTGACTCAGCAGATGTGTTTACCCACCCTCACCTGAAGAGCTGAATGAACTGTTAGCACTAGGAGAACACAGAAAACACGACACGTGGCTGTGTGATTAAATATTATCTTACAGTGCATTCAGTGAGCTAACTAGATAAAGGGTACTTCTTCATTTCTGCATGCTTGGTTTTTCAACCTTAATCATCTTTTAACATCTTTGCCTGTAGCCTTTTCTGAAGCAAAAATGTCCTATTGAGTGATAATTGTCAAAGGGAGGATGGTATTATAGACATTTATAAGGTGAGCTCATAGGACTGTGTCCTATACTTGCTGGTCACAGTCAGTGCTTCCCTAATATGCCAAAACCAGCTTGATATTTATGCTGTTCCTAAATTGTTCTTGCCTTTCCACCAACAGAAAACCAATTATTATGAACCAGGAGAATGTTTTCAGCCTCATGCTTCTAAGAAGTATTTCCAAGAAAGACATTTAGTCACAGCCTTGTGCGCAGCCCCGAGTGATGGTTGTAGAAAAATCCTGAGCGAGCTTCTCAGACTTTGACTAATTGCTGACTGCTGACTGCTCACTTTGTGAAGCCAGAGCTGAGCTACAAACACACACACAGCTCTGCAGGGATATGAATCAGAGCAGGAGCAATTAGTTAAAAAAAATAATCAGAAGTGGATAAAAATAAAACACGTGATATTTTTTGAACTTAATTGTCCAAAATTATGCATATTCAATCTTTGCTCTGTATTTAGTCACTCGTAGAATGAAACATGCATCAATTTTCTTTGTGATAATAGGCACTTGTGTCTAGAGTCTTGATTTGCACGTGTTAGTTAAGGTTGGTATGTAGAAAATAGAAAATGTCATGTGAACACTTGGGGTATAGACTGTGATTTTTAGCTACTCTTTCGATTATTAATTACTGAAGCTGAACATAAGATGTGATAAAGAGCACAAAAATAAACACCAAAATACCCATGAAGAAATACGTATCCCTGCTGGAAAAGAGAGAGGATAAGGACACAAGAAATCCATGTGACATCTCAGAACAGGATCACAGAGAAAACAGAACAGCTCATCAACTGAAACACAGTTCCAGCCTGTTTAAAATGGCAGCGGAACCCTTGGCTGCTACACACGAACCCAAGTGATACCAACGAGACCCCAGCAGACATTTGTTCTCCTGGTTCAGGGAAGCCCTTGCCGAGCAGTCGGGTGAGGTCAGGCAGGCCGGGGCAGGGCAGAGCGCTGGGCTGGACGGCGGAACCGCAGCGAGGGCAGAAGGGAAGCACTGCACCGGCAGCGCCTGCAAGGCTCCGGGGGAGCTGTGCTGGGAGCGCTGGGAGCGCTGGGGGACAGCAGCAGGGGTGGCAGCAGCAGGAGAGGTGGCAGCAGCAGGAGAGGTGGCAGCAGCAGGAGAGGTGGCAGCAGCAGGAGAGGTGGCAGCAGCAGGAGAGGTGGCAGCAGCAGGAGAGGTGGCAGCAGCAGGAGAGGTGGCAGCAGCAGGAGAGGTGGCAGCAGCAGGAGAGGTGGCAGCAGCAGGAGAGGTGGCAGCAGCAGGAGAGGTGGCAGCAGCAGGAGAGGTGGCAGCAGCAGGAGAGGTGGCAGCAGCAGGAGAGGTGGCAGCAGCAGGAGAGGTGGCAGCAGCAGGAGAGGTGGCAGCAGCAGGAGAGGTGGCAGCAGCAGGAGAGGTGGCAGCAGCAGGAGAGGTGGCAGCAGCAGGAGAGGTGGCAGCAGCAGGAGAGGTGGCAGCAGCAGGAGAGGTGGCAGCAGCAGGAGAGGTGGCAGCAGCAGGCGGCCCCAGCGGCCCAGCCCCGCCGGGCAGGGGTCACCCGCGGGTCCAGGGCGGTCACTTCTGTCCTTGGCTCAGACTCGGCAGCCCCAGCGAGAACAGCACCCCTGAGGGACCAAACACCGCACGATGGGAAACAAATCTGCTGTTCCCAGAACAAAAAAAGAAAAAGAGAAAACAAACCAGAAAAGCTTGAAAGCTGCAAAATATGAAAGTGTTATTTGAGACACGAACATTAATCCCTCAAGGTATTTTCCTACTTCATCCTGCCTTCCCCTACTTTTCCTCAGACTTTCAGATGCTTTATGAAAAGCATGAAAAAAAAACTTAAAAGTTCTATTTTGGACTGCAAACTCCTTTCTTTCTCACTGCCCCAGGATATATTTGATTCCAATAAGCTACATGAAAGATCTATTTGGGATTTTCTGATATTCTCTCTGTCCTGACCTATTATTGTATCCTCTTTCAACACTTTGTGAGGACAGCAATGTAATAAGTGGATATTTGGAGGCTCCCTGCATACATGGAGCTCAGACATAGCTGCTAACCAGTAAAAATCAGGTTGTTGCTTACAGCAAGGGAAGAAGGCTTTTTGTTTTGTTTTGTTTTAGTTACATAAGGAGTATTCATACAAGGTTAAAAATCGTTTAACAAACATCAAGACTTCAAGATCTATAGACCAAGATCGTGTCTGATTGGGGCACAGAACAGAGGCAGCCAGAAATTCTCAACTTTTTAAACTGGAAGTTGGCAAATAAACCCATTTACTAGCAGGTCTCCCAGCTGCCTGCATTCTCATCCCAAGGCTTGTTCTAGGCTCTTGTCAGGGAATTTTGTTGTTAATTCTTTGGGGGGTTTTCCTCACTGTATTAATCCCACAGTGCCCCTTCCCCAGTGAAGGTCAGGAGTTAGTTTTGTTATCTTCCGAAAGTGTTTGTCCTCAAACAAATACTCCTTGCCACCATCTCCAGTTATCATGAATAAAGATAAATTAAGCTGGCATGAGAGTGTAAGGAAGGACAAAAGTAATAAATAATAGAGGAGAAAATAAATATATTTAAGCACTGCAGTATGCAATAGGTTGGGGAGGATTTATTGCATTTTCTTAAAAAATATGCCACTTTCTTAAAATATCTGGGTGGCTACTGTCATCTGATTTTTCTGTGCATTTCCAAATTAAAGAAATACAAGTTTTGTGTTGCTTGATACAAAAAATTTAAAATTTCCATTAAAAAATGTCTATTTGTTTATTGAAATGGACTTTTTTAGTTCATTCTGTTCTCTGAAGTCTCCAAAATTAAAAAAAAAAGAAGAATGAAAAAAATATATTTATTCTCCAAAGATCAATATTTAGAATGAAAGTGCTTTGCATATGGAGAAAATTGTTTTGCTGCCTTGAGTTCTCCCAGCTAAGTGCAGGTCTGTCTGTAGCTCTGGCACTTCATTTCTCAGAGGCAGAGTTCTGCAGAAGGTCCATTCAAATCTCTCGATAGGAAATTCCCTGACCACACTGGAACACCACAGGAATTCTCTGCATAAAGGCTTTAAAGTTCACATAATATGGTTCTGTTTTGCAATTTTTAAGATTTTTTTTTTAAAGATTTAGTTGAAGTCTTTGTAAGGCTAAATAAGAAATCTCCATTAACATCCTGATTATTGTAGATCAGCTCATTCAGTTCTTATCACATATAAAAAAATGTATAATATGTATTACATAAACATGTATACACACCCATTCACACAAACCCTTTCTAGAAATACTTTTGGGGAAATAACAGATCTCTGTAAGTTTTAACCCATTTCAAATTTCTTTGCATTTTCATAGGCATTTGAAATGTTCCATTTTTTAAAAACCCTCTTTGAACTCACACAAGGGGATTAGCTCTTTAAATTGAAATCACACATTAGGTGCCTGTGAATTAATTAGCAATGAAGGGAGTACCTTTCAAAGGGAATTAATTCCTTTCGACAGAAATCAAACTCCTTTAGAACAGGGTTGGGTGGTTTTTTTTTACTTCTTCATATAATTTTTCTCTTTCTGGCTCTTGCAAGTACTCAGCTGTGACTTTTCCAAGTCAGCACACCCCAGTGGGGCAGGAAAGTCCTTTGCAGAGGGACCTGAGGATTTATTGAACTGCACGAAGCCAAGCTCCTGTTTGCAGAGGTGTTACACATCGCCGTGTCAGAGTTCCACAACTTTGAAAATACGTCTCTATGTATACAGATTTTAGCCTATATTTTGAAGAAAACATTGTGGCTTAAGGCACTTTGAAAACTCTCTTATTACTAGAATTTGCAGTAAGTATTAGTGTCTTATGGGTTCAATTAAAACTCAATTATTTTATTATCAAATATTCAATGCTCAGTATATCACTGCTTGGAAAGTGAAGTATTTCAGGTAAAGGGAGTCACAACGTGCAGGCACCAACTGCTGAGAACTGAATTATTAACAGGCTTGATCTGTAACATGCACGATTCAAAAACCTTTTTCCTTTCCCTCAAAACACCAAGTTTGGCTTCCACTGAGAACAGAGCCCTAAGTCTATGTCCCACTTCATTTCCCTTTCCCTCAGCAGCCCACAGAGATTCGCTGACCAGAGTGTAGGGGCTTTGCCTTCCAAGTACTTTCTAATCCATTCCACACTTCTGGTTTCACTGTGGAGAGCTGCAGGAAAGCAGTTTATCTAGACAGTGACATAATATTCTATCCAGACTAATCATAATAGCTCGTACTCATTTACATTAAAATGCGCATATGTATTTTAAATTACTTTTGACTAATCTCTCATGTCCTCAAATATTATTCTTATTTTTATTATTCATTTAGATATAAAATATTAATGGACTTTTTTTCCCAAAGTGGCTGTACTCAGAGCATCTCTTCTCAGGTAAGGGATGACTGTAAGAGAAAAACGTTCGTTTAATTTACTGAGCCTGAGGGGGTTTACAGGTCAAAGCAAGCACTTTTAAACTCAGCTAGAGACAGAGCTTTCAGGATCCATGATTGCTGCTGAGCTATAAACCTAGGAAAAGACTGACTTGACTTCCAGCATTTCTGTGTAGCTGCTTCTTTAAACCCACCCTGGGTTCCCTGATCTCTCCTGAGCAGGGCACTGGGGAGCTCACTCTGGTGTTCTCTGAACGGTGTCTGAGCTGCTGAGCTTTCTCACCAGTGCTGGATCAGCTGAAGCTAAATCTTCACCGCACAGCTTCCCAGCACTTTCCCAGCTGGGTTTTGCTTCCCAGCACTTTCCCAGCTGGGAGCAAAACCCAGGTGTAAGGCAGGTCCATCATGGCCATGCCCAGGCAATTCCACTGGTGTGGGCTCCTGACATGATAACACACCAGGCAGGGTTGAAAATATGTGAATCCTCCCTCCAAAATCCCACAGGAGGAATGAAAACTTGCACCAGTCACAAAGCTCTTTAAAAAGACAAGTATGAAAATGTTCCCCAAAACCCTTCAGGTCAAATGAAAAATTTACATTCAAAATACTGGTAAAAGAAAAGGCATTTGTGTGGGGAGTTTGCCAGAAAAACAAAACTGTTGAGAAAGATGACATGGCATTATTACCAAAGTTCTATTCCAAGTTGGAGCATAAGTAAAAGTAATCTGACCTGCTTTCTCTTGGCCCTGTTCTTTTAAGTTTGCTTGCCACTAAGAGGTTTCCTGGTTTGAGAGAAAGCCCTGTTTTGACACTTCATCCTAGATTAATGTCACTTTGCCAGTCAGTCATATTGTTTCTATGACATGCTGTGATAAAATGTGTTGGGAAGACATGAATTTTTAAAACAGAAGCAGAAAAACATCTCCCAAAACTGGTCCCCTTCAAATTCTGAGGAATTCTGAATACCAAGAAACTTGACTTTTTCTGAGGGATGACTTACGCTGGCTTTGCTGGTATGGGATTTAGAAGATTTTATGTTTGATTTGTGGCAGATGCAGGTGCCTGCTCTGGTTCAGTAGAAGTTATTTAATGCCCTCAGCATCAGTGCCTCATCTGATGGAAGGGAAGCCTCACTCAGGCAAGTTTAGAAACTGCACTGAGCAGAGTGCAGCACTGAGATAAATGAGGGTGCAAACCAAACAGCCTCCTAAGTGGTTTTGCCCTGATTTGGTAGCACTGCTTTTGATCTAAATAGACAAATACTTCAAAATCTGATGTTGTACAGGAGATAATTCTAAGCTGTCTTGGTAATGGTCTTTTGTGGGAGCAAATCTAAGCTGTGCCATGGATAACCAGCCTTAGAGTACTGGAAACACTGCAGACAGTGCTCCCTGTCAGAACAGCACCTTGTATTAGAGAGGAGGCTTCTTCCTTAAGTGGAAGCAGCCATCAACCTCCAGGATGTGGTGAAAGATCCACGACCCCAAAATACACCAAATTTAAGGTAGAGGGGTAACAGCTGTTTAGCCATGAACAAGTAAGGGTTGAGTGCAAATACAGTAATTTTTATTACCCAGATTAATGCTGTGAAGAGCAAGGTGAGTAAATGATTTTCCACGGAAGGATTTCATGGACATCACTTTAAGGACAGCTGGTGACGGGAACGCCACCACTCTCAGTGGATCCCTATTGATTAAAAATTCAAACAAAAATTTGAAGCAGAAGAAGGAAGCACTGAAAAGTTATAGCATTTAGGAAAAAAAAAAGAGACATTCAGGGAAAGTTGATGTCCTGCTTAACTCAGGGAAAGTGAATCCACTCATGCTTATAACAAGAGAAGATGTTGAAGATGGAATGGATAAAGTAGGACTATGTGCACAAATGGAAAAAAGTAAAAGGGAAATTAAGAAATAATAGTGATGGACCCAGTGACCTTTGCTGTTCCAGTAATTACAGTTATTATGTTCCTAAGTTATGCAATTCTCTCATGGTTGTAGCTTGGATTCTATGAATAGGACCCTCAGTGTTAAAGTAAATCAGGACTTGCACTATTTTTTGTTCTAAGCTAATAATTAATCAAACTAAAATAAACCCCCAACACTCTATATTCAAATCCTGCCCCCATGCTGGAAAAATAGAATGAGATGCAAGCTGCCAAAAATGGAGATACTCGGACATGAAGCTGCTACTTTGTGCTAAAATCTTCCCTTGTCTGTACATACCTCAGCAGGAGGGCAATGATTCAACCCTGGTATTTATTTAAGAACAAAGCCAAGGTTTCAAAAGTTAGTTAGACCCCAAAAAAATCCAAAGAACAGCACTAGATCAATTTAAAATAACAATTTTTTTAAAAGCTTATATTGTGGAGGGTTTTTTCCTGTTTTTAATCTTTAGGATATACTTTCTGTAAAACTTGCAGTCTCTTTGTGTAAGACCCAAACATCTGTGCAACTGATCCCTCCTCTTCCTCACTCGTCTTTAGATGAGTTTCTTCTGGACAACTGCTGGAATTCTGATACAAGTGCAGTCTCAGAAACTGAAACTTTAGAGTTGAGATTTTAAAAGATGCTTGGCACCTAAATTCAAAGCCCAATGTGTAGTGTGATTTCCCGCCTCGCTCGGCATTTTGATACTTTTGAAAACCTGTCCCTGCTGCCTGTTTGCTCCTATCAGGGATGCTACAGCTCCAGTGAAAAGACAAGGGCACGCCAGAGCAAAACAAATAATTCCTGATACAAAAGTGTGAGCAGCACCAGGTGGTATCTGCACGCAGCAGAAGGTTGAAATTCTAGGACTCTAATCTGTCTTCTGAATTCCCGTCAGTCAGGGTTGGAAGCAATCCACACCCGGAGCCCGCTGTGAGGCTCTGCTGCCACAGCCAAGGTTTCTGAACCAGTGCTAAGGGGCAGCAGGGGCAGAACAGCACCTCTGGCACCCTGTGGGGAAGGACCAAGTCCCCATGCAGGATCAGGAGGGGCTGGAGGGGACATCACTCAGATGGAAAGTAGAAATTTGTGTATTTTAGTTGAAGACAAGACAGATGGGCAGGTACCTCTCCTGCTCAGCTGTACCTCTCCTGCTCAGCTGTACCTCTCCTGCTCAGCTGTACCTCTCCTGCTCAGCTGTACCTCTCGTGCTCAGCTGTACCTCTCCTGCTCAGCTGTACCTCTCCTGCTCAGCTGTACCTCTCCTGCTCAGCTGTACCTCTCCTGCTCAGCTGTACCTCTCCTGCTCAGCTGTACCTCTCCTGCTCAGCTAGCTGCCTCTCTCTGCTCCCCACAACAGACAGCTGAAAACGTTTTAGTACATACACTTTACCTCTGAGTGGATCACTCGTATTTTTTCTTGACACTGGTTAAGGCAGCAAAGTTAGGTTCCTGGGATTAGGCTACATAATACAAAATTCATTTTAAATAACAAGGTTAATTAGTGATTTTAATCTGTATCAGAGTGCTGCAGCTCCTGCTTTATTTCAGCCTTGTAGAAAGCTGTAGGTTTCCCATTGCACCATTCCCACCTCAAACATATGGCAAGGTGCCTGAGGCCAAGACTTTGCTGGG
The DNA here is from genome assembly GCA_013397175.1 of Platysteira castanea. Classification (NCBI taxonomy): domain Eukaryota; kingdom Metazoa; phylum Chordata; class Aves; order Passeriformes; genus Platysteira; species Platysteira castanea. Next base: position 831,210 of record VYXC01011097.1, on the reverse strand, counting down.
AAAAGGATTAATTGCCAAAGGAGCTTTGAACAGTTACAAAATATGGGCTCTGCTGAGTCATGTGTAACACACAAACAACCTATTTTTCTTACTACAGTGTCTTTTTACTATTATTATATTCTTCCTGCTACATAAAATGGTTTTGAAATCAATGGTGCTGAAGCTCTGTTCATTTCAGTGAGTAGAAGATTGAAAGCAGGATGTGAGTGCTGTCTGCTCCTGGAAGGCTTGAAGGACCCTTCCATTGAAGGAGGATTATCCCTCAAGGTCCATCAGTACCACCATTAGGTTTTCAGGCCAAGTTCTTATTCTACAGTTTCCTTGATATATATTGAGATATACATTCCTTATAACTGTAACACAGGTTCTCACTGAGTATCTCCAAATGCTTTTCTTTCTCCCAACCAGCTGTTATTTGATATTTATTTTTACTATTTATTTGCAAAGGGAGTTCTGATTCCTACTGAAGATCCCAGACCTGATCCCCCACCAAATTCTTTCTCCCTTCCTATCAGCAAATACAGCACTTGCTAAAAGCACAGCAGATGCTTTGTCTGTAGAAATTGGATTAGTTGAGGGAATTGACAGTCTGGAGAATTTCCATGTTGACAGAGCTTTTTAGTTTCACATGAATGACAGGGTCTGTGGAACAGGGCTTGTGCATTTAGGTGAGTTGAAAGGAAGAGAGAAAATGGAACAAGCACTTCATATCTTCTGTCTCCATGCAGTTTAAAAGCATTTTGACGGATTTCAGGACTTGTATGACCCATACTGAGAACTCTTTTAGGCAGCAAGTTTAAAATGCAAACAATATGCTGCATAGTGTTTATTACTGTTACACAAAATCCTACTGAACAGCAGCAAACTTTCCATTCATTTCAATTACAGCTTTCCATTTACTACCAATCATTTTGAAAGCCACCGTGCCAAGATGTCTTGTACAGCCACAGAGGCTGGCAATTAGACAGTGTTATACATTAAACCCATTTCATCAAATACACGGAGTCTTTCAGGTGACAGAAAGAGGCACAGGTAGTCTGTGAGATAGGCTGAAACAGCAATTGTGAAAGCACCATGCTCCTCTGAAGTATCACAGTTCATTTTGCAAAGTCCTTCAGTGTTACTGGAATACGTGTTCCAAAACCCAGGAGGGCAAAGCTCGCCCCCATTGGTAACCATCTCACACAAGAGAATTCTTTATTGCTTTATCTTAGCTCATCTAGAAAGCACAAAACGCTGCATTCCTGATAATTCTGTTTTGAAATCAAGCAGTACATCAAAAATGACTGCTTTAACATTTTTGTTAAAAGTTGAATGCAAATTGCATCGCAGTGACAATCTGCACAGAAATTTCAAGCCAACACGGCATATTCCAGCTTTGATATTATTCTACTTCCACTGTCACCAGAGACACCATGTAATATAATGCCATATTAAATGACTCCTTAGTACAGCAGCGTTTACAATGGGTGGCACTGTAAAAAAAAAAAGGTTGTAATCCTTATACCATGGCATTTTCAAATTGACAGAAGTGATGATTTAAAATAACTGCTACAAATATTACAGCTGTCCAAAGACTTCCCAGTCAGGGAGATTTTTTTATCTGAATAAAGCTTGACATTAACTTTCTTCAGCTGAAAAAACCAAAATCTCTTGAGATGCTTTTCTTCAGACCAGGATCCAGACTTTCCAAAGGGTTCAGCTTTTATCTAGACTTTCAAATAAACTAACCAGATACTAAGGACTTATTGAGGAAAATGTAGGCAGGTAGCAAAACAAGACAAGGTGCCTCCTCCCCTCAAAAGACCCTTTAGTCTGCATTAGGATAACTTAGGAACCAAGAACAGAAGTAAAGAGAATCGCACCTTTGTGAAAACAATGTTTATAATGACATTGAAAACTTTCCTACTATTGACTTTTTTTCCACTCATTGTCTCTTGGGTTCATGTTGGATTCCAAACACATTTTGGTATTGCAGATGAACTGCACTGTGCAGCTGCTAAACACTCTGGGTTGAAGATTAGGCCCTGATTTCTCATTTCCCAACAGCCAAAGAAAAAAAAAAAAAGCAAGCAGTAAAGGTCAGCAAAAACTTATCATGTGCCATGAATGAGATTTTTCCATAATTTCTTAATTTTGACAGCTCTGATTGTGGAACAGCATGAGAGACGCAAGGAGAGGCAAGAGTTAAAAGAGGCAGTTCTGCCAAGAACAGCAAGCCCACCCATGTCTGGGAAAAGTAGTGTAATATTCCAATTATACCCATTTATTTTCTAACTGAACGTTACACTGAGCATGAGGGGGTTTAGCTCAGGTGCACACAGCAGGTGTAATCTCATTCCTAAACTCACAACTACAGAAAATAACCATGACCCACGACTGCACATTGCAAGACGTTCCTCCCCATCTTTTCCTTACTCCTATAGGACATCTCTGGATCGCCTGTCAAGGAACCACATAAAATAAACAGAAGAAGCCTTTACCTGTAATGTTCTATTCTGCTGTTCTGTAAGAGTGCATTCGTAGTAAACAGGAAAACAGCTGGGAATGGTCGGTTCCTGCAAATACAGAATTCATCAAGATTTCAGGTTTGTTTTCCAGCAGATTTCTTAGGACTCTGCACTGCTCTTTGTCAGAGACTTTCCAGGATAGAGCAGAGCTTTGAGAAGATGCCGATGCACTGAAGGACTTTAGAAGCAAGAAATCAAAACATTACAGTAACTGTAGCACAGTGGTTCCTGTGCAACAGATAAATAATTACAACATTGAACCCGGCATTTCCCAAGCCAGAGGAGCTGATCTGCTCCTTTTCTTTCCTTAGAGCTGGAGGAGATCCAAGAAGGACCAAGTGTATTAATTCCATATTCTACACTGGAGCATTGGATTTGAAATTGAGAGGGTGGGAAAAAGGAACGGATTTATTTTAGAAATCAGCATAGGAAAAAATACTTTGGGGAAGTTCAGTGTCTTTCAGTACAATGACCACAGCACCTTTTTGAGCTTAATGACCAACGTGACCCAAACTCCTTCTTTGTGCTCTGTCTCCCATTCCTATAAACAACCTTCTCCCCACCATAAAGCTTGGACAGAAGCCATGCCTCAGCTGCTGAACTGCAGATAACTCCGAGACTGGTTCAGCCAAAACTCCGAAACCAGACCCCAAATTCCCAGAATCACAGAATGGGTCAGGCTGGAAGGGACCACAGTGGGTCATCTGGTCCCACCTCCTGCTCAAGCAGACAGGAAATAAGGTGCATAAAAGCGTGACATGAAATTACCAGTTAATTTTAAAAGGAAAATGCTTGAAATACCAATGCAAGCATAATCTGCTCTGGGAAGTCAGTGATGTGATCGATTTTTTGTTGCTATCTGATGATAAGATTTTATTTCCATCATTTACTGTATTTATCCTATGGGACTTCTACAGGATTTAGTATTATTGCTTGTTCAGCTACAGCAAGTGGTAGCAAAAGATTTATTTCAAAATACTCTTGTACCACTTAAAGAACCTTAATAATTTCTGCTGAGTTGGCCATGCCACGGAAACTCATAATGGAAAAGTATCATCAGAGTTTGTTGTATATGGTGTGACGACAGCTGAAGTTAAACCAGAACTGTCTGAGCTGGTGCTGGGGATTGTAAAATGAAGCTGGCCACCACAGGACATGGATATTTATGTCCTTTGAACACTAGCTGGTATTGCTCTCTTGAATGTCTTTACTCAAAAAAAGAAGCTTTTTCTGGGAAGAGATCAAAATGTTGCCATGAAATGATAAATGGTTGAAATGATGGCATTTTTCCCGGAGACTGTGGTTATTCATGGATTTGTCCAAGCAAAGGACAAATAAATTATTTTCAAAATCTCTGTGAAAAACTCAGTCTAATCAGAAATCTCAGGATTCAGTTTTTCCTTTGTAAATGACACATTTTAAAACGACAAGCAAAGCTCTATTTGTCAAAATCTGAGTGACTGCACTTAAAATGTTTAAAAAATGTAAAAATGTGGAGGCAATATAGCTAATGAACCATGCAAAAGCATTTGACAGATCTCAGTTACTTACTGCTGTTTCTTTTGAAGAAAAAAAAGAGAGGTGTTGTCAGGACTCATATACTTGAATAATAGTGGTATTTGTATAGATTTCCTTTTGCGTTTCTCAAGCTGTGTTCTATTTTTAAATCTAATGTTATAGAAAAATTATTGAATTTTCTGGGTTTATGTCAAATTAGGTACCATGGAGAAAACCACTGATTGGACATTACTTCATATAAATAATGTGGCCAACTCATCCCATACACTGTGGAATTATGGCCTCATACTATTTATGTGACTTGAAAAATTACTCTCAGAATTGTGAGTTCAAGATTAGAGCTTTTAAGAGATTGTGTCAGTTTTCTTTAAAATTAAATACTGTCAAAGGTACTTGTTCAAAATGTTTCAGAATAAAAAAAATGGGGAAAATTAAGATTTTGCCCAGATAGGATTAAAGCAATGGCATAAGAAGACAAGCAGGAGTGTTCCTTGACAACATCCACCAAGGAAATGAACAACAAATCCCACCTTCATAAAATGATTTGAAACCACAGTTTATAACTCGTGGGATAGGATCAGTGCAAGATCACTACAATGGGCAAATGCTGCAGTTCAACAATTACATGAAACATTTTTGCTCTTAGTTCTTTAGGATTTTAACTGGAACAGGAATGTTTTTGTTGAACTGCATGATGAACAAGACAGGACTAAATTGTATGAACCACAAACATTCATTAAAACTTCATGGAAACATTGCAAAAAGCACAGCAAACACCCAAGGAGGGATAGCAGCTGTGGCAAAACTGTGAAGTCCACTGAATCCAAGTCCTGAGGTTTGTATTACAGATTCACCCCAAAACTTTGAGTCCAAGGATCACACATGAAGGTGGTACATGACATAAAGCCCCTCTGAGAGTCTCTGAAGGAATTACAATAGATTTACTGGGCCAGTACACACGTCACACTTACCGTTATTGAATTTCCCAAGTGAGCTCGAGCAGAGTGTTCTTATTTGAGTAACGCTGACAACTTGGAGCTCTAAAAGCTTAAGAGTCCTGCAGTGATTTACCTGGGAAACTCAGTTAAAGAGTGATTGCAATTTATAGTCAAAACAGTACTGCAGCCAGTTCTGATAGATCCTGAAGGTGTATTGCATTGTGCTTGGGGCTCAGATCTGGTAAAAAAAAGGAAGTGTGCTCATAGGCCTATTCTTATTCAGGTCAGTGATTAGAATTACAGAGTAATTCAGGTTAGAATGACCTTGAGAGCTCTAACCTTGTGCTCAAACAGGGTGAACTTGAATCCCATTGCTCAAGACCTTGTCCAGTCAAATTCTGAGCTACCTCCAGTGATGGAGATTCTACAGTTTCTCTGGAAATCCTCCTACACTACATCCCTCACAGTGATTTCTTTTCACAACCAGAATATCTCATGTTACAACTTGTGCTTATTAGCTCTTGCTCTTTTTCTCTCCTGAAGAATCTGGCTTTACCTTCTCTCCACCATCAGGGAGCTGAAGACCTCTCAGACTCCTTCAGCTGAACAAGGCCAGTGCATCCCCCCAGGCTCTCCTCACAGTCCCTGTGCTCTGGTCACTCTGGGGGCCCACACTGCATTTGCCAGCAGCACCTTTTGTGTCCTGGGGAGCCTCAAACTCTGCATGGTAGTCCAGCTATACGTTACAAAGTGTGAAACAGAGAGGAATAACTGCTTTAAAACCCGTTTAGGTCACTGCATCTGTCACAGATTTGCAGGAATTTGCAGATTTTGAAGCCAGGCCTGTGGTGTTTCCCGAACAAGAGAGTGGGTGCAGCAGATCTTGCATTTTGTCAGAGAGCAACAGAAGGATGAGACTCCACAATAGGAGATAAAAGACTCAAGGTGTGACTTCTGAAGCTGATTCCTTTACAGGAAAACTGGAAGGTCAGAGCTACAACTGAGTAGCTACAACAGCTATGACATCTGAGTGGAATTCATTTTCCTGAACACACGCACCTATAATTTTAGATACGTTACAGAGCCTGCCACACCTTCATGAGCCTGGCAGGTAGACAAAGGCTTACAAGACCTTAGTGTTTTTAGGGAGGCAGCAGGAGGCAAGGCAGGAAACCCTTAATGTCAGAGATGGTGCCTGCAATGGCAGCAGGGTGACTGTGACCAGCTGTGGAGGCAGGGTGGCTGCTCAGGCCCCTTGGTGAGGACCTCTCTGACTGGCACCATGTGCAGCACCACAGCTGCTCCCAGGCACGCCTGCCTCTGGCACATCCACAGTGCTTGGAGCTGGTGGGGAACACAGGCAGCACATGGCAGCAACTCCAGGCACTGATATGTGAGGAACACCCCAGCTGAATAAACGACATCAGATGCACAACCCCACAATTCCCCGGTCACAACAAATATCACAGCTACTCAGCAGAAGAGGGAAAAAGAAGGGGAGTGGCTCAGCCCTATTGTAGCTGCTTGGCTTCTTTCCTGTTGCCTTGGAAGGGCTGGTGTAACAGAGATATGGTCAGCTTGGGAATTCACTTATCTGAGCTGACTCTACCACACCAAGCCAGACCTGTGTGTCCTGCACGTTCAGCCACTGCTCCAAAATCACATCCTGAAGACAGCAGCTCATAAGCGCCTTTGACATTTGCCTTTCACAGCAATGTGAGTACTCTGACTGTTTGAGTTGCTGCTTTTCATGCTGCTTTAAATGACAGTAGTATCAGAACTGTGCTCTGAATGCATCCATTTACAAGAGAATGTTACCTCAGTAGAATGAAGACTTTCGAAGGCCTTACAGCAATCCAAAAATAGTTATTTATTCTGTACATTTACTCTGTGTAACTTATTGTTTACGCTCAGTTCAATGAACAGTTTACAAATGGTGACTCATACTAAGTAGTTCAGACAATGTGATGTCTCACAATCTACACACTCGAGAATAAAGCCCCACCAACTGAAAAGCTAAGCAATGAATATAAACTCAGGGACAAAAAATAAACACCCACCTCCTTTCCTCCACCTCCAACCAGGTAGCTATACCTAAGAAACTGCTCTGTAACAGGGTGTCCCAGTCAAATCATAAGATTTGACCTTGGTGGGTTTTTCCTTAACTAGAACCCAAGCTGTGTTAAACCACAACACAGGGGAATGGAACACAGAAGTCACAAAGATGAGAAAACAAAAAGTTTATTACAGACTTATCCAATTGCCACATGAATAACATTTTCATGAGTACACCTCAAGGAAAGCATTTGCATTTTTAAAGTCTTAATTAATTTTGTACAATACCTACACTGATCTTGTTTTTTCTCAATTTCACAAAAACTCAATGATTTGTAAGCACTTTAATTTCAGAGTTTTAGTCACTTTGAAAAAGACTTTTAATCAGCTTAAGTTACTTCCTGAATGTTTCTAGGATAGTAAAAATGAGCAGAAAGATGTATCACAGAGCTGAAGACAGGAACGTGACCGTGAGCACTTCCCAGGATTAACAGTGCAGCCTATAATGGGCATTAAATGACTCCGGTGCTCTGTCCCTCCTGGAGGGACAAACTGGTTGAATTCTAAAGGCACTGAATTCTAGATGGTTCTAGACAAATACTGAAAGTCTGGTAGGCTTGATGTTTGTTTCTTACTCCAACAGCATTCCTGCAGTGACAGTCTTTCACCAGTCAGTGCCTCTCTCCAGAAGGGATTAGGTAGAAATGGTGATTTTTCCCTTAGCTAGAAACACTTGCTAAGTGTAACTCTCTGTTTAGGTGAAACTTCAAACATTTTGGTTTCCCTGTCAAGACCATATTTAGAGTCAGCATCTTTTTAAGACAAAACATTCAATGAACCAAACATGAATGCTATGATACCATTTTAAAAAGACAAGGATCAATGAAACTCCCGAGAGTTTTGCTCACTTCACTTCACTTACAAAGTTAGTAGGTTTATTAAAAACTCTTCCATCTGAACAGTTGTCTCTCTGAGGTTTCTAGTAATTGCTGAGTCACATCATATTAGAGTTTACAAAATGCTTGGGAAGGGATTTTAAAACTTTATTAATCTCCTGGTCCCATCTCTGCCATATTACAGAGATGTTCAGGGGCTGGCAGCCTCCAGTAAAATAGGGAACTCAGAAACAAGGTACAGTTGCTAAATCTTGTGCATTTTGTAACATGCTGGAACACACTAATGACAAAGCAATTAGAGAAGTTACATTTAACTTAATGAGTGTCCTATCCACTCCAGTCCTTCAGGAAATTCAGTGGGATGCACTGGTAGAGCTGCTTTCCAGGACACACGTACACCAGCCAAAGAGAAAAACGGGTTCTTGAGCTCAGATCTGGGACCAAGCTGCTCTCAGAGCAGTGACAAAACCAGGAGGTATTTCTCCTGGCTTTCCTTCGTGTCTCAACTATTTGTTCCCTTTGTCAACAAAATGCCTCCAACATATTTAAGTGGTGCATACAGAGAAGCACATGGATACAAAAAGCGCAAAGAACCCCTTCTCCCTCTTCCTGTCTGTCACAGCTGAACTAATACCAGCAATAAACCAAAGAAATCTTTGTCTACTATATGTCTCTTGAACTACTGGGCAAGAATGCTTTTTCTTTTTTCCTTTTCCTCCAATCCATATCCGAGGTTCAGACAACACACAGCCTTATGTTTTCAAATGGATACTGTGTGAAAGCTCACATCAGAGCTAGAAGCAAAATGGATAAGCTTTTCTTTTCTTAGCCTCATGTCTTATTCCAAATCATAATGTTTTTCTTCTCTTTCTCCCATATAAGATGGACATAGTCAACTTTTAGCTGTGAATGAGTTATAAACATCAAACAGACAGATTAGGCTGCTATTCTCTAAACAGATGCACTTACAATCTCTACTGAAGGGATTTTTCTAAGCCACCAGTGACTACACTTGTGCTCAGAGACACAATGAAACTGCAATTTGCCTCCTAGAGTTCTGTCAGGAACTGCTGCAGAATGTAAAGCTGCAGGGCTGTGGTCAGTGAACTCAAACCCATCCTTCCCTTTGTTACAGGAGCTGCAAATCTTACTGTATGGAGCTTGAGGAAATGCATTTTATTGAACCTAAATAGTGGGAGGTTACTCAAGCACATAATGCTTCCCAAACAGCACAGTGACTATCACAGCAGCAGTGCTACAGGAAACACAAAGTGATTCCAGGCAAGGAAAGTGAAAGAAATATTTGAAACTTTGCTCAAACCATGGCAAGTTGGAATGACTGCTGGCACCAACTGCAAAGGTGTGGAAAATGTGCACAGAGATTTTTTTTTCCCTGCTTAAAAAACCTTCAATTTTCGTAGCAAACATAGAGTGGTTTGGACTTTCCTGCTACTTGAACAGCCCTTTTTTTCATATCTGTGATACTCAGTTAGATACTAGCAAAAAGAAGAGTAAGAGAAAAGCAGAGGACTAAATGTTAAATGGACTTGGTACAAGGGTTCTTGACCTCTCTTCCCTTATGGCTCTGTCCTTTTGCTTAATGCTACCCCATACCTCTCTTATACCACCTTGCATCTTCCCAGTATTTCCAGTGATCCCACAGATATTCCCACTAACACTTGTTAATCCTGATCTCAAACTCAGACCACTTTCAGTGACTCTTCAGTTCCAGTTCTGCTGCCAACTTTTCTATTGCGTCCTTAAGCCTGTGCAACTATTTTTAACATTCAAGAAATAAAAGAACATGGGAGGAACATTGGTTAGGTTTGTAGTACCAGATAAGATCTGTTGTTAGTTACATCTGTTTTACTTTTTTCCTGTAGGTTTCTCGTCCTGTTATTTAAACACTGCACAGACAAATTAGCTCTGCACAGTGAACTTGGGGCTCTCAGCTTTCTGCGCCTTTTTGTTCTCCAATTCATCTGTCTCAGAGTTCTCCACCAGCACCCGTCACCATAGAAACCGAGCACGTTTCAGTGATTATGCTGGGAGTATTATATAAACTTCAGATATAGAAAGAGAGCTTTATGAAAGGGTTGTAAGTGGGTCTCTTTCCTTTTCCGCATCTGGAATCCCTTCCCCAGTGAGCCCAATCCTCTGTGTACTGTCACCTCAGGCTTGGCAGCCTCTGGGACTGGCTCAAGCCTGGCTGACATGGTAAAGTCAGATCTGCTGCAGTAGCTTAACCTGCTGGTCACTGACAAGATTAATATCAGAGACAGGAGAAGTGGCTGAGAGCCAGGAACTGGATCAGAACTCGAAGTGGGATGCATATGGAAAACTATCTTAAGAAGACATCAGGTCCCTACCAGCTCTTGAAAACACTGTAGCATCAGCACAAAGGGCTTGGTCAAAGTGAGCAGTGCTGTGACTGTCATCAGCGTGTTGACAATCCTAAAACAAAAAGGGTGTTTTCCTTGTGGACATGGGAGAAAGCAGCCACCCAAGCAGCATTTCTGCTGTTACTGGTGTCACCATGGCTCTCAGTATGAAAAAGGATCCGAGTCACTACAATACAGCACTATCCCAGTTAGCAGCAGCTCGTTGTTGCTCATACAGAAAGGTCAGGTAGGCTGTGCTGGTATTCAGACTCTTATCTGCAGCCAGAAGGATTTTATGGTGGTCTCTATGCCACAGCTTCAGTTTAGCAAGATGTTTAGGCACAAGCTTGACTAAGCTTGACTAATACCACTAAGATGATTAATACCACCAGCTCCAGGCTCTTCAATGAAAAAAATGCCACAAAGGACCCAACTCTCCCAGTCTTACCAACCTGCCCGAAGTATTTGCTTGCAGTGTAACAGTGGAACAATAAAACAAATACTAATATGAATATTAATTGTGCAATCAGGCCCCGGGCTAGTGAAAGAACTGCATGGAAGAGCAATTTGAGTCTGCTCTCACAGGACCCTGGTGCTGCACTTAGGTGCTGCATTCCTGCAACTCGCCAAAAGCTGTAGGAGTAACACAGCTGCTCATATATTTCAGCTTAACAAAACAGATAATCTCAAGACTATTATTAAAGTAATTTGAAGTGGATATAAAAGCAATCCTTAATTAATGAGAATGATTCAGTGTGTACTTTTGTGGAATACCAGTCTATACTTATTTTTTAACCATAAGAAGAAAAATGTCAGAGATGAGAAGTATGTTGCTTAATTAATCTTGGATGGAATATATTACTTAGAACAATAGGGAGATGGAGACAGAAAAATATATTTAAATAGAAATGTATGCCAGTGTTTTCTGGTCAGGCACAGGGAACTCTCCCACTATGGCAAAATAGGTGTAGGAACACCAAGCTGATGTGCTCCAAATTTTTTATTTGGGATATTTTAATATTTTTAAGAAATATTTTGTATTGCCCTAGCAGCTTTGAAATTTTCTACTATCATTTCTACACAGACAGTTTTCCTGAGGCCACTATTGAGGGAGCCAAGAAAATGTTTCATAAGCATTAAGTAAAACCAAAGAAAAGGAAAAAATACTGGTTTTCTCTCAGCTACTAATTCCCAACAAGTTACACCAAAGTTCCATTTCACACGGGATGGTAATCATGTCATCAGCATTTGTGTTTTTCTGTGGGCCAGAATCCGACTGGCTGCAAGTGGGAAATAGGATTCTTAGTGCAGTATTGAAATAATTAAACAAAGAGTGGAAACACAGTATTTTAGTGCAGAATCTAAATTATACTAAGGTAAACAAACCTCTTTGCGACCATTAAACATGCATCTGAAATTTCACAGGTAATTAGTGACATTACACATACTATAACCATTTTTCAAAGTAAAATATCTCGAGCAATTACACGTTTTGATCATTTGTATTAGTGAAAGAAGTTAATGTTCTAAGCAGTTGAATTTAAATATCTGTCTCCAGGGAAGAAGGTACTTTAGATATAGGTCGATAAATTGTCCCACCACTCAATAAAACAACAAGCCCTGGGTACAAAATGCTGCCAGATCAGTAGGTGAGATGTGTTCTGTCCTGGAAGACTTTTCAGGGTTTAGGACAAGGACAAATGAGGGCCAACACGTGCAGGTAACACCCGCTGCTCAGCAGGGCAGCCCCCAGCACCCAGCCCAGCCCAGGCTGGGATGGCACAGGCTGGGCAGGGCTGCTCTGGTGGCAGCAGCACCCGGGGCTGAAGAGCCCCAGGGACACCCACGGGCCGGCACAGCCCTGCCACGGCTCCCTGGGCAGGGGATGAGCCCGGGCCCGGGGCAGCAGCCTCCGCCCTGGGGCACAAGGGGGGCTGGGACAGGCCAGGGGTGGCCACCCCAGCAAAGCCAGGGAGGGCTCCCTGCAGCTGTGCTGTCCCAGTTCCTGGGGACACTCCTGCACTGCCGCCGTGCTGGAACAGCGGGGTGGTGTCCATTGTTAGAGCTGTGATCCTTCGGGTTGCTTTTCCAAATGAGAGGTGAAACAATATCTGGGGAACTGCCCACCTTTCCTTCTAGAGATGGAGGAAACAGAAGGAAACCTCTCCTTTTTTGCTTTCCTCCTATCCCTCCTTCTCCAGTTTGTGACACGGGGTGAGGGTGAAGCCGTTTCAACTTAAATTGGACCTTACACTGAAGCCCAATGCAATTGTCAGTGAACATGAAAATAAATTCCTTCTAACAGAATAAGTAGGCTTCAGATGCCTGTTTGAGTGCAACGAGCCCCCGAACCTGCCTGCAGGAGTTAGCACTGCAGAAGTTACAGTGACGTGGACTCCAGTCTGCCACAACAAACTACTGCAACCATTGAGGCAGATAAAACCAGCTTGTTTACAGTTCGTAGAGGTCTAGTGGATAAAAAAACCCCAACAACTTCTGATTTATACTGCAAGTTGGATGCCATATATTTGATACAAAAATTGAGGCAAGAATATTAGATGTTGTAGCATCACCTTTCCAAATACAACCAACTATGAAGTACTTCTTAGTAATTCAGTAAAGAATTCAGAACAACAGACATGGACATTTACAACAGATCTGTATCTCTGAGTGCTATTGCTACTGTTACCTTAAAAAACTTATAGGGCCTGAGAAAGGATCAAGAGAAAGTAAAAAATCGAAGCAGGATGACGACTAAATAGGAGAGAGCCTCAATCTCTTTTTCTCTGTGTAAGGGAAGATGTAGGTCACTACACAAAGCTCAGGTAGAAAATGAGCCCCCTGCCTTCTGAAAAAGAATAGGGAATAAAAAGAATGGAGATGCAAGGCACTGAGACTGGATGCTGGCAATGCAAATCACCTGTAAATTAAATGAAGTTGAATTTCCTGTAACGACCCAGAGAATCTTCTGCATTATGCATTGGGAAACAGAGGGAAGCACAGGGCATAATTCAATTGTACAGTCCAAAGCAGAGTAAAGCAACTAGAGTGAGTTTATTGATCTAAAGAGAAAGATAAAACAATAAGGGTAGATAGGAACATTTCTTTTTGTTGGTGTCATGAATCCAACACATTTAGTGACCATCCAACTTAAAGACTGTCTTCATTATCTCCCTAACACCATTCTACTCACGCTGCTTACTCACTTTGATGCAATGCACTCTAGATGCACAAAACACAAGGAAATATAAATATCACTTCCATGCAGCTGTTTCATTTGTCTGCCTAATGGGAGCGACAGGTTCTCCATTCCTGCTGGTGGAGGAAAGGAACAGTAAACGCACAGCAGTAAATTTGGCACTTGTCATTACCAGTCTGGATCCAATCAGGGGTATTGATGAGGTCCCTCTGGGTTTAGGAATCTTTTAGAACCTCTCTTTTTTGAGTGTAACAGCTTAAAACACAACATAGTTCCTCACCCAGACATTTTATCAGCAGTTAAGTGCACCTCCACCTGTGACAGCATCTTGTCTGCCAAGAGTGCCTGTGTCGTATGATTCACTAGACAGAAGACAAAAGAAAGTTATCAAAGGACAGTGTCAGTATTTGCTGAGCAATAAAACTCAGTGTCCTCAATAACCTGCACCCAGAGCTCCCAAAACTCTTCCAGGAAACAAATAAAAAATCATTGGCTGCTAAATCAAAGCTTGATGGGATTGCCAGAGAGAGCACTGCAAAGTCGAGAAGCTAAGGAAAATCAGAAGTTCACAATTACAAGGATGAACGGAGCTCACTGGCGTTGGGCTGATTTGCTGCTGTCATCCTTATCATAGCAGGATTCTCATCACAAAAAATCACCTCATTAGATAGAGCTTTGTGGAAGAAAAAAAATTAAAGCAATATTCTATTTTTTAAAAGGGAAATGACTCAACAAAGCAGAATAAATCAATGACAGCATGATAGACTCAGTCCTGCAGGTATTTTGTGTGAGAACTTGTGATGGTATGCAGTACATAAAGCACCCCTGGGAACACACAGTATTTACAGATACTGGAAAGGGAGAAAGAAAATGACAAAACAACAGAAGTGAAAGGCAGGAAGCAGTGCTGGAAGATGCAGTTCTTGTGGACACCTTCTGACTGGACTTCTCCTGAGGCCAAAACCAGGCCCAAAGTTAATCTGTCATCCCTGTTAATGTCTGGGCTGTGCAACTGCAATGGCTCTTCCCTGATAAAGTGGGGGTTCAGGTTCTGCCTCTGAAAGGTACCAGCCTAGCACGGAGATGAAACCTAACAGAGAGCTGCTGCTCCCCTAACCCCTGGATCTGTGGAGTGTAAATGGAGAGTGCTTGGCTGGGAGCTCTCAGGAAGGAGTGACCCTACCATCAATATACAAGATTTTGTCGTGCCACTATTGTAGAACACTAAATTAGCCTTTATAGCATTGTCTGTACTGTGGAGCACACGAGGAGGGTTATAACTGATAAAAATGGAGCTTCATAAATAATTTTGCCTTCAGAAGCACAGCTGACCTGCCCTCATCCTCATCACTTTCTCCTCTCTCTACTATTGGTCTTTGAAAAACAAAGCAAAGCAAAACCAAACCAAACCCCAAAAACCCAAACAAACCTAGAATGTCATGACCCATTTTACCTTGTGGACCCATAAACAGTTGCACCTGTGTAATTGAGTGGCTGATAAGCTGCACCATGGCAGGACAAATAAGAGACTGGCAAAGAGTGGGAGCATTTGAAATAGGCTTTGGTGGCAATAAAGAGCTGCAAGGAAACATACTAAAGATGTGAGCAGAATTTTACTTTGTCTTTTTTACTTTCTACTGAGATGAATTATAATAGAAATGAAAAGATGAATAGGTGAGAACTTCCAACTATGCCAAAATGCAAGTATTTGAAAATTGAACCAGGGCAAACAGGTAATTACAGTCCTTGTGCATTGGCTGTGACAGCATGTTAAATCCCAGCACACAGCTCAGGGGGAATAAACAAGTGCAGAGAACCCAGATATGAACATTGCTATAGGAAGAAATGCTTAAGAAACTGAAAATGTATCAGTTCATTATTTGCTCAGAACAGGTGTAGGAGAGAACTTGCTTTCTCAGAAAATGATGTGAAACTGGAACATTTTGTTTTGGAAGTTCTGTGAAGGCTAAACAAACTTTTCTGAGTGATACTGAGGCCCACTACTAGAACTATTACACGTGCTGAACTTTCTGTTTGCTAAGATGCACTGACTTCTCTCAGGGAGCACATTGACTATCTGATGTATCTTTCAGAAAAGCACTTTGGAAATGAATATACAGTCCTTTCAGTGAAGAAGTTTCAGATTGAAGGGGTTATAGCCCGCTAGGTAAATGTCATCCTCAAATGGGCATCAAAAACAAATCTGAGAAAATTTGCCATTTATTTCTGTTGCCCATCAAATATATGGCCTTGGTAATTTATGTTGATTATAAGTTTTCTACCACCACTGATGATAGCTATGCTTGGCAACTGACAGCATTTGGGGAGCAGTTTGTGCACATTCCATATCAATGTTATGAAATTTGTAAAGCAGATGGACTCTCTCTGCTGCTGCAGCTTCAACACCCCTGTGGCCCTTATTTGTCAAAGACACACATTGCACAAACATCCTGATTGCCTCTGTCATCAAGGAAATCAATAATATCCCAGTGCTCAGCCAGAGCCCTTCTCAGTCTCATTTCTGTGAGGGAGGCATATGAGCAGAGATGCTCACAGGGACACTGGCCAGGAGCTCCAGCATCCTATGGATGAACAAATCTGCTCGATGGAAGGTTTGTCAAAGAATATTTTCAATAGAAAGATCGTATGAACAAAGAGAAGAAACACTGTGGCTCTACTGTAAATTTGGGTAGCTGAGCAAATGAGATGAAGGTCCTGTAGGTGAGTGGATTGCCATTTTATATGCACAGCTCTGTTGCTTCTTAATGGCTCTGCTCTCCACAGCAGAGCTTAAGATTTCCCAGTTGACTTTATTGCTATATTTATCCTACTAAATATAGAGAATACTTGACTCAGATTTGTAGACTGCCAGTGCACTATTTCTCACAAGACATCTGTGCTAGCAAATACAATTTATGCCCTGGAGTAAAGCCATGCAAAGTGTCTGGGGATGTAACCCTGGGAATGCCCTTGGGTTTCTCCCAGCAAAGTTCTGAGGGACACAGAGGCACGGACAGGGCATTTCCCTGCCCATCCAGATGCCCGCAGCCACCATCACCAGGGACACTCTTATTCTATTAAGTGAAATTTCCCTCATCTTATTCTAGTAATGACATTTCCAACATTCCTAATTGTATAATTATCCACTAGACTGGTGACAGGGGAGGGTTATTTTTAATTGGATGGTAGCTTTTGGTGTATTTTTTAATTCTGATTAATATTTCTCACTATAGTAAATATAGGTTTACTGAAGCAGTTGGTTTTTCCTTCCTTGTAGAGCTGAGTGTTCTACCTCCCTAATTCCAACCCCTAAAGATCCCTAAGATGTCCTTTTAGGGTGGAACACCAGGCAAGCTGCTCTGCTTTCCACGTCCCTTTTGGGATGTAACAGAACAGACTGGCCAAGAAGCAATTTCTGCTCCTTGGTAGTATCGAGGAGAGTTTGTTCCTTTGCCTTGCTTGGGTTGGAGCAGCACACAAAGGAGTAGCACTGCAATTACTCTCTTTGATACAGATTTCCTAGAAGAAGCCCTTATTGTGGGAAAATGATTTGCATGGGAAGTACCCTAAGCAGCAAGAATTTGTAGGATTACAAATTTGCTTTCATCATCAGGCCCTTGAACTCTGGCCTGCTTCATGTCTTTGGACCTATGCAGCCAGTAAAACTACTCTAGAACTGTGAGAATTTAATGCAATCCTTCACTGAAATAAATTTTGTCTTTCAAAAAAGGAAAAATAATTATTAAAAGCACTTAAGACCTGTTACAGTTGCAGGACAAATAAGAGACTGGCAAAGAGTGGGAGCATTTTGGGCTTTTTTTTGGTTTTTTTTTTTTGTTTTTTTTGTTTTTTTTTGGGGGGGTTTTTTTTAATGAGGAACTTAGAATGAAAAAAGCATTATATCTAATCTTCTTCTGCTTTTCAGCTGTGGTAGTTTCAAAACACACTAAAACACTGGGGTATCTCTAACAAGTTGCAGCACCTTGCTGTTCTGTACTTTTCTTTAGAAATGAGATAAAAAAGAAAATATTAATGTCTTACCTAAAGCATAGACTATCCATTAATATTAGCACAATTCCAAAGGTCTCCTTTGTTAACACACCCTTAGGGAGTGCAAGGTAAAGAGACTTTTCACACTCGGGCTCTGTGGAAGCAGGAGTGTTGATCCTTTTAGCTGGAAAAACACTACATATACATAGCAAAAATGACAACAGTGTACAAGAGACACCTATAAAGTCCTATAAGTGATGTTTTTGTGGTTTTCCTAATTCAACTGATAAAAAGAGAGGCAGTCATAAAATACCATGAAGCCATTAATTCAAGCATATAAGCATAAAACTCTGCAAGCACTTAAGCATAAAAATTCTGCAAAAAAAAGCTTTAGCTCTTACAATACTGTTCCTCCTGTACATCCATTTGTCCAGTAAAGAAGGGAAACTGCTTTATAATTTGAGAAGCAACTGTCATATTGTAGGCTGTCGTTTTACTTGTTGTTTCTCTGTAGAAGCCCAGGTACTTGAGGGCATTTGTAGAGTTAAGTTATAAACCAAAGGGTAATGTGAGCATGACTCACAAAATAAGTTCTGCTAGAAACTGTAAATGCCAATATGCACTTAGCCAACAAAACATTGCTGTGTGATTAAGGGTGGGGTATTTATTCATAGGAGCACAGAACCTGAGGGATTCCAGGACCCTTGGAGGGGACAGAGCCACGCTGAAGCTGAAGGAGAGCTCAGGAGTGCAACTGCAGAAAAATGCCTCTCCCACAGAATCACTGCCTGATCAAAACTGTGAATCAGCCTCTGACCACACCTCTTTTTTTATGGTGTTCCTAGTTCCTTTTTTTATTCAGCTTAGGGAAACTGGTAACATTTCTCCCTACATGTGACACAAGGTAATTTTTCTAAAAATAATGCAAAATCCACAAAACTCTGTTCCTAACTCAGGGAATTAATCCTCAGTGTCCAACTGTAGGTGCTTTGATACTAAGATACACCTCTCCAATATGAATATACATTTCTCAAGAACAGATTTCGTAAGAAGAGCAGGGCTTTCCTTTCAGCCTGTACCATTATGGTAATTTCCAGTTAGCCACAGAATAGATGGGGNTATTCAGCTTAGGGAAACTGGTAACATTTCTCCCTACATGTGACACAAGGTAATTTTTCTAAAAATAATGCAAAATCCACAAAACTCTGTTCCTAACTCAGGGAACTAATCCTCAATGTCCAGCTGTAGGTGCTTTGATACTAAGATACACCTCTCCAATATGAATATACATTTCTCAAGAACAGATTTCGTAAGAAGAGCAGGGCTTTCCTTTCAGCCTGTACCATTATGGTAATTTCCAGTTAGTCACAGAATAGGTGAGAATGGCTCACAATTTCCTGGTCTGGTCAAGTACTTCTTAAGCACTTAGGAATTATTTAGCAGTGGTTTAAAAATTAAAACATCTTTGCTTTTTGAGACTAGCAGATACCTGAGTGCAGTGTGCCACTTGTGTGCAGGAACTGAAGCAGGGCTGGAGTGGCTGCACTTCGGGAGGAGATCCCAAGGCTCAGCAGCGGCTGCCAAGCGGGAGAATGGCACCAGAGCGTGGCACCCTCCCTGCTGGGAGGGCTGGGGCCACAACCACTGGTGCCTGCAGCACTCTGTGTGCCCCGTGCCTTCATCTCCACAGCTTCCCTCACCCCTCTCTAGAGAGCGGCAGTAATGACTGGGAAGTTCCCAAAACCAACACGCTTTTCTCCTGTCCTGGTAGGAACAGAAAGGAGTCACCAGGAGCAAAGGGCAGTCACTGGGGCACTTCTGCTTTTAAGCAGCAAGTATTTTCACATCCTCCCATCCGAGTACATAAAGCAGCAGCCAGACTTAAGCAATTAAGCTTCATTTCAGAAGTAGTTATGTGGTTCAGAAGGAAAGAGCTTTTCTGAAGGAGCTCATGTGGATCTGCCTTGGAAAGATGCCCACAGACTGTCATACAAAGGAGAATGGTCACAATCCAGGTATTTCTGACACAGACCCTCCCTTTTGACATGTAGTAATGGGAAATTAGGTAAACAGATTACAAAGAAAACAAATTCAAGAAAAATCAATGGAAATATAAAGAATAAAAAAATCACCCTACTAAGTTTATAAAATGTCTGTTCCAAAAAGAATCAAACAATTGTACTCTTTTTAAATCTGGTTTGGTTAAAGCATGTTGCCATCATCCTGCCCCTCTGCAGTCTGTGAATAAGCACACACATAACCTGCAGTTCTCACTCACCCCTTTTCTTACAGCCAAGGTTTGTTTTTTATTTAAGAAAAGGTAGAATATTGTCTAATGCTGGATCTTATCAAATACTTTGTTAGAAAAAAACTGAACAAAGTTTGAAGCTGAAAAGATATTTTCCCTTTCATGACTCTTATATAAATTCTCTGTCCCCTCATAGTCCATCCTATGCCTAAAAGATCAGTAGGATAAGGAAAAGAGAGAGTTATGCCAAAGGAGAGAGACACTCAGTTATCCAGATAGGGTGCCTGCCTGTGCCTGTGAAGGTGTTCACTTTAAGAAATTCTAAGGAATCTCTAATAAAGATATTATATAAATTTCAGTATTTTCTGTGGCCAAAAAATGTCAAGTGCTGATATAAAAGAGCAGT
The DNA here is from genome assembly GCA_013397175.1 of Platysteira castanea. Classification (NCBI taxonomy): domain Eukaryota; kingdom Metazoa; phylum Chordata; class Aves; order Passeriformes; genus Platysteira; species Platysteira castanea. The sequence continues at coordinate 811,069 of VYXC01011097.1, read as the reverse complement.
TATAGGGCAAGTTTTAGTGTTTCTGAACTGCATCTTTCACATGCAGTTGTTTGCTATTTATTTATACTCTTAGACAGCTGTCCCACTCACTTAGAGACACGCCAAGCCCCACGTAATGCTCCTCTCCTGTGTGTCAATTTATACACAGATGTGAAGTTAATCTCAGTTCACCGTGTCCCTTTAGAGATGCTGCAATTCCCCTTTTGGATGTTTTTCTTGGCTTGCTACATCACACGTACCTGTACCTATCAGCTCCTTTCAAAGGAGTGTAAGGGCTGCATACACCACTGGAAAGGATATACAGAAACAATAATTCTTTTTCTGGAGAATACAGATGAAGGATTTAATATACATATTTACAGGTATTAACCACCTATTATAAAATGTTATTGTGTTTGGGCAGCTGCATTTCAAAGCTACAAGTGACAGTAGAAAACAGGGTTATCTTACCAAGAACTACATTTTTTATCAGGTCATGATGCTGCACATAGATGCAGAACTCTCTTGAATATTTCCAGTTACAAGGATTTAGCATTCCACATGAAACTTCTCCTTAGATGGACTACTCAAAGATTCTATTTTGCTATCATTATATTAATTATCAATAAATTCAAATTTTACACGACATGTGGGTTTTACACAACATGTATTAAAGGGGAGGGGGAAGGTTGGTCACACATTGACATACCAAGTTTTATAACCACTGATCTTAGCTGAAGGGACACTGTGCTAGAACACAGCCATGGAATTCAAGAGAATATATCTTTCCAGTTTGGCTAGGACCAAGTGAAGTATACAACTAAGTATAATGATATGAGCCTAAGAGCCTTTCCCAATGGAAAAAGTCATAGAACACCTCCCCCATATACTCACTCATCCTACCAAGAAAAATTAAAAACTCCTGTTGAGCACATCTTTTTCGTCATTCTGCAATATTTCTGTACATAGTAGCAAGACTCAAGGTTGCTATTTTTTCCTTTACGACGCCACCAGCTCAGAAACTCCTGTGCTCAAGTTAACACTCCGCAGGGATGTGCGTAAGCGACTCCTCTCGGGTGACACAACAGATCCCAGCAGTGACAAAGAACCTGCAGGCTGTTCCTGGGGAACTGATACCCAGCTGTGCCAAAAGGAGAGCAGCATGGTCCAGAACGAATGTGGGAAGAGAATTTGAAATCCCTTGGGCCTCTGCCTGAGCGCTGAGCCCACTCCGTGTGAGCACCATGCCAGAGTCCCCACTGCCAGGGCTCAGCGGGCTCAGGTTGGAAAGGGAAATTTCACACCATTTAACCAATCACGAATGCAGCAAACCAAATATTGCACTCTGGATACTGGTTCATGTGATGGAAATGTAGAAGTCAACAGAGCTGTACCTGGTAGAGGAGATGGGAGGATTTGCCCCTGATCACCTTGAACCCCAGGAACAGCAGGAGCACAGAAAACAGCTTTGTGAGGGAGCACCATTCAGAGAGCCTTTTTAGTATTTAAGAACATTTCTTTCCTGGAATAATTTCTCAGGACTTTTAATTTATGCAGTTTCCTATCTCCTTCAAGCCCCAAACTTTTCCTAATCTGCTGTGGGCCAGGCAGTGCAAAAAAAATGGACAAACTTTTTTGTGTTGCTCTACGTACAGGTGTGTATAGGGCAAAATATTTACATTTTTCCCCAAAAGGCCTTCCTGCTCTAAGACAAGGAATCCATGCCAACTCCATGTCCAATGGCAGCAGTGATGGGGCAGTCAGAGCATTTACCCAAGGATTAAAGCTGGGTAAAACTTCCAGGCACATCCGTATGCTATCATCGTTTGCCCTCTTTTAACTTCAGCAAATTAGAGGTGTTATGGGGGAACATTTTCCGAGGAGCAAGTGAGTTGTGCTGATGAATCTCATTTATTTGCTAATGAGATGTGTAATTCCTAAGTACCATTTTGAAAATGTACTTCATACTGTTTAAAAGTATCCCTGTGTTCTCTAAGGGTGAGGCAGTTCCCCTGAACCTTGAAATGAGCTGGTAGAAGAAATCAGGACTTCATGCTTTCTGGGGAAAACCTAAATCACACAGAACTATATCAAAGTAACGACTGGTGTAGGCAGGGAATGATTATAATGGTGTGAAGCTGAAAACTTTATTTTAGACTCCTGAGCAATTGCAACAAAAAGAAAATCTCACTGACATGAGGCTGAGAAAAGGCAAAAGTGAATACGCTGCCATTTATGTATTTTTAAATGGAGCAGACAGTTCAGAAATTGAATGGTTGTGCACAGCTGGCAAAGTGTGCCCAGAAAAATAATCAAAGAAAAGAGGAAAGGGAGGGACAGAGAAAGAGAGGAAGATTACAAGTAAAATCACCACAATGGAAATTGAGGGGTACTAACGTGGAAGATGCACGACCTCATAAAAGATAACTAAAGGAGCTAGAAATAGAATCAAACAAAAATAAAGTCATACTATTAAGCAATCTGACAGTAGTTATTACTTTGCTTATTGGCTAAGCAGGATTGCATAGGAAATACAATTTTACACATAAAACAAATTGAAACAGCTTGGCTTGGCAGCATAAGAAAAAGACCGTAACACCTGAAAGCTGAATTTGACATGTGCACTATACACTTCATTCAAAGCGTCTTCTCTTCTGATGTGCCACTGCTGCTACAACAGCTTGCCCAAAAATGGCAGTAATCACAGGAGAAGTGAGAGGTCTAATAATTAATAGCAGTGATGTAATTACATGATGTCTGTTTCTTTAGTAAGAACTAAAATGTCAGTAGGAACAAAGGCTTTAAAATAGCTGTTTAAATGAGTTAAACAAGCTGAATTAAGAGTGCTTAGAAAGAAACTTCTGAACATGAGTATTATGGGTAGCTATACATGGCTTGAATGACTTCTTCAGTTCCTGCATTAGCCCGGTGATTCAAACCTCTGAGCATGGCCTCTCTCCTGGACACCCTGAGCTGGCTTTGCAGGTTACTCTGGAAAACCGTCCAGAGAGATTCCAGAACCAGCAAGAGAGATTTTGGGAAGTGGAGATCAAGTATTAGCAGAGTTGAAGCTATTTTGGGGATGAGGCCAAGACATCTGAAGGTATCTGTCTCTCTGAAATCACAGCTTCCTTTCAGACTCTGGTACCACCACCACCATCATCATCATCATCATCATCATCATCATCATCATCATCATCATCATCATCACCTGTCAGTCTAATGTCACTTCCCCCCATAAAATTGGTCTAGAGCACTGTAATGATCTTAGAGAAACAGAATTACTGAGAAAGTCGTCTCCTCTAGTTCACATTAGTCCAAGTCTGCCCACACAGTAAAATTAAGTAATGATATGTTTTTAAACTGCATAAAAGGAAAAAAAAAAAAAAAACAAAGTTGTACTTGTGAATCTGGAGATGATAAATGCAGTAGATTGAAATGATAATATATTTTCCCCCTTGTATTTGCCATTTGCTGGCTGTTTTCATACACGTAACTTACCCTGATGGAAATCTGCAAAACCAAAGTCAGGCATGTTTTCTCACAGCACACTTTTTAAAAACAAAGAACTGTCTGGAGAGTTAGTCTTTCCCTAGGGCTAATTAGGAGTTAAACTATGCTGAGAAGTTAGCTTTGTATAGCTATTGTATGCTATTAAATACCAATTACTAGGGTAAGCTGATTCCTACCATATATTTATTAAGCTTAATTTACAAGGTGTATTGAAGGAATTATTGAACATTTTTTAAAATGGTAATAGATGCCAATCTTAATAAATGATTCTGACAACAGAGAAATCCCTTCTGTTCCTCAGTAAGACCATGAAGTTCATTAAATCTTTCCAGTGAGGCCATGGCTGTCCTGGCAGAGACAGCAGCAGTGTTTTCAGCTACTGCACTGGTGCAGAAGGGTCTCAGTTGCACAGGGATGCTGGACGGGGGCAGGGGGGCAGTTTTCCTATACAATGTGTGGAAAGGTCTCTTCCCTCTCTCTGGCTGCCACTTCTGCCTGCATTTGGTGATATTTTGCTGCCTTCAAAAGTCTCAGTTCATAATTCTGCAACAGGGGAGACCAGCCTGAAGGAAATGCCTCTAGAAGTTAGCTGAAAAGTAAGGGCTTAGGAAATTCCAATGTCAAAGATAGAAACTTATGTCCAAAGTCCATTGTCAGAGCAGATTTTCAGTATTTATTCTATTTACACATGGTGATTTGAGGACAAGATGACTCTGCCATTTTGTCATTCACAAGCAATTCCCAACACCTACGATAGCTGTTCACAAGAAAACACAATTTCAGGGAGTTAATTTTTTCATTTACTGTTCATTTTATTCTTCTTTTGTTGTTATGACCTTTAAAAAATATTATTTGTATGGTTTTCATTTGCTCCTTCATGAGTTGTCCTGTCATTTGCTTTTCTTTCCTTCCTACATCCTTCTCAATCTCTACACAACACTGTCAGTGGGTGCATTCCTCTCATTTTTCTGTTGCCCTTCCCTTGAAACATATTTTCCTAACATTTGGCTTTCTATTAGCCTATGTCCCTGAAAACACCAGCTATGTGATTAATCAGCTTCTGATCTTTTTCTCCTGCTCTCTTTACTAAAACATTTGGAAAACTATTCTCTGCTGCCCTGGCGACTCCTCTACAGCTTGGAGCTGGCAGCTCGAGTTGTTTTTCCAAGGGTAATTCATCTCCCTGCTTTCTATGCGCAGTTACTAACAAATCAATCAAACTCCTACATCTGAATTTAGGAGAGGCCTCGGACGGCAGGCGACACTATTTCAACTTGTATCAAAAAGGAACATGCAAAAAAGAGACAGAACTGCTCCCTCATTTTGTTTGAATGGAAAGAGCTATTTATTTACAACTACAACTGCCTGGAAATCCGACACATACGTATTAGAAATACCACAGTTTCTTCAGTGTAGTAATACCTAAATTTAACACTGTATTTTTGGAGGGCCGGGGTAGAAAGGTGAATCCCTGGGATGAAAGTTTGGTTATGATAAACTTGTTAAACAACTTATTATAAATATCAGTACAATTAGGGAGCATTCAGTCTACCTGCACATTATGTAAATATGGAAAAGCAATTATATTTTAGGTGGGATGATTACTGTAGGTGACAGAATATGTTTCCTTTTTTGTCAGCAGTCAAGTCAAAGTTGCAGGGAACTTAATGTATTTCACTATAATATTGGTACACTAGCATTAAGACACCATTAAATAAAAACATTTCTCTGAGGTATTAATTAGAGATTTCTGCTTTGATTTCTGCTCCTAAACCCTTTAATTATTTTTTTAAAGTAAAGGTCATTTTGTGAAGAGCTGAATGTTTGCAATTCTGGGTGTAAAAATCGGCAGCTAAGTGGAGAAAGAAACTAAATGAAAAAAAAAAAAAAAAGAAAGAAAGAAAAATGTATTTTTCAGCAGCCTTTATACAATGCTTCTTCAAATATACAGCATGTGGGACAAATAAATGCAATTCTTCCCTGCCTCCTATCAGCTACTTTTAAGGGCAAAAAATATGATCTCTGACAAACTTAGGAGCCTTTTGCTCTTTGCAGGCACTCCAGAGCCCCAGCGGGCCTGGAGCAGCTGCATTTGCCTCCTTCCCGCAGCAGCCCCTGGAGCGCGGCGGCCGGGCAGGGACCCGGGCGGGAGCGCAAGGCGAGAACCCGGAGCGCCGGGCCGGCTCCGCTGCCGCGCCCAGCCCGGCCGGGCCCCTTCGCCCCAGGGCCCGGCCGGGCCCCTTCGCCCCAGGGCCCGGCCGGGCCCCTTCGCCCCAGGGCCCGGCTGCGGCAGCGCTGCTGGTGGCTCTCCTTCCTCGCCTCTCCTGGTTCCTTTCGGAGAGAACCCGAGGGAGGAAATTGGGCAAAATGTAGCTCCACGTCACTGCAACAGGCATAATACTTGTTACTGTGCCTGTGACCCCGGCAAAGTCACTCTCACACTCGTGTTCTGCTGCACGCCAGTCGAAGAGCGAGCCCAGCTGGCTCCCTTCCCACTCAACCTCTGCAGCAGTGAGACAACTTTCTCCGGCAGAATGAATCACCCTCCCAGCGCTCCGCGCCAGCCACGAGCGCTTCCGAGCCTCCGACGGCGCTGCTGCCTCTGCCGGCCTCCAGCTGGGCCTCCGCCACCCGCGGGCTCCGCAGCCACGCGGCCCAGGGCCCGGGGAACGCGGCAATCCCCTGCCCTGCTCCCAGAACTGTGGCTGTGGGGTGCAGAGTTCTGCCAAATCGCAACACGAACCCCACGGGCTGCCCTGTGCGGGAGGGCTGAGCTCCCATGCAGCCATCCAAGCACAGCCACGCTGCCAAGTGCGCCTGAGCCCGTGGCTGAGCAGGGCTCCCGTGGGCCTGCGGAGGAAAAGCTGCTCTGGCTTGGGGCATGCCAGTCAAAATATACTGAGGACTTTTAAACAATGTATAAATGAATCCCCCTCGCCTCAGATGCTACCTGTTTGCTCCATTTACAAGAGAGAATCTCACCCCTGGTGCACAATCTTTGGTGCATTTTTACACTGAGGAGCAGAAGAGAGAGGAGCTTTGACTGAGATCTTGGGAATCTTTGCCTCCCAGCAACTTTTGGGAGTCAGTGCCTCTCCTCTGTGTCAGCGTGCCCCATCTCTGAGTGTATCAGCACGTGTCAGAGGAGCGGGTGTCAGAGCAACTATCTGCAGGATGTGCAAGTCCAGCCGTAAACAACCTCTACTAGCACTGCAGTGTGGCCACCACAAAAGGAGGACTGCATTAGCTCCTGAAAAGTAATGGAGTTTAATGGTCCAGTTATGCCTTTGCCTTTACAGAAATACAGAAACAGGGTTTTTATACTTTCTCACCTACATAAATATTCTTTAGAAAAGAGCTGGTAATAAGTAGAACTAGGAAATTAGTTCTAGAAATTCAGTTCAGTAAGTCAGTTCCTAGTTTAGAATAGTCTCCATGACATTTTTTTCTGCTGATTATTGTCATTATTTGGTTCTAATAACAACAGGGTCCTTACATGCCCTCTCACACGTTTTCAGTAAAATATGATTTGAAATACTTGGTTTCTTTCATATTTATCTTTGTTATTCTCTGCTTGGAGGAGGCCTGGCTGGTCTGAGGGCTTACAGTATCAGACAGTCTGTCACTTCTCATGTGTCCTTCCGCTGTCACAATTTAATATATTTTGTCCTGCTAGCTGCTATGAATCAGGAGCTCAATTTGATTCGAAAGGAGTCCAAATGGGTGAGCAAGTGGATTACATAATGACCAGCTACAGCTGGAGTCTGGGTTGCTGTTGTTACTGAGCTCTCTGGGTCATGAATGTTTTCTCATGGTGTCTCATGGCTTGGCTGTGCAGCAGCACTCTGCACTGCTGCTGCCTATCAGCACATGGACCAAGGCATTCCTCTTCCTCCTGCATCTGTGCATGTGCATGTGAGCAGCAGTTCTGTATCCTTCCTGCTTCACCCACCAGCTTGGCACTGTGGGATTCCTTGAAATGAGACAGGGACTGCTTTTCGGTGTGTAAGCCACAATAATTGCCAAGATTACTTTCCATTATCGTCCTCATTATCTCAGTCACATACATAATTTTTTCAAGCAGCCTTTTGTTTGTGAGGAAATAGATGGAAGCAGGCAGCTGAGAACTATGGGAGACAGCATAAGACCAAACCTGGTGCTTGTGAAAAATCAAAATGAAGCCTCTGCTCATGAAACAGATCAACCACATTTGTGACAACTGAATTAGAGACATTTTTCAAACAGTTCATTCCTATATAAAGGCTAAACTTGTAAAGGTCAGCAGAATACGGAGTTACTTCCTGTTAAAACTTTGGTTGCTGAAGGATGCTTTTCTAGTGTAGCCAAGTTTTCAAGAGATTTTGTAACTTTGTTTATATGATTTTTTTTTTCTGCGTATGCATTTTCCAGGAGAATATGTCCTGCACTTTGGGTTTGTTTTGGAGACTGTAGTTACAAGACAGAGAAATCAAGGATATATGCTATTGCTCATTAACAACTGAATATGCTTCCCTTTTTCTATGGTTTTTTTTTTNTTTTTGGTTTTTTTTTTTTTTTTTTTTTTACTACCAGAAGAAAATATTGCTATAGATACAACCCAGAGCAATTAAGTAAGGGGAACAGATTATGCTTTGTGCTTGAAAGGGTTTTGAAATTTCAAAATCTGGTTTTTTTCTGGGTTGGATGACTAGTATTTCAGCAGTCCCTGCAAAAGGCCAGTCCAGCACTGGCTGTCCTGCACCTCATGGACGCAGCTGTGGAGCTGGACTGCCAACCCCCGAGGTGCTGCAGACTGGGAAGCCAAAATCCCAGTGCCACACGGGCACCCTGCACAGCAGCCAGGAGCTGGAGCCATCTCCCCGGCAGCTCTTCAGGCGCGTGGCAGAGGCTGGGGGAGCCGGGGAGCAGCTCTGAGCGCTGGGCAGGGGACAGAGGTCCTTGGCTGAGCAGCTGCCAGAGCCCGACAGAACTTCCAAACCACGGCTGTTCTTCATCAGCCTTTGGTTAAAAGCACAGTGCCCCGGGTGCTGCTCTGATCTGTGCCAATCAGCACTCTCCACCCAAAGCATTTCTGACCAGCTTTAGCTGAGGCTCCAAATCACAGGTTCCACGAAAGCTGGAGGCCTGACTTCATCAGGCTCCCTCGAAAATCCACTCTTCTGAGAGATCCCATTTTTGGGACGCAGGCCTGATGCCACAGGCTTAAATGTGCCCAGGATTAGAGCCCAATGGATTTCACACTAAAGCAACCAAGAGATAAACAACAGCATTCTGTGAGACTTGTCAAATAGTCTGTTTCTGAAGACTGGGGACAAGAGAAAAACATTATATTTACACAAATTTACAATATTTAAATTTTTAGTTTTCATTTTACTCCTCTTAAACAAAAAATACTCATAATTCTATGTTATTTACGAGTGGGGAAAAAACACATGAATAATAAATGTCATTAATGCCAGCAGCAATTACAATTTAATTGCCCACAGACATTTATTTTTGCTTATTTTTCCTCTCACTGATACCACCACAGGAAAACATGAACTCTCAACTGAATTTGATATAATTTTACATAGCTAGGATTAAGATTCAGTATTTTTCTTGCATGAGGATTATGGTATTTGTAGTTAGTTGACATTCAAGAGGCTGTTCTAGTTGTACTTTGTTTTGAAATCTGAACTATTCATTCAAGACTCATTAGAGTTAAGCCATGGGCCTTAAGTTTCACTACAGGGCTTCAGGTCTCTGCAGAGACTCCTTTAGCTTCAAATATTTTGGGGAATAAAAGTGAATTCGTAATGTAACAAAACGTAAATTATAGTTCTTTGTATTTTCTCTGAATTATTGCATTTTATTAGCACTTCTAGCTTTGGTGCCTTCAAAAAAAAAAAAAAAAAAGAAAAAAAAAAAAAAAGAAAAGAAAACAAATTACACCCTGAACCAAGGCTTCAGCTGGCTTTTTCTTGAGAGGGTGGCTGACCTTCCCAAGCAACGAGTTGTTTTACCTTAATTCTTTTCCAGGCTGTGTATTTCTAATTCTTTCTACGAGGTTGGTTTTTTTTTTTTAATTCTTTCAATGATTATAACATTACACAGTAAAAATAGAGATTTCCTGTGAGGCAGACACATATACACTCACTGGCTACAATATATCAACACATTTATGCCCGTTTAGTCTTGCACAGCTCCGAGTGTAGGAGTGGGTGGTTGTACTGGCTCACACAGAACTGCTGCTGACGTACAATAATTACCCAAACTTTAGAGCTTTAGCACATCTCTCTTCACTCTGTTCTTGGAAACAATCACCCCGATAGCATACAGGAGTGATATAATGATCTAGGTTATTAACAGCTGCTGTTTCTTATGGCTGTGTGCAGCTGTATCATTCTGTGCTGTTGATGTTGGCTCTGATAATTCTTAGTTGAATTCCACCTAAAAATAGGTATGAACGAAAGCTATTTGGAGGAGGATATATTAAAATTTTATAACATGTTTTCCAGTGCCTCATGCAAATCTTGGCTATTTCCCTGCATAATCAGCTTGCGTGGTTGAAGGTTGAACTGCAAAGGGCTGAATCCTGAAAACAGCAGTTCCTGTAAACCATATTGCTGGAACCTGGGGTTTTCTCCAAACCCCACACACAACGAAAATGATCCACACCAGGGACTAGACTGAGGATATGTGGTCTTTAGCCAGAAAAAGACTAAGGTGCCTGCAGAGTGCCATTGTGTGGGATGGCTTTAGATGTTTAATACATTGGGCTCAAGCACTTCTATCAAATGGGTCCCATATGGAAAATAAAATAATACAGGGGAAAGCCTGCTCTTGTCCCTTCTTGCCCTCAGCTGGTCTAGGAGTCCACATGAGAGACGTGTCTAAAGGCACAGGATGATTATGTGTAGAACCCGGGCTAGCTGGGAACAGGCTGGTTTGGCTTTGGAAGCACCAGGGCTGGGCTCTCCCAGACACAGCAGTCCTGCTGAGATATCTGTGTGCAGAGACTCCTCTCACTCACATGTGCTCCTGCACTGAGCTGGGGTTTCACACGTTCAGATTCAAAATACAAAGTGGTGCTTTTCCCCCTCCTTTTACATTGTCTGTGTTATTGTGTCATACACAAAATGACATCAGAGGCTGAGCAATGTGGGTCCCCAAGCAAATGGGTATAAAATGAACAAAAAGCCAGCAACCTGCTGCTGGCAGAATAGCTCACTCATTACAAACCACAGCACCTGTTTGCACCTTCACTCCCCAGAAAAGCCTCTTATTTTAATACCCTGAAGCATAGAATGTGTAGTTTACTTACAGAAAAAAAAAAAAACACCAAACCAAAAAAAAAAAAAACCAAAAAAAAAACCATTCTGAAAAAACAGAATTTTATTGATTTTATTGTTTAATTCATTGTCTCTTTCTCAACTTCCAGCATAAAACAATAGAACAGAATAGACTGTTCCAGTTGGAGGGGAAGTGCAGTGATCATTGCACTGCCTGACCAAGTTAAAGCAGGTTTAAGGCATTGTCCACATGCTCTTAAACAGCCCTGGGGCATTGCCCACCCCTCTAGGGAGATTTTTCTAGTGTCTGACCACCCTCTTGGTAAAGAAATGCCTCCTAATGACCTGCCTCAACCTCCCCATGCGCAGCGTTGAACCATTCCCACATCCTCACTGGATGCCCGGGAGAAGGGATCAGCACCTCCCTCTCCATGTCCCCTCCTCGGGACCCTCCCTCAGCCTTCTCTCCTCCAAAGCAGACCTGCCCCGAGTCCTTATCTGCTTGTCACAGGATGTCTCCCAGCCATTTTGGCAGCTTTGTTGCCCTCCCCTGGGCACGTTTAAGCAGAACTGTCTCAAGCCTTTGTTTTAAATGCACAGGGGGAAGTCCAAGTATCAGTATGAACAAGGATTATTCTCTCAGGAAACCTTGCCAGGAGATGACAACAGTTTTCGTTCTAAAACAAATACATGTTCATCTACACCTACGAGACAGAGTGCCTACAACATCGAAATTGTTCCTCACTTATATTCCCTTCATCATGATAAAGGTCAGGTTCTTTCACCGATCTCTAGCCAAGTGGACTGATGCATGTATAATAAATTACAGAAATGCCCTTTGAGCCTCTATTATTTGGGGAAAGAAATAGCTAAGCAAAGGGTGCTCATCCACCCATAAGGAAAAAAACCCACCCAAAACATAATAGAAAAATCTTTCTTCTTTTCTTATTGAATTTTAAACAGAGAAACAGAAAAGTCCTATTACATTTTTTAGTCCTGCCAAGGCCAGGAAGATTCATAATTGGCAGATAAGCACATATTTATCTGCCTTCTGGGTCTGTCTCCAATCTGAAGAGAGAAAGATCTGACTATCTATTTCAATAAGTGCAATAACTGTTGACACACAGGGAGGAATTCTTACAGTATTTATCTGTGGGACAATCGTGTCAGAGTGGAACAGCTTTCTCCAGCTTATGCTGATCACAGTCAAACCACAGAATTTTGCTGCAGCTTGGAAACACACCTGAGTTGCAAACATTAAAAAAAAACCTAATAAAAACATGGGGAGAAGCTGGACATTCTTCTAATTTCCATGTTCTGTGTGGAACATGGAAATATTGCATTGTTAATATCCAGAACAAGCAATGACATGTACAGCATATAAGTAAATAATCCTTTTTCTCCTACAATTTTCTGAAAGAAATTAGGATTGCTGAGCATTTGTTAACCCCAAGATAAATCAGATAGAGTGTTCAGAAGAGAAGCTGTTCTGACACCCGATCCTGTGTCTGTGTATATAATGCTCTCTGCCTTTTATACTCAGTTGCCCACTCTGAACTGCAAGGACAACTGGTGTTTAACAGAAAACAAACTCTGTTTCAAAGTTTTTTTCCATTTATTTGGGGCTTTTTGATGTGAATTCCTGTAAGCACTAGAGGAGAAAACCAAACATTAGTGGTTCTCTGTGGATACAAGTGATTCTGCCAGATACAGAATTTAATCAAAAAGATCTTACTGCTGAAATAAAACAGGGGTTACTTGTCCAGATGCTTTCTGTGCATTAAGATCACAAGTTCTAATACAGACATCTGAGTTTCTGGCTACAAAACTACATTTTGTGTGGATTGTACTGGATGTGGAAAGGCTCCGTGCTGGATGTGCTGTATTAGAATGGCAGATCCATCTCTCTGGGATATTATTGCTATTTCCTTGATTCTAATGTTTTGTCTATCTTGATTTTTATTTCCAACTATTTGGTAAACCAAGGCTGTAGGATATAATCATAGACATTTCAACTATTTTTTCCTGTTGAAAACTAAACCATTCCTACTAAGCTGCCTCATACTAATCCTCAGTTTTCCAACCATACATGAATCCATTCTGCTAGGCCAGGGCAATGAGCAAACACAAACTCCCAGAAAGTCTGCACGTAACCTACAGTTTAAATGAAAAAAGCTTCATTGTGTTATAACAATTCTCTGTCTGAAAATGCAAAAAAAAAAATCCACTGGCAGAAGTATATGAAGTGTTTCTAAAAACCAGTGTAGGTGTCCTGTTGACACTGCAAGTCTTTGGGTGACTTCCCCACGAGCACACAAAGTCACTGTGGTGGAGCTGGGATTTGAGCACTGGACTCTGAGTCCATGACTGCTGTTGAACTAAACACCTGCTTGTTTCCTCCTAAGAAGGATGGAGAAAGAGAGGCAGCTTACTCTACCAATCAAGCAAAGATAGCACATCAGCAAGAAACACCCCTGGGTAAAATGACTGTTGTTTAATAGGTCATAGGAATTCTACATAAAAGATTAGAACATGGCCCAAAACCCCATAATTAAGATACAGAAGAGAAGACTAAATGATTGCTATATGATTTATCTGTAATTATACTGGAAAGCAACTATTAACCACAGTATTTTTGGCTGTAAATATATACTACAGAGAGAATTTTCCTGAGGTAGCATTGATTAACGTTGGAGGTAAATTATAATATATACAAAGGGAAAACCACTTACAGCATATTGAGTTTCTGTGGGAAGTTTGAGTAATGATCCATTATTGTAAACAGAAATTATTTACAGTACCATGCTGTGAGAAGCAATAGTTCTGACAGAATTAATACATTAATACAAGGACATTGCCTTTGGTCACAGAGGAAGTTCACAGGCATGCAAATATCAGAGCTTCAAGCAGGCTCCCCTTAGGGCAGGGACTGTGCCTTTTTCTGCCTGGCAAATTCTTAGCACATCAGGAATAAATAAATAAAAACAAGACTGCATGGGAAAGCATTCATAATAATCTATGTAACATTGAAAGAGTTCATTGCTTCAGTCAGCTGAGCAGGAAGGTTCTTGGCCAGGAGCAAAAGCCCTTCAGGCAGGTGACAGTCCCAGGGATGAAAACCTGACCCCACGATTAGCCCCTGTTGATAATGTTGTGCCCAGAATTTCAGTTTTCAGGGACTGGTAATTTAACCTGCCATAAGTGCAAGTTCCCAGAAAACGGGGCCCTGAGCACCTGCCTGTATTTGACACCAAGGCAGAGAAGGTCGAGACTTTGGCTTTGACGTGTTCTGGAGCAAGACAAGATCGAGGGAAGAGTAGCAAAGCTGCTGCCAAGGTGGTTTTGCTCCCAACAATAAAAGAAAAGGACAGCATACAAATCATGTGTGTGTGTGCTTGGCAGGAGTCCACAAAGCCTTGTTCTTGGAAGACATTCTGAGAAAGCTAAAGAAGCATTGTGCAATCCATTAAAAATAATGTATGCAGAGTAATGGGTTATAACTACAAATATCTGAGAACAGAAGCATCAATTTTACTTTTCCTTCTGGGCCTGTACTCAGTTTTTGGGATGAAGAACTGCACTGTGAAAGACCAGTGGGTGACAACAGTCCAGCTAATAAGGAGACAGACGTGACAGAAGAGGTTGTATTATAAAGGGATATAGACTGTGTCCCCTATTCAGGCTGCCTTCCGATATTTTACTTCAGGCAGGTACCATTGGGCAGAGACTCAAAATCTGTCCTGGGTGTTGTTCTCATGCCAAGATGCACTTGGGTTCAACAGCACTGTTAATTAGCATCATTAGCAGTCCCACATCCATCATTTTGTATCAGCTAATTAGGGTTCTTAGAGGAACTTAAATTTGATGTAGTGGCACTGTAGCAATTCTTGAAACCCAACATCCAGTGTTTCTGTTTAAGTATCAATTCATCAAGAGGGAAAAGGTCCAGTTTGGAAAGGTTCCTCACGTCCTGTAAACCCATCCAGCTTACCCCGCATAGAGGTAAAGAACTGCAAGACAATAAACAAAGAAGAATACCCAAGACAGAGAAGTGAGTCCTTAGTACATTGCCTCATTTAGGAATGATACCACTGCACAGTACAGACACCAATGAGAGTGGTTGTATTCCAGGCTGGAAATAAAGTTCCTGTGGTTTAATAAAAGACAGAGATGAGGGAAATGTCATGGGACCCCACCTTCAAGACTTCAGTGCAAAAGCAACCCATGTTCATTTGCAAGGGACTGAGGGTTAATTTAACAACTCATTTTTATTCAGTGGCTTTTGGAGAAGCATTGTTGATCTCAGTCACTTCCCAGTGACATTAGAAAACACAGCTCTGAAAGGAAACAAAATGCATGGTCTTGTCAGGAAGGTCAAGGAGGCGGATGGGGTGAGATGTGTTCACTGGGGTACGGGGTTCCTCTGGGAGGCTGGGGCACACTGGCCGTGAGAAATGCAAATGAACACAGTGCGCTGTGCTGAGGAGGGAAAACGTACTGTGAATTTAAATTCATCAGCAGCACATTTGTAAATTGAGCAGTGCTGAGGTACCACTACTGAAGATGTGCTGAACTACTGAAGTTCAGTTTATAAATATTGGCCTAACTCCATTAAAGTAGGTGTTCGTAAAACACGTTCAGACAGAGCTTCGGAAATGTTCTAAATTTCTCTGATTCTGCCATTCTCAAAAAGTGTCAGTTCCACCATGAGCAAAGGAAAGCCTGAGCACTGATCAAAACTTCACACTAAATAAGATAGTTTTCAAAATATCAGGTCTACATTTTTATACTTTTTGCCTCAGCTTACAAATTATACAATACACCAGCTTGTAATGAAGAAGAGAGAAAAATGAAGAGAATAGTAAGCAAATAGAGGCCATAAAAGGAATAACCTACTAGCAGAGAGACTTTGTGAATGAGTACTTTTTAATTCCAGAAAAAAGAAAAACTGTCCAACAAGTAGTTTATGGAGGCAGCTTTCTTTGCCGTAGACACACACTAAAGTGGAAGCAAAATGTTAGGCTAGAACATTCCTAGATCTGTATCCTATTCCTGCCTCTCTGCCACAGCACAGACACCTGTATGACGATGTTTTTGAGGCAAATGGAGCACAGGCAGCCATAAACTGAGGAGAAGAGAGAGGTGGCTGAAGATGCTCCACAGCCAAGCAGTCATTCCCTGCACACATCATAGGGAGGAGGAAGACACAGAAGAAGGTCTAACTTAGGCTAACGTAGAACAGAAATAAACAATACAAGAAGAAAAGGCTCTGAGGGAAGCCTGACACCGGTACAACTCCCCAGCAGGAAGAGCTGTGGGTGGCAGGGCTGCCTCTGGCACGGCAGGATGAGAGAGGAGGGAGCACAAGGCAGAAGCTCCCAGCCGTGGGACACGGATCCAGCAGAACTGTCCTGGCTGCAACCCTCACAGCCCTGCTGACTGCAGCATCCTGTACACAGTCCCCACAAGCACACCTGGAGCATCCTGTACACACTCCCCACAAGCACACCTGCAGCATCCTGTACACACTCCCCACAAGCACACCTGGAGCACCTCTCGGCTCCTGGCAGGGCAGGCCCCACAGGCTCACCTGCTCAGCCTGACAGGACTAATCCATCCTGATTCCACCACTGGACAGGGGAAGGCTATTTCAGCCTTCTGCTGTCAGCTCAGTGTTGTTATTGCCTGTGCAAGGTGCCCAGGATAACGCAGCCCATTAGGCCTTTTTCCCAGAGGAACAGTGACCTGTGCCTGGCCTACTGCAGTTATTTTGATAACTGTTTTCAGTAAAGACTGCTTAGAAGAAAATATTTGCATTTTGGCAAAAAGATTGCAATTGGGTGGACAGTTTCAACCTCTGTTCAGGTGGGAGAAGTCTTTTAAAAGCCGCTGAAATTTGCTTCTTCAAAGCAGTAAGATTTTCTCATTTATTAGAACATTTAGTCATCATTGTTCTTTAAGAGTAGAGGTGTCAGTCTGCAAAAGGCCATTAAAATGCAAAAATAGAACTAGGCCATTTTTATGCCGCACGTCAGGGTATGTGCAGGGATGTTATTGATCACAGAAATCACACATGAGAGGTTCCTAAAATAAATGGGGGGTGAGGCAGCAGCTCTCACAGTTGTCTTTTAAGTCCGCAGGTTCAAAATAAGATGGGATCATTACTGAAATGTTAAATAGGAATATAAAGTTCCTGTTGATACAGGATTGCCTGTGTCCTAATTATGGAAAGATTTTCTGTCCTCCTTTTTCTCCACTCTCCTACCTACTTGGCACTTCCTTCAAAAGGATGTGTACATCATCAGTAGAGAAAATCAAATAATTTGAAGGTTGAAGTCACTTATTATATGTCTGAATGATCCTTAAGATTATTTATAATAATAAAATTAAATGATATCTTTTAATATTATATTAATTTCCTTTAAAAATTGCAATGTAAAATCAAGTAAAAAAAGTAAAATACGTCCCCTCCCCTAGTGAATGCCTGGGTGGTAATTCCAAGGGGGAAAATGGATAGATATTTGTTCCCTGTTCCTCAGGATACATTCTGAAATCCACAATTTTAGGTGCAAAAGGGAAAGTGTATTTTAAAATCTGTTCCTTCAATTTCTATTACTCCTTGTCTCTGGTGCCTAAGCATGAAACAGAGTTATTTTACCTCTTGCTGAAGTGTCATCAGTGGCTGCACTAGGACACATTTGTGAGTAAATGAGGGTGTTCCAGCCGAGGAACTGGCGTGTGGGGAGCTCGCAGCAGGAGCTCGGAGCCCAGCACCCGCACCCGGCAGCAGCGCGGGGCTGGGGCAGCGCGGAGGCTCCTGCGCTGCCGGGCTGGGTTCGCTCTGCGGGCAAACGGGGCCGGGCTCTGCGAACGGGGTGAGACTGGTCAGACACCTCTGCACGAGCTGCCTTGGTAACACATTCCACTGCCACGGGCTTGGAAGCGATTTACTCTGAAAAACAGAAGCTGGACACTGATGGGCTCTGTGTTTGCTCACATAGGATACAGCCCGTCTGCTTGGCTTGAGTTATTACATTTGAAGATTCACCTCAGCGGCCAAAAGCAAAGGAGATGGGCTGAATCTCAGAGAGATGTTAGGAATACACCATTCCCCCACCAAAGACTGCATTTGCTTTTTCAAAAGGAGTTATTTGTCTGATGCTGTCTCGCCTAACTATTTTCCCCTGAAACTCTTGTGCATATATTTGAATAAGACAACATTATGCAAATAGAAAATAATTCAGCTCTAGAAATTATTGCAATAACAATGTGGAACACATCATAACTAAGCAGCTAAACATTAGGATACTATTCTACATAAAGGGCCAATCCAAATTACTGTGGCTCATATAAATGCCTGCTTGGATAAGGTGCTGATTAAAAGACGATACATAGGGCTCCAAAATACTCCTTTTTAAAAACGTATTTATTTTTAGTTATTAGAAGTTAACATCTAAAGATTCAAAGAATCAAATTGTCCCTTTTGGGAGACAGAACATCACTATTCACCAAAAAAAAAAAAAAAAGCCAATTTCAAGAAACTAACAAAAAACAACATCAGAAAACAGAGGAGGGGACACACCTGAGGAAAAGAGGGGCAAGTTTGAACAGCACTTGGAAAAATTATATTCTGTTTCTGTTTGATGGCCCAGAAGGATTCATCTTCGCTCTGGGAAAAAGGACTTGGGCCCTCCACGTGCAATCCTTGAGAATTCACCCAGTGGATGAAATTCTGTAAAGCACTCAAAACCAAGGTGTGCTGTCGAGCCTTAGAACAGAACACAATTAAAATAATTTAGTATTCATTTAATTCATGAATTAAGGGACAAGGGAAAGGAAGGGAGAAAGGAATAGAAATGGACATGGTCATGAATAACCACTAATGCAGATTTCTCAGGAACAAGTGGAGCTTAACCTGAGCAATTCCCTTTCATGTCAATGTAACAGGCCCTTTGGATGGGAGAATGCTGTAGATACAAAAAATTCTGACTTTCAGTAGGCTTTCAGAAGCTGTTTCTAAAAGGTTGGTGCAAAATTGTCTGAGAACTGCTTTCAGAGAATAATCCCAAATGATTCCTATTTTTTAATGGAAGGATACAGTGAAGAGAGCTCTGCAGTGATTTATTCTGCCTCCAGTATTTTCAGTAATGAGAAGGACAATGGGACGGTGTACATATACTTATTAAATTTGTGAACACCATCGAGCTGGAAGGTGTTTCAAAGATTTTGAAGGACAGAATTAGAATTCAAAAGATTGTAAAAAGCTGAAACATGGAGTGAAAACCAAGGTACATCCCTATTAAATGAGACACAAGGTTCTGTGTTTAAGAACAATCATTGTGAAGAGCAGTCTGACAAAAGGATTCTGGGCTTTAGGGGACTGATGGCAAAAATGGATCAACAACACTCTGCTGATGCCAGAGAAGAAATCGTATATTAGGGGGCATAATTAAGTAGACATCCTGCAAGATATGAGACATATGAGAAGACATGAGGTGCCAAACCTCAAGAAAGACATGTTCAGAAAGGCTGGATTTCTGAAACTGCTAATCCTTCTATGTGAGAGGAATTGAAACACTCATTCTGTGGTGCCAAGACTTCAAAATACATAAAATGCTGCAGCTCAAGGAATAGTCACCATCCTTTGAAAAGCCAGTCATTTGTATTTCCTATGAGTCTGTGCAGCAGGAGAACATGCAACCTACTTCATAAGCAATAAATTTTGTTCTCTGCTGTTTTAAAAGATAACAAATCATGACTATTTATCTGAGAACAGAACTCTGATTCTTCCCTGATCTTCTGTCTTCTTTCTCTGAGCTTTTGATTACTTAACACAGATGAACAACCAGACATTAACAAGACTTGCACATGTGGGTTGGGAAAGGAGAGATCCATAACTGGATGTTACAGCTTCACTGTAGTCCCTGATATAATTTCCTCTTTAGAGAACCTCTAAAAGAATAAATCAGATTATGCCAGAAAGTAAAAAGCACACTCATACCCATTGCTGGGCCAGGTATGTCAGCACAGAAGATGCCACTGGGATGTGCTTCAAGTGAGATAAATATTGAAGCAAAATATTTCTTAAGCCTCACTTTAACCAGATG
Source organism: Platysteira castanea (assembly GCA_013397175.1). Lineage (NCBI taxonomy): Eukaryota > Metazoa > Chordata > Aves > Passeriformes > Platysteira > Platysteira castanea. The sequence continues at coordinate 791,199 of VYXC01011097.1, read as the reverse complement.
ATTCACTAGAGAAATTGTCCTCCACCTTTGCTGGCTGAATGGAAACAATGGGCAACTTCCTCCCAGTTTTAACTCTCTCTCTGCCTTAAATCTTACTCTTAATTGCCTTTGCCCTTGAATGATGTGAGAATCCTGCAGGAAATTTGTTACCCACAAGCTACAGGCAAGGCACTGCTGACTCACTGCTTAGACATGACAGTAAATAACAAAGGCATGAAGTTGGCCTCTATAATTTTATACTCTCTAGTCTTTTCCTTCCAAACTGTTAGTACATGGTGTATGGATAGCTAATAGACAAATTAATGGGATGCCTGAAGCAAGGCAATTTTTAATGTATTCAAACCATCACAGTGAAAGAAAACAATAAACAAGGCATACAAATATTTAGAGTAACATTATAATGACAGGCACATTCCCATTGTGTAAAAGTATATTAATTGCTGCAAAGAAAGTAATTTCATTGAAAGAAAAAGCAGTCAAAACAACAGATCTGCTCTGGCTGGTACATCTTAGCAGACTTCATTTCTGGGGAAAGGTACAGGAGTATTTGATTTGTAAAACAACTGCTACCTTATGGGAAAGTATAAAGAACATTCTTCTGGGCAAAAAAAAAAATTGCTGAATTTATCTTTTCTTAATTTGAATAGCTAAGGATATTTGCAGTGCTCAAAGTTGTATAACTGGTGGGTTTAATTAATTTCTCCACTCTGCCACTTGAGGCAAAAGAAGATGAGGAAAACCAGAAACGTGGGCAGAAGTGAGAACACAGCACTGCTCCCTGCCCTCCCACAACTCAAGGACTGGAAATTGATATGAAAGCAGGGTCCTGATATCTCCAGAGTTCATCTGCTTATTGCCTTCTTAGAGGTTATAATCCTCTGTTTGTGAAGCCACAATGGGTAGCTGTAGAGAAGATTACAATGTCACAAATCCTATCAGAGGATTATAAGTCTGTCAGGTTGTGAGTAATTATGATGGAAAAGCAAACCTACAGAGGACATAAAAATAACCTTCATAAAAAGAGATCCAGTGTCACATAATAAAAGTCTGCATGGAAAACCAGTCTCGGAGTGCAGCTCTTTTGCAAAGCAAGAGCCCAGAAAATAGTACAAGGATGTGAGTGTGATGGCACAGCATGGATCCCAAGGGAAACGAAAAGCACAAGAGAGAGGCTTCCAGCCAGTTTAGTCACAAGGCCGGTGATATTCCCCTCCCACCCTCCTCGGGTGGCAGTGAAACAGCCAACTGATTCCATGGAGCCCAGCTCCTACACACTTGGAGCCTAACCAGAAACAAGGAACCCAAACCTGAAACATGATGAAGGCCCCATCTCCTAAATCCCTGGGACCACAGAGAATTCAGCACCTTACAGCATCAGAGACTTCAGCCAGAAGACAATGGGAAGCTTCAGTCTACAGGTCTTGATTTAACTTATACACAAAGATGCAGTTGTATCTTTCCCCATTTGCAACCTGTCACAAAGAGCTCAGAAGAGCTCATAGGCATAAGATTCTTATATATATTTATACATATACATAATTCCCATAGATTTAAACATAAAGTGATAGAGCACATTTAGTAGGAAAAAGGCCCATTTACAGAAACACTGAGAGTTCCTCCCTGACTGGACACAGGTAGCAATGGAGCCTGACACCTCTTTGACCACATTGCTGTTGATTTTCCTTCTTTTATGTTTCAACTCCATCCCATCCATTCACCCACCCCTTATATCATTATTAAAAGAAATACAATCTCTTACTTTCACATAGGTAAGTGCCTGAAGGATGTAGATAGAAAATTAAAGGGGTGGAAGGGGGAGGATTTGTATTGTAAAATTAGTGCTATGCTCATCTTCACTTCAGATAAAAGTATTCTGAATGAAGAGTCCATCTGGTTTTGAGTGTGTGTAGATAGCATTGCCTTCATCTGCAGCAGCAGAGAATTCCACTGCACGGGAAGGAAACTTGGGAATTTTGACATTTAAAAACAGGCATGGGGCATTGTTTGAGCAGCAGCAGCAGTGTCACTGCCCAGCTCACTGATACATCTCTGGACTTCATTTGCCTGGCAGAGGAAAATCAGCTCCTCCTACGACAAGCACCGAAGGCACAGCAGCATGGATTATATGACCTGGCTCCTTGACCTTCTTTCCCATGTCCAGATGAAGGACATTGTCTCTGAACATCACCTCATAAATCTACCTACCAGAATTCTTTCTTATGAAGACTGCACCCGCAGTAACTTTGTTCATTGGTGTCTCCAATGAGATCAGCAAGGTGCCAAGAGCTGCCCCCCTGTCTCTCCTCTGTCCGTGAGCGCTGAGCACGGGGCTGTGCCCAGCAGGGACGGGTGTCCCTCACTGGCCTGTGCTCTGTCTGTCAGCACAGCCCCAGCACCACGGGGCCGCAGGGCGTTCAGTGCCCGCACTCTGCCTGCGTAACTGGAGGTGTTCCTGCATCTTCTGCACTGGGGAGGAAAGCTCATCCTCAGAGATCCACTGAGGTTCTGTGTCTGTGAAAGCCCACACGACCTTTATCATGGGAGACAGCAGCAGAGCAAGAGGTTAATTGTGCAGGAGGCGAATATAAACCATGAAGCAGCAGAGGTCAGTGTGAGAGACTCCCACACTCAGTGGTGCCACGGAGAATCCCAACGTGTAGCACGGGACTGAGCCCTGCACTGACGTGCTAGGACAGCGAAAGGCATCAGGCAGGATTTTGATGACACGAGTTTACACTGTAGACTGTCACTTTCATTAAACAGAAACATTATTTTTTGCTGGGTGAAATGCCATCCCACTCATCTCAGATCTTTTCTGTGATTGTGATTAGATGGGTAGGTTGTCTGTGTTACAAGAAGGTTTTTGTGATATGGTACAGAGAGAGAACAGATCACTCACTAGCATAAATTGCTATGAAAAAATATGTATTGTCTCAGAGCTATCACATTTAGGGCCAAGGCAACTACTCACATGACTTGTGCATCATTGATGAGAAAACAAAAACGTTTGCAAGATCTTAAGGGACAAAGACATATAGGGATGACTTACAACAGCATTATATACAGAACAACACAGCTCTGTGGGTTACTGAGGGTAGAACCTCATCCCAGAAGTTGCATTGCAAGGCTACAATTGTTGAGAAAAGGCAGCAGTAACGATCAAAGATTGAAAGGATTGAAAGGAGTGAAATTATTATTTCAGAGAAGAGAAAAATATTTGAAAAGTGGTAAAAATGCATTTACAATAATGAATGATAAAGAAGTCAGACTGCAAGCATCTGTGCTTGCAAAAATACAGAATCAGTTGAATTGCAAGGCACAGAAATTAAGATTAGATAAAATAAGATTAGAGAGGAACGCTTTTCAGTTTAGGACTTGTACTAGAGTGTGGAAAATGTTGCAGAAAAATGCCATTAATTTGATAAGAGCTGAAATACCATTTTTCAACTATGTGGAGAATAAGACCATGGATATTTATAACAGCAAATACAAACAAAAGGGTTCAAGTTCATAAGTTTTGGGACATAACCTGTTTTGCTGTTTCTGGGAATAATCCCTCGAGTAAGGGATGAGCACACACCTCTCACAGACTACTCTGCATGTCAGTACCTCTGGGGCTCCTGCACCCCCTGTCACACATTTGGCGTGGGCACAGAGTGGCTGCTCAGCTGCAGGGACCTCACAAACAGGGCACTGTCTCACGGGCATGGCACCCTGATTTTGATGCACCACCTTCTGCAGAACAAACCCTTGTATGGGCTGGGTGTGAATAAGAACATCCTTTAAAAGACAACATTTAATGCAAATCTGAAGGAAGGGGTAAAGAATGTAAATAAAGACAATGACAATGGCATCACAATACCTACAAAGAAGCAAAAACCTCATGTTATAAAGGTATAAAAAATGCCCAAACACAAAACCTCTGTGAGGGTCAGTTCAGTTGCAGTGGGACAACCTACAGAGAGGCAAGAACAAATACACAGGGCAAAGGTTTGAGTGTGATCCCAACTCAGGAGGCTCAGTCCTCAGTCCTGAATGAAGAGCAGTCTTATTATCCAGAACGAAACCAAAAGGAATTACTTTACAGCCATGGTCAAGTTGTTGAAATCCTACAGTCTCCATCATATATGGGATTTTTCAGAAATAGCCCCTGCAGCTTCTCTTGGTGAGGCTTGTAGGAACATGATTCTGGATTCACAATGCTGGATGAGCTGGTCTGATAATTAAGTATTTTACACTCAAAAACAAAGAGGCAAATATGCTTCTTGTGTCAGTGTAGTTATGGATGGGAGGGGAGCAATTTTATACTGATATTCTCTAATCACTCAGATCCCTCCTGTTTTCATAGCTGTTATTTTCAATTTTAGTTAGTTCAGGGCATATCTTTTTCTCCTGAGTATCTGAAAATGCTCAGCTATTATTATATTTTGCTCTGAAATTTCTCTTTTTTCCCCTTTGACTTCCCAGACTTTTTTTGTCTGTCTTGTTCTCATTTCTTTTGTATGTGTGTCTGCAGGTGGCTTTTATAGCAAAATCTCATTCTGCTTTCCTGGCCTCCCCCCACCCTCTCCTGTTTTGTTACTGCATTCCCTGTCTCATTTGTGCTTTTCCTGATGTCTGTAACCACTCATTTCCTAATAGATTCCATTCTGTGCCTATGGAGCTTGTTCATTTTCCCTGTCTTCAAGCACTGAACCATTGACTTCATTGTAGAGAAAGGAATGAATCCCCAGGCCACGCTGTGGAGCGGGTTCCACTCTCCCGTGGCTGGGGAGGAGGAGGGAAGTGGCTGAGCTCAAGGGATGCCCATGGCAGGCTCTCAGCTCTGAAGCACTGAACAAGCTCATTTTTGCTGCAGCCTCCTCACGGCCTTTCCTCTAACCCTGAGTCTCCCAAAGCTCTGCAGCTTCTTGACAAGATTAATCAAACGAGGTGAACACAGTGTGTTCTGTAGAAAACGCAGAAATCAAACCAGACAGATTTGAGGTTTTGCCTTGCCTTACCCTGGTTGTACATGGGACTGTGGTTGGTGTTGTGTGTTTTACATTGAGTTCTTATTTGTATTTAATAATGGCTGACATGCACATTGCTCGGTTCCTGAATGAAGTGCATAAATCAGATATAAAACCATCTTAACTGGACAGAGTGCAGAATAATTACAGTGACCTCTAACACTATTGTCATGTGATTCACACTAAACTAACTCCAAAATTCACAATCAGAGAGGGGTGGAAACACTCCCAAAAAGCATTGTCACTTGAAAAATGCACTGAACAGTTAACTTAACAGCTTCAATTGCATGGGGTGAGATATGGGCCAAGGTAATAAAGAGATAAGCTAATGATCAATTTTCATCAGCTACTGGGAATGTGATCAGAAGCCAATGCCTCAGACATTTCCAAAGGCTCACGGTAGGTGGCTGGGATATAAACCCCTTTCTCTAGCTATAAACTGCTTTTGGTGCAGCTTCCTTCCAGTTCTTATTTTCTTCTCCATGTGTCTCCCAGCAGCTTTTCTATACCTAGAGGTCTTAAGGTAATTACAGTCAAAAACACTCTAGCATAAGAAGAACTTCTTCATTTTTCTTTTTTTCCCCTCTCATTTTCTGCCCACCAGACATCTAGCTTGTGTGTGGTGAGCTCCAGCATATTTCAAACTCTTCCTTTTGGGCTGATAGTAGGAAGACAGGGAGCAAACCACAAACACTTCATCCACAATAACTCCTCAAAGTCTCGGAAGGTTAGGGAGCAGGCTGGCATCGTATTTCCTCGCTTCAGCAGAAATAAGATAGGCTGGGAGTATTGCAGGTTTTTTACAATATCATCATTGCTAATCAGATCTGATTATTCATGCTAGAGCTGTGGCACAAACAGTTTTTTGAGTCTTTGTGATGTTCATACTCTCTGCTTTTTAAAAATAAATACGTAAATTGGCAGTGGCACAGTGCAGCTGGCTGTATGGAACACTGTGGTGGACAATACCAGTGTCACACTGCCAAAAATAATCTCTGAGCACAGCCACAGCTTTCAGGTTAAAGTCATCCCCATTCAATGAAGCAGCTATTTGCAAATACCAATCACAGAATATCTTGTTTCTAAGTATAAAGGATTTCACTTGGCATGAGGGGTCACTGGTAAAGCTGGTATGAATTTTTCTTGCTAAACTTTCTTCCAATTGAAACCAATACCTTGTATCACAAAATATTTTGAAGAATCCAAATTATTATCATTTCTTCCCTGGAATGTAACACTTAATATTTTTTCCAGCTTCAGGAAAAACTTAAAAATCTCAGATTTCACATAAACATCTTGTGAAGTAGCTGTAGATAAAAGTCTTATTTCCTGAGAGAGTCCCCAGCCAGCATTGCTGAGACTGAAGTAGTGTTAAGTGTGAGATGAGGCTGCTGAGGCCGATCCCTTGTTCAGTTGTAGCTGTGGATTGCCCCAAGGCAGGCAGTGCTGCTGAAAACCTCCCCGTTGCTCACGGGGCTCCTGCAGTGGTTGGACTGACACTGCCCATTGCCCAGACTGCTGCAGAATTCACACTGCACCACTGCTGCTTCAGTTATGACAATTTCCTAAAGAGCTTTCAAACCCAGGTGAATTTACTCCCATCATGTTAACTACATGGGCAGAAAATGACACAAGTGCCCTGCCTGCTCACTTATTTCTAGAAAACCAAAGATAGGGAATCAGATCACATACTTTAGTGAGCTTATGAACACGTGCAACATTCACCAGTAATGGCCAGTGAGACTAAAATTTAGTTTGATTTAGATTTAGACAGATGTATACATCAAGCTGAGATATCTCTTGTAGGCCCTAGGAGTTCATTCCAATGGGAACCTCTTTATAAATAGGAATCAATTTTCAATATGGCTCAATGCCCTTTGCCAGAGGTGGCCTTTTGCTTAATTTACTTTGTGCAAATGGCCAAGTGAATGAGTAATTTGAACTGTCTTCTGTGTGGTGACTTGGTCTTGGGTAAGCATCTGGCTCTGAGTGAGGGGCACTGTGCTAGTCTGTGTGGCAGTGTAGGAATGGCTGTCTTTAATTCTCTTGAAATTCATAATTCAGAAGAGTTCTGGTCTTTTAACAAGACAGGAGAGAAATCAGAGATATTCTAGAAATTGAAAACATCAACAATTCTTTACATCTTTGTAAACTCAAGGGAACAAATCCCAGCACCATCAGTAACCCAGCAACTGAGAAGCAACACACTCTGTCACTGAACACCCAGACAAAGCCCAAGTTCACCCAATTCATCTTCCCCAGTACATTCCTGGGGGAACTTTCTTCACTGTGTTTAAAGAGATGACTGAAAAAACCTGATATGTCTAAGTAAGAAACACATGCAGAAACCTGTCCTGGTTAGCTACACCTTATTTACATTGTTTTTACAAGTCTCCGTGGCTGGAAGTCATTTTAGCAGTGAGCATGGCAATACTGGTGCTCATAAGATTTTTAACACAGTGAAATCACAATGTTTTGACAGATTGAATTATAAGAATTGCCACAAAGGAACTTCATAATGGTAGCATTCATGAAGTATTGATTTAGCTCTACTTAGAAAAAAATCAATGATTGTAGGGGTAAAAGGTTGAAACCTTCCTTACAGTGAAGGTCCCAAGAGATATTTGGGAAGTATGGATGGTTTGGAAAGTCATCAACTATTCACTGGTTCAAACCATTCTAGTAAGAGGCTTTCCTTGGCTGTGCTCTAGTGATGGAAGGGAAATGGTAAAGGTTTTATGGAACTCCTGCTCCAAGAGTGACTCAGTTGCCTCAGACATGTCAGTACTAGAGCTGAACGGAAACATACTGAGAATTTTTATTTACTACAAAATACCGATTCCTTAAAAAAACAACTTCTTCTGTGAAATTGTGACCTAATCAACTTACCCTTTCGAGGTAAAAGTTTAAAAAACATTCAAAAGGGGTTCCAATAGTTTTTGGGGAATTCTGAAACAGAAAAGTTTCTCATTTTCAATTCTTCCTTATTAAGAGCCAGTAATAGCAAGAAGAATCATCCTGTTATTAGATGATAGCACTGGTACTGTTTTTGTCCCATTGCCTCAAGGTGCCCTCTCAACTTGGGTATGGGATGGGCAGAGCTCTGCCCAGGCAGGGGCAGCCCCAGTGGGAACAGCAGAGGCTGCAGCAGGCACCAGAGACAGGGATGAAAGTTAAAAACACCTTTGGTTTCTTTTCCCTCCCAGCAGTAAATCTGTTAACTGACTTCAGAGCTCCTGCTTATTAATGAGCTGTGGAAAGCCAGGTGGCTCAATTCCCTTAAAATCCTGGCAAACTGCAGGGATATTTGGCTCCTGCCAGATCCTGTGGGCACTTGGGGGATGGTCCAATCAATCCATCACAATAAACTGCCTTTCCCATAACTGACCATCTTTCTGTCTGCATGATGTCTACGCTGTGCTTAATGCTGTGGGAGTTACTGTATTGTCACCTAGACAGCACCATGGTCTCACTGCAGGAGGAAAATGTGCTTGTCTGTGATTGCAGAAGCCATGAGAAGGTTCTAGAATTGCCAATCAGCTCCAAATATGTCAAAATACAGCCTAGAGAAAGGCTCAGCACAAAAGATACACTGACCGTGCTGAAATCTGTTGAAATTTTGTGTTGCAAATTGAGTGCAGCATACAATTATGATCAAATGTTTTAGAGGCTGGAATTGAACACTAAAAAACCCAAATAAATTACGTTATATCTTAGAAAGAAAAGTAGACAGGCTGTATTATCTGCTATAAAGGAACAAATAAATTTCAGAAAGGATATAGGGTGAGTGCTGGCATAAAGCTGCACGTAAGCAGTGATTAGCTCCTGGTTTTATGTATGTCTGCTCCAGAAAACATGATCTTGGTGTGATAGTATGATACCCACGGCGGGGAAGAGGAGAAAACATAAGGACAAAGTGTGTGCTTTGAAGAAATCACCTGATGATAGTCACGAAGCAAAAAAGCACATTTTACACTGTGATGCTCGTCTACAGAACACAACATAATGCTGTGCAAATAACCAAGCTGCTCCTGGTTTTAAAAGCAGTGTAACTGTGCATGTGCAGCAGCCTGAGCCAATTTAAATGAGTCTGGCTCTTTTACTGCACAGAGTGACTCTACTGCCCTGTATTCAGTCTAACTTGGAACAAACTCTGTGTTTTGCTTTGTATCTTAGTGCTGCAGCAAATTCAGTATTGTCAGTGTTCAATTGTTTTGAAAACCTATTTTTTAGTTCAAAGATCTCTTTATACAACAGTTATTTTGTGTTGCTATAATCACTTGTCAGCTTTTAGTCATGCCATTAACTGTTGGAAGTACAGGTCTGCTGTACTCAAACTCCCACTTTGCAGTAAATACTGTTTTGTTGCATTAAATCTCAGGACATATTCCGTCTAATCTGTACTCAAAAACGATGTGAAAACCTTAAGACTAATTTATTTTTTACTTAATGCTTGTCGATTTTCTTTAATACAGATCCACCACAGATGAACAATGTCATGCCAACATCTCCCCTCCTTCCTCAGATGGCACATCAACATTCATATCCCAGCCTGGGACAGATCACAAACCCATATGAGCAGCAGCCCCCAGGCAAGGAACTGAACAAGTACGCGTCCCTGAAGGCGGTCGGTAAGTAAGAGACGCGGCGCGGGGCTTCTCCTCATGCTCAGCATCTTGCACTTGCTGCTGGCAGCTGACATTCTGCCTCCAAGTTCAAAACAAGGTCTTGCTCATCTGGACTATTTCGTGGCAGAATTTCATACTGAATATCCCACGGTAGAATTTAATATGGAATATCATGTTAGTTGGAAATGCAGTGAAAATGAAGACAAGGACTGCAATTAAGGGATAAGAAAACTACATGCAAGAACTGGTGATCGTATGATGTGAGCTCACACATGCACACAAAACCACCCTGTGCCCCTGCAAGTCATTTTTCAGCAAGTTTCACCTGTGTTGTACACACAGTGTTCAGCCCCAGTTCTTTATGCCCCAAACCTGCAAGGAGCAGAGTTGGCCTTGATGGTCCCTGTGGGTCCCTTCCAACCTGAGATATTCTATAATATGCCTATGTATGCATTGTGGTGTTTATTTCCCAAAACTTTCTACACAAATGAGAGAGAAAAACATCACCTGCTAAATACTTCCAAAAAGAGAAGACACTCATAACAGTTCTGAAGTAAGAGCTTTCACATTTCCTGCAAGATGTGCATTAGTAGGTCACTGGAGGAATGCTCTGAGTTCTTATGATTTCAAACAATTAGTTCATGATAAAACTCCTAATAAAGATCCCAGTGGTGGCTATTTTCTGTGCCTGATTAATTTTATTTTAAGTAAATGAGAGAACATCCTCAAAGAAACAGTTGTGGGGAAGGAAAAGGACAACAGTGAGTAAAAAATTCAAAAGAATTTTCATATTGACTGTCTAAGCTTATAATAGTTTTCAGGGACTGTAAATACCTGCTGCACACCCTGTGATGACAGAAGGCCCCTTCTAGACAATAATACATTAAGAAATGTGATGTCTTCCCACTGACCTTGCTGAGCTTTCACATATGGATGTTGACATTGTTTCCCCATGAATTTAGAGTAATGGCACACTCCCTGTTTCCCGACAGAGGTAGGGATCTGGAAAAACAGCAGAACAGCTGAGAGCTTTCTGACGTAAGAACTGCGTATTCACCATGCCAGAAAAAGTTTTCATCACAAACTGACATTCCTTTATCTGCACTTCAGGATACCCGGCCTCTAACAAAGAGTGCATCAAAGTCCCATCTCAGATAGTTCAGTTCTACTTTAGCTTGTTGGTTTTGTATCTTACAAGTGGCATTTTAAATCTGTTTATAAAAACAAGGGTTAATAGCTTTCTGCTGGGTTTTGAATACCAAGCAGCTTTACAATTCCTTCTTCAAAAGGTGCTGCTGTGTAATGATGTGGTGATTATCACAGATTTCTGCACTAATACTGAGCTTCTTTTTCAGATGTCAATTTGGGTCAAGCCAGTCATTAAAGCTAAAAGGTATTTAAGCATAACAAAATGAGAGATGAAACAATCTAAGAAACTTCTCTCATCTGCCCAAGAGCCACTGGATGTACCTTTCAAAAAATTACTAAATTAGAACTTAGATATTTCTCATGTGTCTGAGTAGAAGTTTTTTAAAAAGATAGATTATAACCATACAGTTAAATCAACCTTGAAAGATTGTGCACTTCAGCTCCAGAAGTTGTATAATGCCTCTCAGAATCTTAAACTAAATTAAACATAACTTTCAGGGAGATTTTCTTCCAGGAGGATTGCACCATCTTCCCATGCTTTCCCCCTATCCTTCCTATCTATTCTCTTTTCTTCCCCCCACAGGTCTACTGGTCTCAGGCCACATTAGCCAAGTTCTAGGTGCAGGTAAATTTTCACAAGTACAAAAGTGCTGCATTGTGATCCAAACTTCTCAGCAGAAAACAAGAGAAGTTTTGAAACTGTTACACATTCACACCTTCTGTCTGGACTTATGGAACAAGAACTAAATACACTCAGTTTTCAACCCTTTTTTAGACTCTCAAGGCCCTGGTTCCTCCCAAGACTACCTCTTGAGTACATCCCAAGGTCACAAAGAGGTTTTTTGGTGATGCCAGCCAGGCCCAGGTCTGTGACCACGCTGCCATCCAGCTCTCCCTGCACACTGCAGGGCTCATGTTGGCTCTGAGAGCTCTGACAGGAAACAGGAGCTGGCCTACATCAAGCCCACCAATACAAATTTAACCTGACAACATCTTTTGAACAACCAGACATAGACTGAGTTCACCCTGACCTCAAGTCACAGGCAAAGGCATTTTTTGCCTGCCAACATTTAGACTTGTGTTTATGGATCCCCACAGCAGGTTAATGAGTGCGTGCAGTCCATTTCCTTTTGCATTCATTGATAGTGGCTGGGGGCTGTATTCATCTGCCACAACAGAAGCTTAATAAGGGATGTGTTCTACATCTCTCCACGCATTCGAGGCAAACCATATTCATTTAAGTGCCCCTTACTCTGCATGATCCCCTGATTCAGGTGTAGTCCACTGTGCTTAACCCTTTTCTTTAATAAGGGGTTGGAGGAAGAGGCATTTCTAGTACTTTGCAGCAACTGTAGCTATAGCACATTAACATCCCTCATCAGATTGTGGCCATAAGTGGTAAGAAGTTTAGATAACTGAAAAAGTGAAGCTTTACCAGAGGCAGTATTAAATTAATTTCTACACAGCTGCTTTCTTCTGAACTACAGATGTCCTAAAAATTTGGCTAATTTTAGAAGTGAGCAACTCATTCCTCAGTGACTGTCTGCTGTGAAAATTCAGTTTATGGAAAAGTAGCGAATCACATTAATCTCTGTTTTGATCATGTTCAGGTTCTCCATTAAATTCAATAAAGATTCAAGTGCTTGTGAAAACAAGAGACAGCAGTACCCTTGCTATTAATTTGCATTGTGCTACTGAGAGAGAATGACCCACACCTTGGTGGTGAGGCCAAGCTGGTCGCTAGGAAGCAATTTTAGAGCTGCTCCTCGCACTGCAAGTGAGAGCTCAGCAGAGTGTGCTGGGACCTTGGGCTCTCCGTGCGTGTGTGCAGTGCAACACGGGCACTGCAGGGTCTGACTCAGCACTGCAGGGCAGAAGGGAGTTGGAAAGGTTGATGTGGATGTATTTTATTTAAAAAGTGAAATATTTTTACTGAACAAGCTCAAACTGCACAACCAAACCCTTTTACACTCAATGGGAGAGGGTATTTTCCTCATTTCTTGTTAGGAATTCCTTTATTTGTTGCAGCCTCCAGAATTCCTTATGTACTCACCATGGCCTCTGACCACATTCACCTTTTCCCCTTACTGCCTGCTGGCATTTCCATCTCTGAATGATGTGAGGACATTCTGTGCCTATTTAAATTCTCAGATGAGTGCTTGGAGTACAGTACCAGCGAGCTGAGATGTGCTTACTGTTTTCCTCACTGCACTAGAATGTTACTCTCCGTCTACCCTGGCACACACATCACCAGGGAATAATCAGCAGAAGGTAGAGGACCACTTGGAAATGAGATAGAGAACACATATTTCCTGAACAAATAGATAAGAAATCTACCTCACAGCATCTCTAGCCTACCTGGCTGACTGATCAGACTTATGGATAGGTACACTTGGTTCATCCATTATTTTTCCATTTTCAAGTCACAGAATCTCTTTTTGACAGTGACAAATTTTTCCCACCTCAGAATGTGAGAGACTATCTGAGGGCATAGGGTTAAGGAGCTCCAAGATCAGTTCCAGCAGGTGCAGTCATTGAATGTTGTGTGGCAAGAAACACCCAGTGCTTAGAAATTTCAATTTTTTGGTCACCTGAGATGACATGATCCTGGTTTCCTTCAGTGCTTTTGCAGTATTTGATTATTTATGTGAAAAGTGCAGAAAGAGGTTTTTCTGCATAAATTATTCTTATTTCCAGTTCATCAACTGTGTTTTTACTCCATGCTTAAATGGTTATTGCTCACTTAAGCAATACCGACATGCCTAAAGCTACAAGTGGATGAGATCTTGTAGCTGAACACCTTCATGAAATTCAGGTCCCAGGATACAAAGGTAGCTCATCACAAATCTTTATGCACATCATTTGGACATTCATTTGGAAAGCATGAACAATCCAACTTCAAATTCCGCTCTGCTAAGCTGTAAGAGTTATAGTCCATCCTGTTGATTAAGAGTTTCCTAGAGCTCAAACTGGCCTCATTATCCTGAGTTATTAGTTATTTATTCAGTCACACTGTTCTGCCAGCCCAGCTCAGTAACAGTTAATTTTCTTTCCTGAGTTTCAGGGAGCACAGAGTCACTAAATATTTTTAGACCTTCTTGCAAAAAATAAAAAATACCCCAAACCTAACATCTAAATCCCCAAAGGACTGGGAAAATGATCACTCAGCTGCTGGGGACGTGCACAGAGGTGCAAGTAAAAACTGAGAATACAAATATTTCTACAGTTTAACATGATTTTATATTTCTTTGATAAAGTTTCTTCTTCCCTTCTCACACACACACACAGACAGATATTTGAGGAATTGAATGGACATTGTCAAAAAAAAAAAAAATAGAATGGACAGAATTCCTCCCTGAAATACAGACCCAGAAAGCCTTCCCTGATGCTGGGAGTTGTTAGTCTCCTGTGGGATTAAATCAGATCTAATTGATTTGATATAGTGCAGCTAGGAGGATATAATTGGCAGCAGACCCACCATCACATCTCAGAGTCTACAGCTCCCAGCATTTCTTGAAGCTGCACAGTTCTTTGATCCCAGAGGAAACATTAGACAGTGATCCAGCTCTGCTCGCAGTTGCAAAACTGCAAAGTGAGATTCTGCAAATATGACACTCAGAGAATAAATATCTCCTGGTTAGGGCCCTGCAGAAGGGAGTGTGGCCACAAGTGTGCCAAGGCAGCAGGCAACAACTCCCCCAGAAAGGTGACACATGAGAAAACTGACCTGGTCCTGTGTCCTCTGCACACACAGAAGGATCCAAAGGGAAGGTCACCCTAAGCTTAGCTCTGGGCTGTTGTCTTTGAACCATCCTCATGTCTGATGGGAAATTTGTTGCTGCCTTCTCCTGACCTTCAGATCTTCAATTTCCATGGAAGTGACTGTAGCTCTGTGCTGGTACGAGACCTGTCTGTTGAGAGTAGAAGTGACTTCACAACAACCTCCTAAGAATCTGATTCCTATCTCACCATGAGACTGTCCCATTCCCTGTAGTTCATTGTGCTCTGGCCTGGAAAGAAGCACTGTAATTGGAAAATTGGAAACACACAACATGCCTGCCCGTGCATTCACAGGGTTGATACAGTCCACTTTTAGAAAAAGCAGAACTTGGACGCAGTATGTTGTATTAATTTACTTTCCTATGCCAACCACACTGTTACAATGAGGAGAAAATATTCATGTTTCTTTGGAAGGCTTAAAAAGGAATTGTACTTGCTTTCCAAACACTAAAGAAATGTTCAGTTACCATTTCCATAAGCACTTACAAAAAGATGGATCAAAAAAACTCTGGGACATGGGAGTATCTCACTGGATTTAACACCATGAAAAACTGACAGGGAAGCACAGATTAATGCATCACTTGTAATATCCAGAGAGTGATTCAGATAATGATTTCATATATCCAGAGGTATGTGCTGTGTCATAAATAATGCTCGACTAGGCGATCTGCCCAGCTCAACACTGAACTACAGATTTGGCTCAAGGAAGTGTGATATAAAAGCTCGGTATCTTATTATTATTATTATTATTATTTACTCAGCCCAGTGTGGCTGGAGAATTTGAAGCTTTTGATTGTTCATTTGTTAAGGAAGTCTTTCATATTTTTATCCTTGCTTCTCTTTGGGCACAAGAGAAAAGCCAAGCAGCACTCAGGAGCAAGCCTTGCTTTACCAGTGCCCCTGCCAGCACCTGCCCTCAGCCTTCCCATCCCCGAGCCAGAAGAAGTGGAGCATCACTTGTTTCACTCACGTCTTCTGATGAGACCCAGCAAATCTCACATCCTGCCCAGTGCATGCAGATGAAATTACAAGACCTTTTCTTGCTTCCACTAAATCGTTTAATTATTTTCTCTTTTATTTACCCAATTGGCTTCTGATACTCTCAGGCACACTGTCATAGGTAAATATAAAATGCTTGGAGAGTCTTGATCAAAATATTTTCCTGTTTTATCATCCAGCACACTCATTTCTTCTTCCAGTGAAGTACCCATATTTTAATTATAAATATGTTGTTTGTGCAAAGCCTCAGTATCTTGAGCTAAATCATCTGCTTTGCTGACGTTCTTTTTTGGCCTTTTAAACAACAACATTTTACTGTAAAATCTACAGGAGGATATTCTTTCTGAGGATGGGGAATTCTGCTCCAAGCAATCAGACTTCCAAGCAGCCATTGCCCATTCCATCCTTTGGCAAACAGACGGATTTGTGAACTTTGGGGATATGTTGGTCTTGGCAGAAGCAACATCATGGCAGGTGGAAAGAAGCTGCAAATACTCCTTCTTTTACAAGAAATGGTTTTAACACCAAAATAAGATGCTCTAAAACACTCCCATCTATGTCGTCTCATTTCTTAGACTTGAACAACACACTGAACTTGGGAAAGCAAGGAAATCTGACCTCGAGGTGCATTTGGTTTAGGTTTAAACTTTAAACTTTTAGTTTTCTGGGTTGGACTCATACCTAGTGAACTTGTTTTTTCTGGATTTGGTCCACTACCTGATTTTATGGTGGCTGAAGAATATTTATAAAAATTTATTAAATCTTAACCTATTTTCCATGCCAAAATAGCAAATTTGAATTTGTCCATCCTAATTCTTGTTCTTGACACTGATAGTCTTTGCACCCATGCTCCCTACCACAGAGAAACAGCCTTTCTTGTTATCAGCACATTAAAACAGTGAAAATTAAATCTTCACCAATCATTCATAGAAGTTCAGCTTACAAACCACTCCCAATTCCATCAGTTACACACCATGTGGAACTCACCCTCTTCCACTGAAAACTAGGTTGGTTCCCTGGAAATGAATTGATTTTTAAAATCCTATTGTGTGATAATGAATCGAAATGGAACAAAAAGTTATTTTCTCCTTTTTATGAGACATAATGGACAGATCTAAAATAAGAGTACCAGGAACCCAGCTGACCACTAGAGAATGGGGGAGTTTGCTTTTTTTTGCTTGTCTTTTGTCCTTGAAGATAGAGCCTTCAGAGGCAACGAGCTTACAGTAACCAGGTTTATTTCCATCTATTGACATCAGTGGCGGCCCCAGGAAGAAAACAAGTAAATCTAAATCAAGCATGGGTTATTCCAACCTATTTCTATGAAATGTTGGTGAATTATGCATGAGATTTTTTTACACATTAAGTGAAGACATGAGCAAAACTTTATGCTCAGGCAATAAAAGTGAGCCAATGAAAACAAGGCTCAGCTCACGTGATGACAAAGTCTAACAATGCTGAGCATTTTCACTTGCAGCCCTTCCTAAAAATTCCTCTCTGTAACTGTTTTATTTTGCAATATAAACATACTTCTCATTCCTCAATGCAAATTTTTTTTTTATCAATTATTTAAGCGCAGAGATTGATCTTAAAGATACAAAAACAACTGTGAATATTTGCAGATAAGTAGTAACTCTGTGGGATCCCAGCTCAAACCTAGATTTAATCTGAAGTGCAGCTTTTAACAGTTCCCACCATGAAAGCTACACATTGCACTGCTTGCTCTTAACACACTCCACCCAATTTCCCCTCTGGACTATTATCTTTGTAGGTAATGTATGGCAATATTTTTGCAGTAAGAGTTTAATGCATGTGTTCAATGTGTGATATCATGTTTTAGGACTTTTCAGCTTTGTACACGGATATACATCAAAAGCAGAGTGCCATGTTCTTCAGGATTACCCATGAACACAAAAGATGGGAAGACAACTGATAGCAATGAATCCCTTATTAACAATATCATAGAAATAGCAGCAATTATCTGTCTGCTATTTTGGTTCCACAAAGGGGGCTCTAAAGACAGTAAATGTGTTTTTCAGAAATTGCACAGATAAAAGTCACAGAGACCATTGCTTTATTCCTACACATTCAGACATACAATAACAAAAGGCTTGAGGCATGGAGGGAGGAAGAGTAGTAACATGATTTGAAATCCACAGTTAATTTTTGCAAAAGTCCTTCCCTAACAGCTTATTTGAAGAAGGATAAGGGGGAAAGAGAAGCTGAAAAAAAAATTCTGATATGTAGTAGCTATGATATTACAGCATCAAAAAAAAAAATAACATGAAGATATCATTTGGTCCCATTCTAAGGGAAATATTAAGTACAACAGGTAATTTTTGTAGTGGGAAAGTCTGTAAAGCTTTCTAGGCTGTGGAAGAAGCTACTGTGGAAAGCAGCCAGGGCCCTGCCACAGGGGAGGAGGCAGAGCTCCAGCTCAGCACTGCTGTGCTCATTTTCCCCAGCAATTGATATGATTGCAGTTCCTGGGGAGAGAGGAGCTGCACACTCCTCTGTGGCTGCAGGCTGGCGTGGGCACTGTTCGCTGTTCAGGGCCGGGAGCTGCACTTCCAGCTCCTCCTGGGCTGGCAGTCACTGATGCTGCTGCCTTACACCAGGGCTCTGCTCAGGCCAGGCACCTCTTCTGCTCTGCCTTGGACTTGGCCCAAGCTGCAGGACAACCTGAAGGAACTCATTTCCTTCTGACAGGGCAAGTTTGGGAATTGCCAGGGAACACGGGTTCCTTTCAGTTTGACACACATCTCTGGTTTGGGAACCTCCAGCAACCATGCTCAAGACTTTAAGAATACAAATGCCATAGAGGGAGACAGGAAAAGGAGAAATGGAGAGAAAAAAATCCAGAACTCAATGTGTATAAATATAGCTATGAAATTACTTCTTTTTTTTTTAACTATTTTTTTCCTCCTGACAAAAGATTAGAAAAAGACAGCTTTCTAATAGAAACAATTTATGTCACAACTGTTTTGGAAAAAAAAAATCAACTTCAGAACAATTACTAAAAATTCTTTAAAACTAAAGCAGTTAAGAAACAGATCAAATAAAAATAAATTAAGCAAGAAATAGCTATTGCATCACTGGGACTTTTTTTTTTTTGTTCATGTAACCAGTACAATTCAAAAAGCCTTTAGGCCTTTCTTCATATTGAGAAATAATAGTGGAAATCTAGTATGATGCTATTTGAAAGGCAGAAAAATGCAGATTTATTTCAGCACTAAAACCACATCTTAATTATATGTTCAGATTCTGAATTGGGTTCTCTGTGTTCTCAGGCAGCTTCCTATGTCATCTCATCTGGTATTTGCAGCTTATCTGTAGCTGATTCAGACACATGTGTAAGAGTTATAGCCAGCAGTATACTAAAAGAAACAAAAATGTCAATAAAAAGTATTAAAACTGAAAACAAAATTGAGCACACAGAAGAATGCCAACAGCAACATGTGAAAAAACAATTAAATTAGGTTCGTGCTGAGAACACCTATTACAAATAAATGTGGTCAGGAATAGCAGAGCTTTTTCAGTCAATGCTAGATAAGGTAAATTAACACCTGAAGGAAAACCAGCCAGGCTGGTTTAGATGGTAAATCCCACTGCAGGAGGTGGGGAACCCTTTCCTGCCGTGCCCCAGGCTCCCTCAGGCCCTGCCTGCAGCCCCCGGGAGCGGGGCACCCCCGAGGGGCTCCGGGAGCCCCGGCCGCAGGAGCGGGGCTCGGGCCGCAGGAGCGGGGCTCGGACTGCAGGAGCGGGGCTCGGGCCGCAGGAGCGGGGCTCGGGCCGCAGGAGCGGGGCTCGGGCCGCAGGAGCGGGGCTCGGGCCGCAGGAGCGGGGCTCGGGCCGCAGGAGCGGGGCTCGGGCCGCAGGAGCGGGGCTCGGGCCGCAGGAGCGGGGCTCGGGCCGCAGGAGCGGGGCTCGGGCCGCAGGAGCGGGGCTCGGGCCGCAGGAGCGGGGCTCGGGCCGCAGGAGCGGGGCTCGGGCCGCAGGAGCGGGGCTCGGGCCGCAGGAGCGGGGCTCGGGCCGCAGGAGCGGGGCTCGGGCCGCAGGAGCGGGGCTCGGGCCGCAGGAGCGGGGCTCGGGCCGCAGGAGCGGGGCTCGGGCCGCAGGAGCGGGGCTCGGGCCGCAGGAGCGGGGCTCGGGCCGCAGGAGCGGGGCTCGGGCCGCAGGAGCGGGGCTCGGGCCGCAGGAGCGGGGCTCGGGCCGCAGGAGCGGGGCTCGGGCCGCAGGAGCGGGGCTCGGGCCGCAGGAGCGGGGCTCGGGCCGCAGGAGCGGGGCTCGGGCTGCAGGAGCGGGGCTCGGGCCGCAGGAGCGGGGCTCGGGCCGCAGGAGCGGGGCTCGGGCCGCAGGAGCGGGGCTCGGGCCGCAGGAGCGGGGCTCGGGCCGCAGGAGCGGGGCTCGGGCTGGGCTCCTGCAGAGGCACAGCCAGAAGTGCCCCTGCCATCCTGGGGAGGCTGTGCCCTTCAACAAACTGAGGGCCCTCACCAACCAGAAAGGTTACAAACAATTTCATTTTAATGTTGATGTATGAAAGCATTGCTGCAAACTTCTGGCACAATCAGATTTATCCTGAGAAGCATTAAAAACCACCCAGTGAAAAAGCAAGCAAGATTACCGAAGGAAGAAGTGGAAGAAGCCTTTTAAGCAAATCTCCTAAGTGTTAACCTCTTTGGCTTTGGACAGCATTTTTAGAAAGCGAGCCAAACCCTCCTTTCCTAAATCAGTTTATGCTGCAGTCATGCTTTATTCAGAAATTAAGCATGACAGCATGACTCCTTAGATAGTTTCTATTTCAAAAGGCAAGTTTTCATACCATATATAAGGTTTCCAGTAAAACTCAAACTGATAAATATGCTTAAATGAGATAAAACGAAATAAATATTTCACAGTAGAACTTTTTGTATTTATTTGCCATTGTAGATGCCATGAAAGCCACAAGCTTAGAGGCCTTTAGGAAAAAAAATAATGAAAAAACAGATTTACAGTTACAGGACAGCCACTGGCTGCATTTTCAAAGAAAAGTCAGAGATTTTAACACATAATTCTCTTAGACTTCTTTTACAATTTCATCCCTTGGATCAAGAATAGAACCGGCACTCTTACTTGCTTCTTAAATTTATCATTCATTGCATGACACTGAACCAGCAGTTTAGCATGTTGGTGCTTGAATTTAAAATGTTAAATCACTTGAGGATACAACCAAATAGTGTGATCTTTGTCTATCTGCATGCAAGGGATTTTGGGTTTCCTGAAAACATTTACAATTCTAATGTTAATGTAACGTAAATCAGCCACCATTTGTTTGATTTTGGTTAGTCAGAAAGTCTTGTTTTTCTTATACTGGTTAGATTCATGTATTCTGCATGCCACTGGTCCCTAGGTGAGGTAGAATGTTTGTGTGTCTGGAGTATTATGATCAAAACCAAGTCACAATATCACTGCAGCACTTTGCAAAATTGAATCATAAATATTACAATTTAATACTATGTAAATCAATGCAGGCAACTATACAAAGCCCAGCTGGAAACTCTGGTTTACATCTCCAAGGAGAAACCTGCCTAAACTCACACAGTAAATAAACATTTGGAAAAAGAGAAAGAAAAAAACCAGACTTTGCAGTGCTGTGTTTTTGGCACGTTGTCAGACGAGGGGTGCTTCTGCTCCCGGACATGTGGCTGCTCTTGTATTCCAGGGAATGCTGACCCTGCTTCTGGTGAACCACACATCGTGTCTGATGCCTGAGGAGTTCATCCAAACCCGTCTCAGTGCTCCCAGGCAGGCAGCAGACTTTGCTGTGGGGGTTAAGGAGCACGGCTGAGACTGGAGGCTTCACTTACCCAGTCTAATTGCATTCCTATCCTAAACCATTCCTAACGTGTCTCAAAACCCAGAAATATTCTGGCCTCTTCAGCCTTTCATAAACTGTCATGAAAATAATCAAAAGAAGAGAAGAAATGTTTGGGCCTACATATTTATCTTTTTTCATGTCTCATATCTTGAAATAATTTTATTTCACTGGGAAAACAAAATGTAGTCTCGTGTCTGGAGGTGGACAAGCTCTTTTCAAACAATGTCTGAGAAGTAAAGGTTGATATGGTTTGTCTTTTCGTGCTTGGTCTCTCTCCAGATCACTGTAAGAAATCAGTAAATAGATGAAGTGGTAAAGGGGGCAGGGAGAGGAATAACACTGAGCCTCAAAAAGTAAGTTCTACAAATCTTATGCGGGGTTCTGTGCATTATATATTTTTCTTTACCTCTGTCAGTAAAAAACCATGGGAAAGAACCCAAAGACATAAAATAGTCTTCATTCTCAGAATGTCTTGAATAAAGGCAAAATAGTATTAGAAGAAAATCAAATATTTAGGACAGAAATCAATGCAGGCCACGGGCTGAATTCGGAATTTTCAAAACTCAACACAAGAATGAGAAGGAGGGCCACAAAAATGATTTTAAATGGCTTTTGCACTTTCTTGAAAACTAATATGGTTTAAAATGCCCCAACTTGTACAGAGCCACCCCAGTGCCTATGAGATGAGAACAGTCAGTGCCCAGCCACGGAGCAACCACACTCCTTCCTCTCGGCCACACAGAGATCTCTCATCATCCTCTCCATTCCCCGTTCTACCAGCAGAATCCTGTCTAGCTGAAACCTCCCCATGCAGTCTGTTTTCCAACACACTTCACATTATGCAGAGCAAATTCTTCTATGGTCCACGATAGGTAGTGAGCCCCTTAATTCAAAGCACAGGTCACTAGTTATTTATTTTACTATATGGAACACATTTTTTCTGTGAATTTATTGGATCCAATTCATACCTGGGGCAGCTAACACAAACTCTGTCCATGTGAGTTTTTTCCCTTCACCCAAGAATGAACTTGTGCTAGTGTACAAATGATACTTCTTTGATTTTCAGATGCAATCCTGCAAGAACTCTCACACAGAGCTGGTTTATATCCTGGAAGCCTTTGAACATACTGTCTTAGATGCCAGCTTGGAAAGGCCAATGAATAAGCAATCACACGTTCAGACAGGATCAATAGTACCACCAAAGGCAGCAGCCCAGTATTTCCCTGGGCAAAATTCTCATGTTGTCTCTGAGTCAGGATTCATTACCCTTCTGTCTTTCCTGGAGTTTTCACTTCCATTACTTAGAGAAATCCAAGTTTCCCATAGCTTCAGGTAATGACACCGTCATCTCAGCAAACTCTCGGCTGTAGAAGCAGAGCCTTGTTACCAACTGTTAGAGATGACACAGGGACAGCCTGGCAGAGAAACCACCCACAAACAGGCACTTCCTTCATTGCAGCTGGTGTGTCACTGCAGTAATTCCATTGCTCTCCTGTCCTCAGCACTTTCCACTGGCTTCCTTCCTGCATCTCTAGCCCTTCATTTGAAATACAGACTTTTTGGCTAGAATAAAGCTCTGCATTTCACATAGTTCTTAAAATATGTTCCGATAACAAACAACTCTGTAAACATCTAGTGAGAAACAGCGTCCCTACATATTTTTGTAGCTTCTGACTGTGACTGTAAGCTTGCACAAAAGTTTGGATTTGGAGTTTTGTTTTTGATTTTTACTGTCTTTAGAGCTTTTATAAGGGCTCACTCCTTTGTGGATTCTCTTTTCTCACTTCAGAGGCTTCTTCCACTTCTAGGTGCCTATTTTCACAAAAACTATCGGACAGAATTGTCTCTCAGGGTTCTATCTTTTTCCCCAGCTGTAAGAAGTGGTATGAGTATTCAGAGCCATGTTATGGACCCACAGAGATAAGAGCATTGTCAATAAGGAAAAGAGTTAAAAACCCCTGCAATGTTTTACAAGAAAAAGAAAGCCTTCACAATGCTAATGCATGTCCACAGGACTCTGTGCCACAAGTACTTACACAGTGACCTTGAAGACTAATTAAACTGGGGAACAGAACAACATTATGTAGTTTCAGGGCCACCTCTCAAGTAAGGCTTATATTCAAATAAACCCACTGAGAAATTCTGATTCTATGGCAGCCACAAGGATTTTTGCCACTGATATTCAAGAGAACACATTTTCAGCCATGGTATTTATTTGGTGAGAGACTCACTGGTTTCCATGCTTTCGTTACACAGTTATGGATTATAAAGAAAGATGTGAAACCTCCATGTTTGGTCATGGTTAATTATCAATCAGCAAAAGAACAAAGCTTGTCTCTGTTAGTGACAGATTTAGGCAGAAAGGTGAACCTTGAACAACATACCATGAAAAGCTCATTTCTTTCTGATCACTTCATCTAGGTAACCCTAAACTCCCCAAAGTTTTCCTAGGCATTTCCATAGTCTTGCTATCCCAAGCAGCTTGGTAGCCATCTCCTTTCAAAATCAAAATCCAAGGAATAAGTCAGTGGTTCCAATCTGAAACATTTGACAGCAGTACCAGCAAAGTCAAGATCAAAACAAGTTGTGGTCATTCTCTCGAAGGCATTGCTGGATTCACACGGGAGTGAGGAGTGATCTGTTTTAGATCATAAGCTCATGGTTGTACCACTGCTCCAACGGAGCAGGATTTCAGTCAAAGTTCCCTACCCAGCAAGATGCATCCCTTCTGCTAGGATGGTTCCCACCCAGACTCACATCCTCATGAACTTGTGCTGTGGAGGAGAAGAAGATTCAAGATTTACTATTCTAGAAAGACAAAGGAACAGGAAGCATCTCTTCAGCTCAATAGTTAAGGTACCTGGCTGGGAGGGAGAGGTCTTCCTTTGGATCCTTACACTGTTTCTGTATATTTTCAGTTATTCATTTCATGAGTAGCAGGAATAAAGCCCAAGTTCTCCCCCATGCCAGGCTCACCCTTAAGGTTGGAAAAAACCTCATATTTCAACATTTTTTCCAGATGAACAGCTACAACTAAATTTGTAGGTGCATTACCTTAAAGAAGTAAAAACCTTACAGAAATCCTGAAACTAAGAACATTTTTTTTAATTAGCTACCAAGAGGAAGGAGCACAAATAATAACACTTGGAATTAAAGCCTTTCTTCTATTATTATTTGGCAGTGTTGCAATTCTAATTCTTTATTCCTTTTGCAAATACAACAGTGATATCTTTAAATCATACTTTTACTGATCAAGATACAGAAGCCAATGCAAAAAGCACTTCTATAACACCTTTCAGCCAAAATCTCAGAATACTCTGCAAATAGCAATTCAACTTCCTAGCACAACTACCTCCTCCAATGTGCTAACAGCTCATTTTACAGCAGGTGAAACCAAGGCAGAGGGAAGTTGAGTCACATACCTAAGGTCACATAACAAATCCATCCTCTAACTCCAAAATATCTCTTTGGATGTTTAAAGTCCACAAAATATTTATAGGGTCTCCTTAAGAAGAAAAACAAACTCCCTCAGATTCACAGTTGATTTTTAAAGCAGCTGGCTTCAGGATACTATTAATATACTTTTCTTGGTAAAACATTTGTTACAAAACCATGCTCAATATTACTGTTCTAAATCTCTTCTGCTTTGAAAATGAGACGTAAAAAACCCTGTTTCTGCACTGTAGTAGCATCAGGTCACTCACATGGGGCACAGCCCACTGCTATTATGAAACCTGCCTGGAAGAACAAAGACTGTGGTAAGAGTTGCCAAAAGCCCTCTCAAACAACTGGACAATTCAGTTTAATCAATGCTGTTTTTACTCATATTTGCTACAAGGGTATCTCCTCTCTCTATTTCTGGTTCCTGTGCCTAAGTGCACACCTGCGTGTGCAAGCAGAAAGGAAACAGGATTCAGGGAGGTGAAAACGTTCGATGCAGGGGTTGCCTCTCACTGCCAGCACTGCACTCCGAGGCACAGGGAAGAATCCTCAGCCAAAAGATGCAGAGCATTACTGGATCAGGACAGACACAAACAGCAGCTCTCCCACACTGACACTGCCCCACAAACACGTAATCAGCCACTCAGCAGCTGTTCACCAGCTTTCTGCTGGACTTTGCTGATGAGGATTTACAGTTCAAGTCCTGGTTTGTCCTCTTCAAGCCCAGTTTCCAGAGAACAGTTGAGAAGCTCCTAGAAAGGGACTATGGACTATATTAGTTAAAGCAACTTTAATGATACCAAATCAACAGAATTATTCATTTCACTTTCTGTGTGGTTTGCCATAAGAAACAAAGAGGTAAAAATGTGACATTATAATATGGCATAAAGAATAGCAAAACCACGTCATAGGCACAGTCCTGGTGAGGCTGATTTCTTCCTCCCTGTTTCAATAGTGCAGGTGTTCTTTATATACAGCAGAAATACAATTTACTCTTCTGTAGGACATCAGCCTTGCTGTGATTGGAGATCTGAGTAGCATATCTAACGTCTGATAAATTTCAGAGACCCAGGACCATTGCTGGCAGTTGGAAAAGGTGCGAGTGAGAAAAAACTAAAAGAAACCGAGGACATAGCTTGAGCTTGTTGTGGCCTCAAAGAGAAAAATGGCATGAAAAGCCAGGCAATAAAAATATCTGCAATTTTTGGTCATTATTTACATAGCTGCATCACCACTGCTATTTCTAGAACGAGAACTCATTATTTACCTTGCAACTGATTAAAGATCTTGGCTACAGAAGACAAATTGCTGCAGCATAACTAAGATAAAATTAAAACTACAAACTTACAAATTTACTCCATTCTTATGTTAGATTAGCTAAGTTGTTAATTTTTGTATGCAAATTAAACTAATTTAAATGTGAAACAGGCATAAAAACGTATCTCTATTAAAAGCTGGACATATTTAATTGTGCTGAATTTAAATTATATAAGCTAGTGTGACTTTTCATAAATAGCCAGGGTCTAAGTCATACGACATCGAAATTCGCTCCCCTAAGAGCCAGCCTGCAGTGCCTTTGATGTAAAAATTTATAAAAATGAATACTTGTATGAATATTCACAGTGCCTTTTCTGCAATAATTTTTTTCAATTATTGATAAAAGATTAATGAGATAATAGCAATGCAAATGCATTTCCACCCTGTTTTTATTCAACTTGTGTATAACGGTCCTGTGACATTCAGGGAATATTAACAAATTAAAAGGATAAGCGACATGTAGAACTGGAAACAGCTCTTTCAGAGAGAAATAGGTACAACTTCTTGATTATTCAGATTACAGTTCTCTAAATGAAACAACTCGCTCCAAAATCAAAGCAGAACTTCACAGACTGTCTTTGTAACACATGACAGCTCCATCAGCGATTGCAACTGCACACCCTGGGCTGAAATGAGACCAGGCCATTATCTCCATTCTGTGATTTGCTTCAAGCAGAAGACACCTGTATGCTATAGAAAAGCATTCACTCAGTGACTGAAAAAGGAAACAGATGGACTTGGGTAAAACACACAAAGCCCAATTTGACAGCACAGAAAGGAGCAATTTCAGTCCACTGGAGAGGAAACACCTCTTTAATGACAAAATTAAGGATTTAAGAGCAGTCCAGTTGCACAGTCATTATAGAAAAAATGTCATGAGATAATAAATAGCAACTGCCTTTGGTAATAGTTCTCCCTGTTGAGGGGCCAGGACAAGGGGGATGCAGAACCAAAGCCTGATCTTGGAGATTAATATGGTCCTCCTGGGAATTTCTCCACCTTGCATAAAGATCCAGTTCAGAAATAGAGACAGGGAGAAAATTCAAAGTGCAACAAAAGCCTCCTAGGAATATTTGAGTGAGAGCAAAAGAGGGAAGCTACACAAAAAACAGTGCAGGGAATTCAAAACCTCATGAAGGCGGGAGGAGCTGAGCTGTACAGACAGCTACAGAACCAGACTTCTGCAGAGAAGCCTTATGTGGCATGGCTTCAAGGGAAATGGATGGATCCAGCCAGGGCACAGCAGAAGTCAAATCCAGGCTGACACAATCATATATTCCAAGCACAGAACTGCTTATTAACACAGTGCCAGTTGATCTACGTATTTGGCACTATCTTAAATGAACATCTAAATTTTTGAAGGGGGAAAATAAACACTCTTTACATAAAAGGAAAGATCTTAAAAAATGATTTTCAGTTAAGCTTCCCTTAAACCTCAATCTCAAAACTGAAATGAGTTGCTGGATTGCTGCAGAATGCCTTTAGCTTCCTGACCATGGTTCATACTTTCAAGCAAGGCCAAATAAATGCCAGCAAAAACAACAATCAAACTTGAGCAAAAGTGTGCACTGGAAGGCACTTGCCTAGGAAATCACAGAGGGCAAAATCCTGATCTGCGAACTGCAATGCAGTATTTGTTGGCAGGGCTGTTGCTGTATTTCTTAGTGGCACTGAACCCAGAAAATGATGTCAGAACCTGGAATTTAGGATTTTCATGGTCTGTAAAATCACAGGGTAAATACCCAACCTTCAACAACCTTAAGTATTTTCAGGCCCATAAAGCATTAGTGAACTTCCAACCATTTAGGAGAACAGATCCCATTCTTAATATTGCCCTGAGGCATTATTGAACAAACACGGGCCACCTCATCACACACCACCAGACCTTACAGCTGGCTGGGTTAAACACCCTCGTGTCACTTGGAATTTAGAGGAGTGTGCTCTCATACAACACTGCAACCCAGGATGCTGCAGGATTCCCAAGAAATCCCATGTACTTCCGTAGACTTCCCTAATTCCCTGTGCTATGTGACACAAACAGTGACGAGATTCATAGGACTTCTCCCCATAATGTAAATGTCAGCACAACCTGAGTGATTTGGGACAGGGACAGTCTTTTGTTCAAGGGCAACAGGGTTTTGTCTGCATGTGTGAAAGCCTGGCCCAACGGCATCCAAAATTCCAGAGAGAAAATAAGGGCCGGGAGGTGGCATGGATTTCTCCTACTGATGCATCTCTAAATGTTCTGGTCCGCAGACAGAACTGTGCATGACCTACTGCAAACTGTTCACCATTTTTCTTGTGTCCAACTGATTCTTTTTGTCCCCTCCCCCTCTAACCCCAAATAGCTGACAAAGTCAACGATGACTTCTACACCAAACGCCGACACCTGGCCGAGCTGGCTGCCAAGGGGAGCCTGCCCCTCCACCCGGTGCGCCTGGACGAGGAGAGGGCCTACACCATCGACAGCGGGCTCACCAGGCAGAACGGCAAATCCAGGATGGGGAAGATACACACACACCCCCTGGGCTACAATTCCCACTACAAGACCTGGGATCCCAACGACCCGTCCCTGAGGCGGCACGCGTTCACAAACAAGGGCAAGCACGGCATGGGAGACCCGACGCTAAGTGACCCGCTGACCACCCGGAGCCAGCACTACTTGGGCCCACAGCCATACTTCATAACCAACAGCAAGACAGAAGTAACTGTTTGAGTTTGTTTTCCTTCTCTTTTTTGTTTTGTTTTTTTTTTTTTCTAATGAAATCCTTTAAAAACCACACGCAAATATATGTACAACACAAACACTCGACCAAAAGGCAAAAAAAAAAAAAAAATTAAAAATATGAAATAAAACAAAAAAAAAAAGAGGAAATGGAAGGAAAGAACTTCCACCTGGACACTCTTGGTATCCAGCCAGCTGTAGGCCGAAGAGTGAGTTAATACCATTCAGCAATACACACTGAAGGTTGAATTATAAACTCCATTTGTATTTCATAATGGAACACAAACCCTTGTGACTAAATTTTTTTACTTGAAACTAAAATCCATGATGAGAAGTAGCACAATCTAGAGAAACTTTATGTCTGCTTAAAGATTTACACTATGTTCCTGCCTTGAGACAGAGGAAGAGAGAGAGAACAATATACTGTAAAATATCTTATTTCAGAGAGGAATTTTGTATAAAACCTATTAATAATCACTAGACCTGTGAAAAACCAAGACCAAACATCTTGGTACAATCCCTAACATCTATTATTGTACTTTCACACCATCCTATAGAGAACGCAAAAAATATATATACAATAAGGGACAAAGACACTTTCACAAGGAAGTTATGAAGACTGTTATGATTAAGAGCATATGGGACCTTTCTGGCTGGTAGAGAACTCTGCAGGATGATAACAACAGCAGAAGAGTTCATTTCAGTTTCCTTCGTTCGATTTGAAATTTTTGGGAACCTCCAAAATAAGAAGAGACACATTGTATGACACAGAAAGCTGCTGGGGGGAAAAGGGCATCAGAACATTCCCTCTCAGTCCTCCTGTTTTCGGGCAGATGGTAACAATTCTCACTTTGCAGACTGTCAGGATTTTTTCTTCACCTAAATGTTTTGCCTATCTTTAACTGCTTCTGACTGAAATTAAGCGTGGGTGGTGCCTTTACTGTATTACTATTGTTCAATGACAGTCTTGTTCTTCAAAGTGACCCCTCTGTTCCTTTGAGCTATTTCCTCATGTTTTGCTAAGGATGACAAGGGTTTTGCCCTGCTCAGCCTCCTCTGTTCCAAAAGGAAACTGGACTACATCTCCATGCAGTGGTTGCACAGTCAAGACTATTTAGTTAGCCCCTTCATTTTCCCAGTTCCAACTTTTCCCCTCTAGTCTCTCATTTTGTATTTGCTTTTAGCCATGGTAGTTCTCTGTAGTTCAACTAAATGTTATCTGGTATATTGTCTCTATCGTTTGGCTTTCTCTAGTGGCGTTCCCTCTTGGTGAGCTGTGTGGTGGAAGAGGCTGGTCCAGCCTCAAACATCAGAGATCTGGGGTTAAACTAAACAAACAACTGGACTCATGGTCTTGACTGTGGTTCTGATGAGCAGGATGCCTTGTTTGTATGAGTAAAACCACTCTTTAACTGGGCATTGGTAACAAACTCACAGTCCTGGGCCTCTAAAGGCTTTGGCACATCCACAAAGAGACAGAGTTGGGATGGGATGGCAGGCAATGCATTCAAATTCCTGCCCTTCCCCCAACACAAGTCACTTGGCTAAATCCCAGCTAGCTGTCCAACAACAGTTGCATTCTCACCAGCTGTCAATTCTTCAGGAGATTAGGTCTGGAAGAGTATTCAGGGAGGAGTGAGAACTGTTAATGTTGTAAGAAGAATTGAAAGTGGCGTTTCTAACTGTACTCAACAGACTGTCAGTGCTTCTGCTTAGTCAAGGATGCAAGGGCTAAGATTTTGAAACCTGGTTAAATGGAGATACCATTTTTTTTAGCTATATCAAGATTGATTTGCATCCTGAGAGCACCGGTATCTCTCCATAAGCGTGCTGCTAAATTTTATGATCATATGTTTTAAGACTATCAGAAGTGGACAAAGCCCACAAGACAAATACTTTGCACACAACCCAGACTCTCCACTATCTTACTTTTATTCCTTTAATCTTTATTGCCTTCACAACTGGCTGACTTAATTTGACCCTTTATGGAATGTTGCTGTTAATCCATATGCTTTAGGTACACATTACAGCTGCACTCTAATTCACACAGGTTTCGTGTAACTTGAGCATATTTTATGTGAAAATATTTTAGTAACTGTATGTTCTGTAAGTAAACCCGTGTTAATACTTGTTAACTACAGAGTTTATGATACCAATAATACTTCCTACAATAAAATGTTTGTTTGTTTTTTAAGAATGTTTATTTGTAAACATATGTATTCACTATATTACTATGAATTTCTTACCTGGCAATAAAACTGATTCTAAGTGAATCCAACTTGCTGGCTCATTCCTAAACTTGTATCACTGGGCACAAGTATGAACACAATTTGTGAGTATGAACAGAGCTGTTGGAGCATCTCACTGCAGTCACTGGGGTCCATATCAGCACAAATGATGGTTTGCCTCTGCCCGTGGGAACAAGGGGTTCTGTGGAAAGCAACTGCATGGTATCTGCATTACAGAGAAGCTGGGTGGTGTTTGAGGTTCCTTCCAGCCCTAAGCAGTGTGTGATTCTATGACTGCCTGTTACATGCAATGCAGCACGAGATACACGGGGATTGCCAGCCTTGCAAGGTTTCACGTGCCCTGTAAGCCTCCAGGCACCACACACACCTTGTGCCACTTGGTTGGTTAATTAATGTTTTGAGGAACAACAAGAAAAGCATGCCCAAGGGCAGAGCCTGATCCTCATGAATGCATGGGAGTTTTGCAATAAGCTTCAGCTTAATCCTTCTAAGGATTGCAACTACCCAGTGAGAGCAAATGAAACACTGATGTATATTGTTTCAAAAATGTTTTATATTCATTACAGAAGATCCTGTACACAACATCTGTGTCCCAAGTCTGCCGGAACAGAAAGCCCTTACAGGCTTTTAGTAGTGCTAATGGCTGGTAAAGCTGACAGAACCTTGGTATAGGGCTTGGGTAGCTTCTTCTCTCTGCTTTGCTAAAATGATAGTGAATAAATTTCAGAAGAAGAAACAGGGAGTCAGGATACCCAACTTCAGAGTCCACTTGGTGCACGACCTGGTGCAAATCCTTTAGAGAGTTTATGAGCCTTTGGAAGCTATGACACATTATCAGAGGGAAAACATCAGTTCAAAAGTCTCCAGCATCAGCCTTTTTAAACAGTAGGAAAAGCTCATTTTCAATATACACCTTTATGGGTGCAAGGAAATCATTCATAAAAGCCCCACTTTTGGTTACAGAAGAATTTCCCAGCCTCAGGTACAACTACAGAAACAACCCCTTTCTGCCAGAGGTCTCAGGAGAGACACAGAGTTTGATCAGTGCCAGGAAAATTCTGGGCAGCCCTGTGACCCACGGGGAAACCTGGGGAGCCCAGTGGAACACAAGCTTAACCTACAGTACACACGACTTACTGTTACAGATCCACCACCAGCCCATCTGTGCACATGTTGTTTCTAGCAGCAAATTCCTGACTGGAATCACGGATGCCAAAAGGACCAACTGCTTTCCTTGTAGAAGTGTCTCAGCATAGCTTTTGTTATTTCAGGTACATGAAAACCTCCAAAAAACCCCCTTGAATGTGATTTTGTGTTGCCACATGTTTTTTCCTGTTATGACAGCCTGACCCCTTTGACACCACCAGTAAGAACTGCACTGGGCTCCCATCAGCATTTCTTCCATAAGGCTCTTTGATATTAAACACAGATGCACTGACTACAAACAAAAGTGCACTGTCAGGAAAGGATGAAGTTTCTCTACAGAGATGTGGAGTCTAAAAGCCCAAAGGCTTCTGGTTTAGAGCCCTTTACCCTGGAAACATCTGTTCTCATGACTAAATCTTTAGAGCATGATCCTCACCTTACACAAACTGAAGATGTGATGGCTTATATAAATAGAGGATCAGGTCTCATGAGATTTCACACTATGAGGTGTCTCCAGGACTCACAAATTTAGATTTTAATAGATCCGGGAAAAGATTGATGCTTTGCTCTGTTCTTATAGAATGGTTATTGAATTTTGGGTACTAAATAAATAACCCTAGTCCACAAATCCCTTTTGCACACAATCCTGTGCACTTTATTTAATCCTGGTCTCTATACTTGAATGCATGAAGGACTTCCAATGATAAATATAGTCTTCACTGTAATTATATCATCTTTCTATTTGGCATAGATAATTTTATTTTGCTAAAAGCAGTTATGACAGGAAACATTATTGTATTAAACTATATAACCTCATATATCATCCACTCCTGAAAATGTGATCATAGGATGAGCACCACATTACCAAAAAGTGAACATTGTTATTTTTATCAATGGGAAAGTCATACAGCTTTATTTTGAAAAGTGCCTGTGAAAACAATTTTGGAATTCATACTTCACGCTGTAGAGATTTTCAGACCCAAATTTTGCTCAACCTGCAAGTTAGTCCTCATACCTGCCAACTGAATCAGTAACATTAGCACTAAACCAGGCCTTTCCTCCCCATCCAGGTGCACTAATGACAGTCAGGACCAAATTAGGGTACTGGTTATACCCCGTATCTGCACAAAAGCTGCTGTCATACAAATGCAGCTGATGCATGCAGCAAACACTTCTGCAGAAGATGCACCATGAAGAGTTTGACACACCTCATGCAGCTGTTCAGGCCCTATCATGTTAGCAAAGCATAAGAGAGATGTGTTTGTCCCCAGTGACAGCCCTTTGTGACAGCCTGATCCTCGTCCTGGGCATTCTTCCTGAGTCAGAATCTGTCAGATAAACATTCCTGAACAGGCCATGCTCCCTGACTGGGCCCTTCTCATCCCACAGCCACTCTTCTAACAAGGTAATGGCGGTGTTCAACAGCAAGGTGTTCTCCCTTGAATTTCATTTTTCACCTTCAGAGCTAAGGGACCTATTCAGGGAAGGGGAAGCTATGGATTCAGACTAACCTGAGGCTGAGATAAGTTCAGAACCTCCATCTATTACTGCTGCTCCCATTTCACAAAACAGAAAAGAATAAGATGCTATTTGTACCCAAGTGCATGAAGCAGTGATGTACTAAGTCAGGTTCTTCACGGATGCATGAAGAAGCTCTGTACCTCTCTTTCTCTGCAGGGAACTTGAACCCAATTTTTCATCCCCAAACAATCATTCTGTAAAAGGCTTTATTTTTTTTTTTTTTTTTTAGTAAAGCTAGAATTCAGAGTTGGAATTCAGTTTCTGTCTATGCATTTTGTAATACACTGCTACACACAGTTGCACCTTGTCTGTTTAAGTCAACACTAGCTGCCTTCACTTGGCAACTTCACCTACATTTACAGGGTAAGAGGCATTGCTGCCCCTTAATAGGGGTTGATGTTGTGCTGGCAGAGTTCATCTTCTGAACCTGCACACCAAGCCTTGTGTGCATCCCTCACAATCAGTAAGGCTGGGAGAACAATATGTTATCAAAAGGGATGATTTCAAATCAAGAGAGAACATCAGGCAGTGTTGCTGCTGTTTAATCTGAGGCTGAGCTACAAACAAGAACTGAAAACCAGTAATAATCACAAGCCTTTCAGTGGTCATTGGCAGCATTATTTGATAAGGAAACAAGTCCTCCCGAGCAGCAGCTGTGTCAGTGAAGCCACTGACACTGCCTGAGCAGAAGCAGGTTCTTCTTTTTACTGCATGCAGCTGTTGGCCTCAAGTTCACTCTGGGATTTGGGCTTACACCAACATTTCGATCACAGTAGTTGTTATTAGAGAGACTTTGGCCAATTTGAGTGAATACACTCCTTGAAGTAATTGATCCTCAGAGGAAAGAGTGCTTGTCTCTGTGCAAACCCATGACAGTGCTTTACCTGCCACTTATTATTTCTTTAAGCAACAGAAACCTTGCAAAAACTTGGATGGGGAGTTGGAACTAGATGATCCTTAAGACCCCTTCCAACTCAAACCATTTTTTGATTCTGTGATTGACTGTGGTTTTTTTTCCTCTGCCACAGGTGAAGAGAAGCCAGGCTTTGCTTTGTTCTTAAAATGGTGAGAGAGAGCTCAAGGATGGCTGCTTTTCCTCCTCTTTTCAAGGCAGTGTTACAATTCAGCAGGAGATTTTTATACACATCCTGCAGGAGACTGCACTGGCTACTGAGCACAGAGGCAGCCTGTTGACTCCCTCATATACTGGGAGTGAAATAATCATGCAGTTGAAAGACATAAAGGTAGACTGGGCTACTGTGGCATCAGTTCTGGCTTCGCAAGTCAGCAGCTACTTTCCACCACCCCTTTGGAGAGGTCAGGAGAACTGTGTGGTATTTTCACAACTGATGCTCTCCAGTGAACTCCTGCAGCCTTCCTGAGCACCCCCCCCCACACAGCACCTCACTTGGGCTCTCACCTCCCATGCCAAAGCAGCACTCTTGGGGAACAACCCCTCTTTGTGCACACCTGTATGCACAGACACATTTTACATCACTTGAGCTTTGGAGCTTGACTCCCTAAATCATTTGTGTCTGCAGCACTATCGAAGGGTAACACTGATTTGGAAAATACACCTAACTGCCTCACTACATTTTAGGGGCCTTATTTCAGTTTTGAAGGTGGGTCTATATCCCTAATTTACTTTACTGCTTTTGAAAATTAAATACTAAAGAACATGACATTCTAAGGAAGAGACACTCTGAAGTTTAGGGATGAAAAGTGTCCTTTAGGGCTGTAATGTATTTTGCCATTACTGCTTGGGGAATAATACTAAGGATGATAGAGAGCAACTTGACAGGATTCATTAAGGCAGAGACAGCGTGTGTATGCTGTGATGCACAGGACTCTGCACAAGTCTGCCTGTGCAGAGCAAAACTGTTCTGGCTTTTACTAACGCAGATTTATGAGTTTGTTTTTGTGGTTTTGTCTTTTTTTTCCCCCGTTCTAAAAGATGAATCTAAAAAGCACAACGCTGAGAGTGCTCATAACAAAGGTGCCCTGTTGAACACAGCAAGTGGCACAACACTGTGCAGCACGACTGTGACAGCAAAGGCCCCGAGCCCGCGCTGCTGAGTTAGTGGCAGGATTGTCAGCGTGTGGAAAACCAAAACCCACACACAACACACATTCACTCTTTGATATGCAGAACTTTCAGACTCCACTACAAGTGATTTTTCTCCACCTGACACCA
The DNA here is from genome assembly GCA_013397175.1 of Platysteira castanea. Classification (NCBI taxonomy): domain Eukaryota; kingdom Metazoa; phylum Chordata; class Aves; order Passeriformes; genus Platysteira; species Platysteira castanea. The sequence goes on along the minus strand of VYXC01011097.1, from coordinate 755,181 downwards.
ACTAAATGGTATAGAAAAGGAAATGCAGCAGATACACCACAGGATTGCACAGATCTTGTAGACTGAGTCACAGCTGAGACTACAGTTCAACAAAATAATGGCTGCGACATTGCCTTGTAGCAAACCACAATTATCCTGCCAGCATCTCATCTCATCTCCCTGCATGTCTCATACCTTTGACACAGCTCATAATGAGTAGGAAAGACTCCACTCTCAGGCTGTTGCTCGGCTTCAATGTGCACATTCAAAGTCCTTGTGAAAGACAGCTACTCCAGCCATTAGATTACTGAAGTCTGCATAAAGTCAAAGTGCAGGTATAAATCTTATCACTTTCTACAAACAGCAGCAAAATACATTGAATTTTGAGTCCCAGATGCAATTCCCTCATGAATTGCTGCCTAGCTTCTTCAAACCCCCATCTTACATTCTTTAGTTCATTTTACTTTTAGTTAATATTTAGCTGCTAACTTACTAAAACATTTTTCATGTTTCTACACAAAATGAGCACCACACTAAATACTGGTACACTTCAGGCTGTTACTTCATTGTGTACAATGTATTTTATTATTAACTAATAATTTTATTAGATAAGATACCATTCTCCAAAGACAGCAGTATTGGAGGAAGTTTTCCTATCAACCCCAGATCTACTGATAATAACTGCTCAGTTATCTTTTGGGTTGCACTTTCTTGACAGGTTAGTACTATAAAAATTTACTTTTTTAAAAGCTCGTATATACTCTATAAAAACTATTCTCCCATATATTTTCAAAAAGATTGTATCTTTATGGACTGCAAGTAAACAGGTAGAAGGGAGGAGGTGCTCCACTTCAGTAAAGTGAAAATATAGAGTGTTTTATCAGCTCAAATCCCATTCCCCATACCTATAATATTCCAGCCACAACCATTGTGTAATATACTTTCTCATACAAGAATACTATGGAGGCTGAAGTGTAGCCAGTGCATTCAATCAACTTCAGGGAAAGATGAAGTCAACTTTCCAGTAATGATTTCCAGTATGTTCTATTACATTTTTTCACTTTTCAACAGTGACCTTTGAGGATGGGTCAAATGAGCTACAAAACTGCATAGCTATTCTGTGTAAAATATTACAGTAATCAACAGCCTTAAAGCTCTTTTCTATTGTCTTCTCTGACAATGGGAGGGATATGTATTGTATTCCATATATGTGTGTAAATGTATATACAAGAAAAGAAGAACCAAAAAAAAAGGAAAAATGTGGACAAGACATCCTGGTGTGCACCTCCTCCTGTCAACACTGTCAGCATCACAGAACACTCCCCAGGGAGCAGCTTACCAGCACCAGAAGTAAGCTTGCATTAATATGGTTAAGCAGACAGAGGACATTACTTCATAAAGATGTAATGTTTTTTCCTTTCTCCTCTGGACTGCCTCTGGGGTTTGGCTGGTTGATTCTGTTCGGCTGGTAAATTTTGGGTTTGTTAATGTCAGAATAGGCACATTCCTGTCATCAAACAGAAAGTAGAGGAGAAACCAGATTATCAAAAAAAAAAAAAAAATCCACTAGATCAAGAGAAAGGTGACAAAACTTTAGAAATGACTAGGCTGCAGTAAGGAAAAACATATAGACTTCATAGTGCAGCCTGCTAATAACTGGAGATGTTTTACACCATCTGCTAATTTCCCCTTTGTCAGCTGCACAAGGGAACCACATGAGAGACACCATAATAAACAGAGGTATTTTTTCTCTTTTGGAGATCATAAGTCTCCAGAACCTGTGGCATATATGTTCACTTACACCCAAGCTGTTAATATATACAAGTGAGAAGAGAACCAGTATTTTTATCAATGTGGAATAGCAGCTGAGACAGACAACACAACCTCCACAGAGGGACATATCCATATGTTACACAAGAACGAATGCCAGAAAAATAATAGTGTTGGGCTTTTCTTGGAGAAAGGCATTTTAACTAGAGGTCATGAAACTATTGTTCATAAAGACTCTGCAAAAACTGACATAGCACGAGATCTTAAAAAAAACCCCAAACCACAAAACATCTGGAAAGGGCATGCTTTACATTAAGCCCCTGCTTCTATTATCCAGTTAGGACACACACTTGGCTCTGCTAAAAGCCCTGCTATGCATATACTATATTTCTTGATCTTTTCTGTTGCCTAGTAAAGGTTTTTGAATTTGCTGCCAATTCAACCCCTGAAGCACAGATGGGAATAAAAAGCATCTTATCTCCTAGCATACGATTCCATATCATGTTTTCTACTATTTTCAAGCTGTACAGTTTCTCAAGCTGCATGACATGCCTCTTTCCCTTTGGAGACGATTTCATATACACCCAGAATCCTAATTCCTCTGTGCATATCCCTGTATCTAAAGCTTGAAGCTGTGATAGAAAGGAGCTTTGTGCACTCGTCTCTTTTTGTCTCATTCTTTGAGCAACAGCAGAAGAATTGCCAGAAAGCTGTTTCATTGGGTTCTCATCCAAAACTTCAGACCAACTGGAGTGTTAGCAGGGAAGGCACTTCTGGTGCTTTGTTGGGGAGCAGAGAAAATTTCTCCTGAGCATCCTGATAGAGGTGCAGATTTCTGCCCTGAGTTCAGCCAGTGACATCTTAAAAGTCGATGGCTCTTTTCTAATAATAAGGTCTCCAATCCAAAAGATGGCAAGTAGCAGTAGATATCGTATAATTTATCAAGATTCCTTATTCTGGCTTGTGTCATTTTCATAATAAATTAGGGAAATGTGGATTAAATTAGCCTACTGTAAAATAAAACCCTAATGGAAGAACACAGTTATCAGTAAGCTTCTAATAAACCCCAAAGAGGAATCAAGCAACATTCTTCAAATTTTGCTTCAAACTATCAAAATGTATTTGTGTTTCCATCGTCTAAGTCAGTGAGGAAAAGTATTAAATTTACATGTAACTCCTGTCAGCTTAAAGAAAAGGAAAACAATCTAGGAATCAAAAAGTGTTCACCACATAGCACGGAGGCATGAATTAAACAGGATGGAGCACTGAGGACTATAGCACAGTATCAGACACACACAGTTATTCTGTGTGAAAGGTGGGAGTGAGAGCATAGACAAACAAGTTTGAGAATATCAAACTGCAAAATAAAACAGGGCTTGGAATTATAACACTGTAAGAGCTGCCTGTGAGTCCAGAAATGCAGACAGGTCAAATAGTAAAATCACATAATCTTCTCACTCTGCTCAGATGTAATAAAGCCTCAGCTAAAATATTGTGCCAAGCCTTGGCCATCATTATTCCAGAGATACATGGGTCAACTGGAAAGTACCAGAGAAGAAAAGAATCAGTAAGGTTATTATAATCAGTTATTACTTAAACAATCAGTATGAACAGTAGAGAAAACAATCTGTGAGGAAAACAGTGAAAAAACTGCAGTTGTTTACAGTGGAGAACAGGTAACTGAAGAGAGGTGATATGTACAGATTACATATTTTGCAATAGAGTCACTGAAAAGAGGATAAAACTGTTCATGTCTACAATATGGAAAGAGTTAGACCTCATCCTAACCTTCCCTGAGAAGGAAAGGCTCATGAAGAACTTAATCATATTATTCCAGCACTTTAAAGGATGGCTAAAAAGGGATGGATGCTTTCTTTTCACAAGGAGCAACATGGAGAAAACCAGGTGCAGCAGGGTCCAAGTTGCACTGGGAGAGATTTCATCTCAATAAGAGAAACATTTTTTTTACAGTGAGAACAATCAAACACTGCAGCAACCTTGCCAGGGATGTGGCAGAGTCCCCATCACTGGATTTTCAAGACCTGAGTGAACAGGGTGCTGGATCATGTCATCTAGGCTCCCTTTCCCATTAAAGGCTGGCCCAGATGTCCTCTCAAAGTCCCTTCTAGCCTGGGTTATTCTGAGAGTCTTCAGCTTCTCTGCTGATACCACAGGCAGTGCAGGTAAGGAGTGACATATATAAACATTGAGGCTGACACTGGTCCCTTGATATTTAAAAAACACAAAGGATTTTTTTTAAGAAGACAAAATATAGTCAGCAGCTGACAATAAATCATGTTTTAGATGACATTATTATATCTATGTAAAGAGTTGCTGAAAAGAAGAAAATAATGTACACCACCAGAGACAGGAAAAAACCTCTCATTGGTGTAAGCACAACTCAGTCAAGTATTAGAAGAAAACCCTTTTGAATGGCATGGAATGACAAGCAATGAAATGCATTATATACAGAGGCTGTGGAGTTTCCATTGCTAAATGATTTTAAAGAAACATTGAACTGATTCTGTCAAGAATGATTAGGTATTTTTGAACCCTTCTTGAAGAAAGATGGACCATTCAAAGGCCATTACAGCTCCCCTATTATTGTCTCTTCAAGGCCCAAAGCAAAACTGGGGCAGAAATTCTTTTCCCCTAGGAATGAGTTTTTTCTCACATTCTTTTATCAGCTAGTAGCAGATGAAAGCTGTAATTAGAAGCATAAAGGTATCTGCTGTTTTCCCCAAATTCAGTGTTGTTACACTGCAATTGCAAACCAGTGCATAATGTTGCACAGACAGATTTACACAGCAGCTAAAAGCACATCTATTCAGACACACCACAGACTGTCTGGGAACAAAGAATCCTGAGGCACAAACTCCTCTGTCTCATTATACATTACCAATATCAACTTCATTTTTACATTTAACAGTAGCTCTTTCATTGCATGTCCTTCCCTGGCAGCCAGCCACAGTTTTTAAAAGGTCAAAATCCCGATCTTCAATCTAACATCCCACACAGATGACGTGATCTCAGAGGTAAGGAAAGAACCTGCCTCTGCAAGTCAGCTTAGACCTACAATCTGAATAAATCATGACTCTGGATTCCATGAAAGCATTTGAAAGGGTAGAAAAGTAGAGAAGGGAGGTAGGACAGGCTTGGAACTAAGAAGCAAGATGGGGCTTCCGAAAACCACAGATTCAATTTCCTGGTCTGAAATGGATTTCCTCCAGCATTTAGGACGAAACAGTTCATTTTCTGTGGTATCAGTTCAGTTAAAAAGTTAATTAGTTCAGTTAAAAAGAACAGTTATATCCTCTCTGTCATTTGACTGTCAGTTTCCTGGGACAAATAGCCCAGCCCATATTATTTAAGGGAAAAAGGTAAGGGAAGGAATATGTTCCCAAGTGCTCCCAGCAGAGTTCATAGACAAACTCTAGGCAGTCCTGGGAAGCACACACAGGGTTAAAGCTCCAAACAGATAAATTCACTGAGAATTTAGGCAATGATATCACTGTGACCAGAAGCTGACCTTAAGATAAATAAATGGGCTTTCACTATTCCCTTCAGGCATTTGCTGTCCCTTGGCACCAAGATGAAATCATAATGCTTTGTAATTACAGCTAAAAGGGATTTGACATGAGAGCTCTCCAAACAAGCCAAACATCCTGGAAAGTGAAAAAAACCCAACAAAAAACCCCCAACAACTTGCTTGCATGCTCATTCTCCAGAGTTGAGAATAACCATCAAGACAATTTTCTTATTATTAGCAGCTGTTCAGAAATCAGTACTGGATTCATTAGTTAAATCAGTGGGCTTTCCCAGAAAAAAAAAAAAAAAAGGAAATCATGGAAAGAGGAGGATTTGAGAATAAATTTGTCAGACTGCAACAATGTCAAAAACATGAAAATCTGTAGCTGTGGCATGCAGAAATTACACAAACCCAAATCCCACTGACAAAAGATACATTCCACGCATAACTGAATAATTTAAAGTATAATCACCCATTTTTTAGTCAGCACAGAGGATAGACTAATCTACAAAGACTCCTCTGAGGAAGATTCCAGGGATAAGGAAAACGTACAATGAAAAAAATAGGAAACATTATGCACTGCTATGTATGTAATTTGAAAACAACTCTAAATTATATTTGAGGAAATGTTGCCATCACCCTACAAAGGACAGCATGAAAAAGTCTTTCTATTATCCTATGACAAGTTCATAAGGCACATGAATAAATTCTTTTAAATTACCTCTGTAACTGCTGGTACAACAGTGCACGTCAGTAACATGTTAAACTCCTGCTATGGTATTTGTTAGCTGCCCGTGTGCTCTGCGGGGACCCCCTGGGGGTTCATTCTGCAAGTATTCACTTTTTTGACCTGGTTTGGAGCTGTGGGCTGCTGCCTACATCAGCCTCTCGGCTGCACAGAGGCATTGCTAAAAGCCAGTGACACTGACAAGAGAGACTTCCTTCCCTGTCAGGAAACTCAACAATCCAGGGTATTGGTATTAATCCAATAGAGGGGAAAAGCACTATAAAATAAATGCAAGTTGAATTTATATGAACAGTGCCGATGTGTATGTAAAGAGCATAGCCCAGAGCCATACTTACAAAGCCTGCACACAATTTTATTGATGAAGTAGAAAAACTGTTTAAAAATTTAATTGCAAGTATCTCAGATTTGCAACAGAAAAACCCCAAGCACATTAATTCTTTCTTCAGTGAGTTCACCATTAGAAAATGAAGACCAAGCTAGGAAACCCAAATTAGCAGCAGCAGTGATTATTTTAATTTTATCCCTTTCATCTCTTAAAGCTTTTTCTAATAAATTAAAACAAAAACCACTCTTTCTTAGGATGAATTGTTTCCTCCAAGGTATTTTATCTTTAAAATGTGAAACACTTTGGCCTAAATAACAGACACTACAGATGTGACTGCAAACATGCATCTAAAAAAAAAGTAATTATTACCTAGCATAGAACTTTGTGTAAGTTTTGGCCACTAATTTGCTATCTGCTGTCAATACTTGCTTTGCTACTGTTTTGCCCTGCTGGTGCTGTTTTTATGAGAATCATTATCTTCAGTTTTGTAAACCCATATCATGGTCTTTATTAGTAAAGTGTGAGGTGTGTTGAAAGAAGAACATTAAACAGGATTTTTATTTTCACTTATCTTGGAGAGGATCCCTCTCTCTTGACAGACAGTGACAAAGAAATGCCATATATCTTTTTATTTTGTGCTAGTGTCACCATCCACAGACAACCATAGTCTGTAAACGCTCTAGACCTGGCTGAATAAAATTCTATATAAAATATATAAAGCACCCCTACAATTTAGTCTGCAACGCAGAGATAGCTTGTTGATCTCATTAAACTATAGAATAGATCATTTAGTATTTATAAATGTAAATGTAAAACAATTATTCAGCTATTTCACAGGGAAATTGGTGATGTTTGTTGAATAATGCTGGCAATCATAATTTTAAATGTTTATACACACAAGCTTTGTTCTTGAAGAGAAACAGAAACTGCTAGAAATTTAAGTTGGATCAATAGTCTAAAAATCATTGTAAAGTCTAGAAAAAAACGAGTCAAATGCTGTACCACAGGTACCAGCAGGATCCCTCCAGAGGGGTTTCATCCCAACCCGGGCAGCGTTAAGGCCGAATGCAGTGCCAGGCGCTCCCCCCTGCCCTGCCCAGGGCCAGCTCCCCCCGCAGCCCCTGCCCCCAGGGCACTGCCGGGGCACCGGCCGCACCTGGCAGGCACCGGCCCCGGGGCACGGCTCTGGGCTGGAGCTGCGCCTGCCCCCAGGGCACTGCAGGGCACCGGCCCCCGGGGCACGGCTCTGGGCTGGAGCAGCCCCTGCCCCCAGGGCACTGCAGGGCACCGGCCCCCGGGGCACGGCTCCGGGCTGGAGCAGCCCCTGCCCCCAGGGCACTGCCGGGGCACCGGCCGCGCCTGGCAGGCACCGGCCCCCGGGGCACGGCTCTGGGCTGGAGCTGCGCCTGCTCCGAGCAGCTCACGGCACGGGGCTCCGGGTCTGAACACCTCCGTGAAAGCCACGGGGAGATTTAAATCCAAAGGATAGAGAGCATCTGAATGTGCTGCATTCCCCAGCCCAACAAAAAAAAAAAAAGAGCACTGAATAATTTAGCTGTTCTGCCCGGTACTGACTTCTGTAGCAAGTTTCTTCTCTTGCAGTAACAATTCTAACCTCAACAAAACAAATTACCTAAAAATCTTCTATTCTGTGGTCTAACATACGGTGTGTTCTTGCATTAATTTTATTCATTATTTACATGCATTTACATAAATTTATATATTTATAATCTAAAGTAGTATATAGTAGGAAATCCTAGCTTGCAGAAGCTAGGATTCATCTTCATCTGCATTTGTAATGTATCATTTCCCTTTTCCAATATACTCTATCTTCTAAGCAAATGAAGTTATCAGGTGGTAAGACAGCTGCAAACTTACTACTAAATATTTTCTCTCTTTTTTAGTAAATAAAATGCCATTCCTTAAACGTTCTGAAAAGGTAAAACAAAACAACAACAAAAAAACCCAAACAAACAAAAAAAGCAGAGCAAGTCTCTGACTGCAAATATAGAGAGCAATGTGGCTTTTTTCAAGATCTATCAATAGCTAATCCCAGTTTTTCGAACAAAATCAGTCACTGGTAGCAAGCGGAGAGTTCTGAAAGGCCTGAGCAACTTAAGGTGACCTGCGATCCCTCAGTAGATCTTAATAGATTTTCATGATTTTTTAACATGTTGTTCCTGTTTCTGTATAATTTTCAATTTGTATGAATTTTTCTTTTTGGTAGTAGCAATTTAATCTACAAAAACCTATTTTCAGATTGAAAGTGCACATCTTTACTGGATAAAATTGTTACTATAGGATTAAGTAGTCTCTTCATTCTCTGTTAAACTGCTGCATAGGAAGGGGTTTTATTGCTAAAAAATACATGAGGAAGGGACTTTCATTTTAGCATGAGATTTTTATAAAATTGTTTTTGGTTACTGAACTGAAAGAAAACCTGTAGTCTACTGCTGGAGGGAGCTCCCTCAAGTGAAAGTCATAAAATCATGTTCACTCAGGTCATAAAAAATAATTTTAAAAAATTTTGGTCTTCCTCTGTAACTAATAATAAAGGTAAACAACTTGTTTTAACAGTTCCCTAAGAATGACTTGGAACCATCTGAAGTTTGTGAGCTTTTAGATACAAGATTCCTCTTGATTTCAGTATTGGTTCTATGTTTTAAAAAGATGAAAGGTTGCCTTTAATAACATGTTTTCACTTCTACATTTGATCCAGAGATGAGCTCTTTGTGATTTTCCCTCTGTACTTTAGTTTTCTGTAAGAGACTTTGTGCATCTTGTGCACACCTCCAGCTTTGTAAGCAGTAGCAGAATACACGAGTGGATATAACATGATCTGCAGCTTTAATGGAAGGTTGCAATGAAGACAGATATTTCATAAATGTCTAAAAAGATGGATAGCAAGCCAGAAAGAATTAAAAAAAAAAAAATAGGCCATATCAATCTATATAATATCATTCCCTGTCAAGGAATGGGCTATCCTAAGTGTGTGTAAACAGCAATATTATTCATAGTTATACCACAGTGTAATTGCTTGCTGGATTTGAATGAGGTTTCTCTGAATATAAATGAGGAGACTAAGTGAAGATAAAAGAAGCATCTGAAGCTAGAAACAAAAAATCCTAAAATGAAAATGATGAAGTCAGATGCGCTTCCTTTTATTGTGCGTATGAATACGAGTGATCATTAAGCAAATGGATTTATAACAGTAGCCAGAGAGAAGCACAATGCAGGGAGAAAAGGGTTTCCCAATTCCATTCTGCCAACGTGCTTCAGCCTTGACACCCAGCGTTACTGCCAGTGGAACCCTAAGCCTCTTTTAAACAGAGTCTTGAAATTGCTTCAAACTGTATCAGAAAAACTGGTGATTTTTAGAAAGATAAATGATTGCAGAACTCTCACAAATCCATATCCCTCTGTGCCAAGGGAAACCTAACACCGAGGTCACTGGTGCTAAGAGGCATCAACCAGGGCTGCCACATCTCCAGCATGTTGATTATGAACTGAAAATTGTAACAAGGAACAGAAGGCAATTTAATCTGCCGTTGTCAGTGTTGCTGTAACTTGGAGCAAACCCAAGTGAGCAGCAACATTCAATGTGTAATTCCCTGGTGCCAAAACCAGAGCGAGAAGATCAGGCCTAAACCCTTTGAGAAATCAGCCTCTGAAAATGCCAAATGCCAATACATGGTGTAATCCACCTGAACTCCACCCCCCCGTCAGACTGGGACCTGATCCCCCACACTGGCAAGGCAGGCAGGAACCAAGACAGAAACTGTCAGGGAATCCTGAAAACAGAAATCTGGCCTGAGGAATGAGCTTGGAATGAGGAGGGAGTGAGGAGAGAACCTCTGCTCCAGTACAGAGGTGAGGGGAGGCTCCACCTGACAAAACCAGAGCAGCCCAGAACAGGCAAATCGCTACCAGCGAAAACACACCACAAAAAGACACTGCTTGTCTTCTTCCAAATCGGCACCTCTGTGTGGAGCAGACAGAGTTTGGATTCCTGGGCTAATCCAGGCTGTCCTCCTCCAACATGGCCATTAGGACAATGTTAGTAACAAAAGACAGCAGCAAAGTCTAAGGTGCAGGAGCCAGAAAGATCTCACTCCATCCCCAGAAAACCATCCCGGAGTTTGTTGGCAGTGGCAGGCCCAGAACCGTGGATATATTGGCTACCTTGTCAGTCCACACCACAGCTACATTTCTAGAGCTGAATTGAGCTGGACACAGCTTTCTCTCTACTCGCCCACCTCCACGAGAGAAAAAACTGAATTCAGATTTATAAAAAAAAAGCTGACTCTAACATTTGCTTTGTAATATATAATTACTTTTGATTCAATATCCTAGAAAACTTTTTCAATAATTTTGAAATATTTCTGCTCCAGGCATTTAAACTTTTAAAGTATTTAAATTTTCTAAATTTAAAAATGGAAAATTATATGATAAGATTAAATGTTCCTTTCTCTGCTTAATTGAGACTGATGAATGTGAAATTTAAAAAAACCACCTGAGTTGAAAAATTATTCCTAAACAGCATTTCCCCGTGAATGCTTTGTTTTGATATCCAGGCTATAGTTTGGCTATGTTTTTTTCTTGATAAGTGTACAATTAACTCCAGCTCCTGACATGACAATATTAATATCTGAAACTGTCTCCATGGGCATGCTTAGTGCTTAAGCAGGATACCCATTTCATAAAGAATAAAGCAGCTCAGATCCATCTCTCCTTCTTTTAACTGTTCTGAAATAAAAACTTTTGAAAAGAATCAAAGAACTCTTAAAAGTTTTCATTTACAGTACAATATATATTGGGCTCAACATAAAATTTTGTTTTTCCACTTTTTTTAACTCCAGCTGTAGTCATCTCCCTGTTTATTTATACGGCAATCTGGTTCACACTGTTAGATGTCAGCTGAGGTGATATTTTGTATTATTCAAACCTCCTTCTGCAATGACAAAAATACTTATTTAGAAGATTCTGAGAACCTGTTTCACAACACGCTCAAATATAGTGGGGAAAAAGGAAGCCAAAACTTTTTACATCAATATTTGCAGGAATTATTCAGTGTATTTCAGACTCTACATCTTACAATTTTGATCACAACAGATTATTTGCATAATGTCATCTTCCAAAAGTATAAATACAGCTTCAGTTGGAGCTTAAAAACATCTAAGATCAGTAAAAGAAAAGAAAGGAATTGACGCCAATCTTACGGAGCAAAGTCATAATTTTGGCATTTCAATGCTTTCAAAACTTGCTGTGCTTGAAAACAACTTTATGGCAGATGGGACTCCCAAACTTAGTTTTCAAATGCTGAGGTTCATTTTAATTTTATTCACTCAAATGTTAAATCTTGGACAAACATTGTTAAAAAGATTAAATCAAATCAGGCATAGGAATTTCAACAGAAACACCTGTGCCATCTACAGTAGTAACGTTTGAATGAATACCTCCAGAGTAAAACCTATTATTAAAGCATTATAGGTAGCAAATGTTTAACCAAGGAGATAATCCTGAAGCAGTCCAACAGAAAGAGAGAGTCAAGGGGAAAAAGCACTTAAATAGGAAAATAAGAATAATACGGGATCACCCAGAATCTCCTCTGTCACAATGGGTAGAAACCTCGGAAGTAGCAGCAGGTCTGAGAACAGAATAAGAACAGGTGAAATGAACTTGTACTCTCCTGGCTTCCAGCAGTTTGCAGTTCAGGCCCTTCTGAGCCAGGTGTGGCATCTTCTTATTTAAAGATCCCCACTGGATTATTTTTCTTTCATTATATTTCCCAGTCACTTTTAACACATGTAAAGTTTTAGGACCCTCAACACCTGCAGACAGACATTCTGTACCACTTTTTATTGTATGAAGAATAAGCTCCTTTGCATCTACCTCCTGCTAATTTCATTTGATGCCCTCTGAGTATTTTGAAAGATCAGTTGGATTTAGGCTAAAATGAAGTTGTGAACACAAGAGTAGCTGCCCTTTATGGGGTTTTTACGTCCATTTATTCATGTGTTATCCTAACATTTAACACTCAGTAAATGAAAGTTTGTGTATTTTGTAGGGTGATATAATTAAAGCTTAAGGTGAGAGAAAGAGGAATAAAGAAGCACTAGTACAGAAATGCTGAAGAAAGCCACACAGAAATGGAGACAGGGACATGTCTCCTACACCACTCCTGCCAGTCCTGTAGATCCTAGTCTAGAACTTTTCCTCTCTTGGTTTGCAGACATCTAAGAAACTATAGGCTGCTTCTACAGCCTTGGGAAGAGCTGATTGAGGAGCAAGTCTCATCAATAGCTTTAAATCTATTATGCAGAGGTTCATTTCTCTTAGAAAATCTAATCTATGGCTTGAAAAAGACTAAAAACCCCATTCCAGTCAAAGCAGAGCAGACAGCTGTGTAGAGGTAATGGACATTATTCTTGCTGAGCTACTAACGAGAGATATTGCACATCATTGTTTTAAAATAATAAATAATGGCTAAAAGACTTTTTTTATTCAGAAGGAGACAAACTTTCACAAGCACAATGGATCTTCCCCAACATCAGGAAATTCACAGGGATGCTAATAATGATTTCCTCTTCATTTTGCTGCAGGTCCCCTTCTCCTTCCCCTGCCAGATGGTCAGCCCCTGGACAGTATTTGAGAACCAATATGAATTTAAGCTTCAAAGCAAGGTAGGCAGAGCAAGAGAAACAAGTTTAAGGCTAAAGGTATTGCCAGTTCCACTGGATACCTTCCTTAACTTCACATTTACAAGCAGAGTCAAGTGGCCCTTTTAGAAGAGTTTCTTTTCCAAAGCAACACTGACATGAATGAAAGGAGAAATAAGAACGTCCGAGTCAATCTAAGTTAATTACCTTCTAAAGAGCTTCAGGATATTTAAACTATTAAGATAAATTTTATCCCTTTTCATTAAAAATAAAAATCTAATGTCCTTGTTTCCAAGGATCTCTGATGGGAATGGGAGTTTGGCAGTGGTTCTATAGCTGTCAGCCAAATCATCAGGCATAGAATGTTACTTTAATAAAGGATAAATGGCAACAGATTCAGTCAGCAGGTATGTAACCTGGGGACATGGAGGCATTAATTAAATCAGTGAAGGCAGGCAGAAGCTCAAGAGGAAAAACCTAAACAAGAATTTGGGAAGCACTGATAAGGCTTGGTTTTCTCTCTGCATAGCTTTTGCCTCCAGCAATTCAGCCCTTAAGATACAAAAAAAGCTGTGAAACGAGCTATCAGAACCCTTGTCAATCACTGGACAAGCTGTATCATGGTCAAAAGGTATTTCTAGGGCCTGCAGGAAAATAATGGAATTAATCTACGATGTGTGTTTATCAGTGACTAACTGCAGATTTGATTATTGCAGCAAAGAGGCTTAAACAGAAGGGGGAGAGTGATAATGGATCAGTTAAGGATTATAATTCTCACTCTCTTTTCATTCCAAAGACCATTTTATTGTTTCAGTGGCATTTGCTAATTTGCGTGTTATGGGAGACTCTGTATTTTGGGGACAAGGGAGACAATTCTGCAAATTGTTTTTTGAAATTGTATCAGGTGGTGCTCTTTAATTCCAAATTCAGGGAGTTGAAAGAGGTACACATTGATCCCTGGAGATGCCTGCTCCTCTTTGAGGAAGATGAGACACAGAATGAGAGAATAATAGCCTAGACTCAAAAGAAATCTGATAGTTGTATATTTTATTAAATTTTTTGTAAAAAGAAATCCAAAGAAAGTCTTAGGAGTACACAAAGTGTATAAATACAGGTATAAATACATCAATGTATATATATAGCATTAATGTACTTTGAGTGGAAACTACCTGTTTTACCTGTGGAAATAATATTTAAAATCCATGCAACTATCAGTTATCTGGAGTCTTTGTTATTGGTCTGAGCAAGAAGGACTCATACACAGGAATTAACTTCCAACTTCGGTCTATGTAATCTGTACCTCATCACTTCAATGTGGAGGCAAATTAAACACATCAGTACTCATTCTCTGGATATAAATATGTCACCCTAATATCAAGTGAAGAAGTGTTTTCTGTCTGGTCAATCGATAGGGAAAATTAATGCTGTCACCTCCTTTGCTTAAGTGAAATTAATTAAGGTGATGGTTAAATGTAAAATACATGGTTGATGTTAAAATATGTTCTACAGATCCAGAAATACAGCCTGGAGCAGGAGTTTGTCTTTCTATTTCTACAGATTTTTATTATATGAATGTAACAATTTGAAGGGATCTGGCTTCATAACAACTTTCAGCAAAGCAAGAGCAACACAAAGGAGATTGTTCCACTCTTTAGAAATGAGGTGGAACAAAGAGAACATGGAATGCAGTGCTCTAGTAGTCAGAGAAATGTAACATTAGAGAAAAAGTAAATAGAGATTTATAACACAGCAGCTGAAAATACAATCTGGTTTTCAAAGGTTACTATGGCAGATTTGTTTATTTACCAGTAATAGATAAAATATGCAACCAGTTTCCAAAACATTGTGTCTGACATTGGTAGTAGGTGACCATGTCCTGATCTGCATTCTTGGTGAAACTGAAGCCAGTCCAGAGCCCTAATCCAGAAAGGGGTCCTGTTCCTCAGTTTTGTGAAGAGCTGGAATAGGGTGTAATGGGCAGATCAGCAGAGGAAAGAGCTACCTCAGAGTGACTACTGCAACCACCTCAAAATACCAGAAACAGACGACAGACTTCCACAAGAAACATTTTCTTAGATGTTTGCAGCTGTTCAAATGAGAGATGTTTTCCATTTGCTTCTCCTTATCTCAATGTGCAGCCAAAAGAGGATTTTTTTCAGCATGTCACTTTTCTATAAAGTCCTCAAACTGAGGGAGAAGTTCTATGCTTCAGTTATTTAATTTCTTCATGAAATATTTTGCATTTCATAACTTCCCCTCCCCCTCCCCCCCAAATTACCCCAAGCAAAATCAGCATTAAAAGTCGTGTTTGGGAAAAGTATTTCAAATTATTTGCACTGCTCTGAAAACCTAGCTGAATAAAGACATTCACTTAGTTAGGCTTTGATGCCAGGAGTCTAAAAGAGCTTTCTCACCAGCAGAAACCTTCTATTAGTGAAGAGTTTACCGAGAGAAAACTAGATCAAAACAATTCCAAGTGCTAATTATGTTCCGTATATGAAGGCACTCCACCTTCATAAGCACAAGTAATGAACGGACAGATTTTTTAATAAACAACTTCTCTAACAGGAAATTAGAAATGCACATCCCTACTGAAGAGAAAATAGCAGCAGAGCTCATTTTTAATTCACTGAAAACAATGCAGCAGTTTAATCAGAAGGGAAGGACAGATCAGTTACTGGGGACTTGTGCATTAGTGGCAAAACCAATCTGCATAGGCTTGTTGTACAGATCCCTCCAGAGCCCGAGCCAGAGGAAACAAGATGTGACAAAATAGAAGGGCTGCAAATGAAAAAACTGAAAACATTTGTGAAAAGGCTCAGTGCACTCGCAGCAGACTAATCAATCAGCTGGTAAGTATGTGATCAACACACATGGGAATTCCCAGTGCAATAATAGTAACAACAGGTAGATAAATTGTGTGGTACAATCTTGCTGGTTCTGCTACCAGTGGAAAGCAGCCATTCATCCTGGGGATGACAGTTATACCCTCTGGCCACCACCACTAATTAAATACCTATCTTTCCTATTCCATTTTTCCCCAGATATAGATGCGATCAAAGATAGAACAATATAACGAAGGAACAGGAAACTAGATTTAGGTAATAATTTTAAAAGCAAAGTGAGATAGTCTGCGATATTAATTCACTCCCCCTGGAACACAAAGCATGCTTCTGGCAGGAAGGCTGGTGCAGCAGTGTGTGAGGTGATGTGTTTATGACCGTAACGTTGTAATCAAAATCTTGTGCCTTTCACAACTCCTAAAACTGCTAGAAAAACACAGAGCACACATACAAACAGGAGTAGTTTATGGATATGCTCATGTTTCCTACAGTGTGGTTACAGCACTGGTGGGTAAGGGAACAGCATCTGATGTCGTTTACCTGGACTCGTGCCAAGCATTTCACGCTGTCCCACAGGCCAGCCTGGTCTCTGGAGTGGGCAGACATGGATTTGATGGGGGATCATTTGGATAAGGGAGTGGCTGGATGGTCTCACTCACAATTGAGGACAACAGCTCGCTGTCCAGGAGGGCAGGGACAGGCAGCTTTCCTCAGGATCAGTGCTGGGACTGGCACTGTTTAACACCTCTGCTGGTGACATGGACTGTGGGACTGAGTGCACCCTCAGGGGAAGGTGTCAGAAGGAAAAATATTGGGAGGGGTTGCAACAAGAATTTTTAGGGTCCCTTCCAACCCAAACCAGTCTATGAACCAGTGATTATGGCATTTCTCTGTGATTTAGTCATTTTTCTGAAAGATATTACAGATTTTACCTCCTCATTAAGGAACTTCGCCAAACCATTGGCTCAGCAGATCTTTGTGTCAGGGTCCAACAGGGAGTCTGTCCATCATGAAGACAATCTGTTTGCTTCAGCCTCACGGGTCAGACCCAGTACAATTAGTGAGGCTTAAGGAAAAGGGGCAGTCTTCAACTCCTGAAGCACTTTATAATGGCCCATTATCTTTTATAACCTGTAATACTGTATCTTATGTTTTAATGTGGAGACCTATCTTGCTGCCTACTCCTTTGAGGAACAGAATGATGGCTTCTATCCATTCTTACCACAATTTTTCTTTAAAAAACAGAATTAAGAATAATGTGCAAAAGCTCCTCACTGCACAAGCATGCAGAATGTAGAAAATTAATATAAGAAAGCAGAGCTCCAAATTAAAAGTGAGGCTGCAGATCACCAGTGCAACTTAAAAAGGGAAATAAAACATCCAGTTCTTAGGGAGTAATTGAATCCCACACTTCAGTCATATTAACTAGCATCATAATGTCCTGGCACACTTTGTTGGGCTAGATCCTGGAGCCCAGATTTAGCAGAACACACTTCCTTGAGCCTAAGCAAAATGAACAAGGCACATTCTAACTGTAAATGCTTGTTGCTGTGCTGGCTGTCAAAAAGCAGGGTCTGAAAAATATGAAAAGGCCTTCCTTACACAACAGTCCTCTGTCTGCAGCTCTTTGATCACTCATATCTTTCCCTAGTCATTCTCTAAGTACTAACATACCCTTGGAGGAATTTTGCAGCTGAAGACATTACTGCCCCAAGCTGTCAACCTCGACCTTCCCGCAGAGGTCACTCACAAGCGCAGCTTAACAGGAGATGCCAACCTGTCACCAGAGAAAGGGGAGATGTGCACACACACACCCTGCCCTGTCAATGCTTGCATGGGCACATTAACCTATGGCACAGGAGATGGGGGCACAGTGCCACAAACTGCTGCAGAAACATTCCTCAAGGATCTCTGCATCCCAAACAGCAGCCTTATCACAAAAGGGGATTTAAAGCATTTCAGCTTCAGTACAGCAAGTTATTATACCTACAAGCAATGTGGCTGAAATGAGAGTGACTACATATATATATAAAAGAAGATACTTGCTTAAGTACTTTGCTGAATTGGGGTTAATACCTTATATATTGGTATTTCTGCAGCAATCAAAGAAAAAAAATCTAGAACATACCAGCACAGCTCCCCTGGGAGCCTGCATCAGCTGAAACAATCATGGAGTTGACACATGGTTTCTGTTTCTAACGAGGCATGCCAACCAAACAGAGAATAAAGGGATGCAAACCCTGATACTTCCAGATAGAAAATAATCAGTCTCGGGACTGAAAGCAGTTTTATCCTGCGAGCTCAACCCCTAACGGCTCTCAAGAGGTGTCTTGTAGCTGGTGAGAGCTATGGCCACAGGGGACACATACAGCAGGTCTGACCTGCCCCAGGAGCTCCTGTGTTCTGTTCCTGTAAGGGACGTGTTTAATACAGGGCTTCATAATTCCTATTAAAGTGATCAGTGCTGGGGGGAGTTCGGACTGCTGGAAGACAGAAGGTTTGTCTAGATGCAGCTATTAATAATCAGCCTTTGTTAACTTGGTGCAACACTCCCGGGGCAGAAATGCACAGGAAAACGGCTCAGGAGCTGGCCAGAGGCGTCCCTGCAGGATGGGCAAAAACTGGGCAGGTGAGCGTGGCACTGGCACAGGGAGCTATCCCAGACTCAATTCCCTGCTGCAAGGGAATACATCCCGGTATTTTCAGGAGTAGCTACAATACCAATAACTTTTAAGACATCCATTTAGTATTTTTTATTACTCTGCAGTGACAGCAGCAATAATTAATTCTGAAAGAAATAACGCCTGAGGAGCTGTAAAACTACACTGAAGTTTCATTGATGCTCAGTATGAGTGTTATGATACATATCTATATAGGTACAGATCTATGCATATATTCAAAAAGATATCAATCTGCAATGCAGATTTCAGAAAATGCAGAACTGAAAGATAAATTAAAGTGCACCTAAATTTATTCCCATCCTGAAAGAAGTGAAATGTAAACATATTATTAAAGGATGGATTAGCATGTCTAATTCCATGGAAATTAGAATATAGATAAAAATTTAAAACTGTAATTAAAAGAATGAAGCGAGAACATTAATAGGATGAATTATACACTCTAATGCAAAATGGTATGTAAAATTGTAGGCCTGTTTTCAAAATTAGGCAATGAGGAAAAAAGATACAGTCTGTTCCTAGGAAAAGATTGGTAATAAGTAGTTAAGAGTTATCATACAAAAACTGTTGATATGTTCTAAAACTTGATAGATGACTATTATTCACAGGTATGTAGAAGGTGTTTCATTCTGTGTTTTACAAAAAGAATGAAAGGGAGTAAATTTTTTTTGTTACAAATACAGCTGAATAGATTGAAAATTATGGTTTTTGTAGTTCTCTGGCTACAGAATAAAACTGCAGTTTTTTACTACCCATTTTAGTCAAAGCATCTCAGAGAATTTCCATCTCTAACTATAAAAGAAAACAGTTTTCAATTTCAAGTTAGAAGTACAGATTCTGTTTCTGTTTCTTCATGCAGTATTTTTTGGCTGAATTTCAATTTCAGTTTAGAGTATGATAAAATATCATCTTATTATAGAATAGTTTGGTTAAGAGCTGTCTAAATCAATCAAAGGTGAATAAAAAAATACCAAGGACTTTTCTGTCCCTGATGCTGATGTAGAAGGGCACCTCCTGAGCAGAATCATCAGCTACAGTCCTAAAATAATTAAATCTTTTAATCTTAAACTGATGTATAAACTCATTTCCATGGAAACTTTGTTTGGCATTTCACAAAGCTCTAGCCCTGGAATTTCTCTGCTGTACCCAACATATGATGAGAACCTGCCTGTGAAGTCACTGTCAACACAATGAGTTGCAAGAGCTGTATTTTGTGTTTTTACAGGGGCAAGAGCTATGAGATTTATAGCCTTTCTCTACTTTGCAATTCTCTGCTTTCTTCAGTTTTGTTTCTCTGCTGATTGCTTTTAATCAAGATTTCATTTTTAACTAAACAGACAAATTCAAGTGATTCCCACAGTAATTGAACTCTCTGCAATATAATAAAATTCCTTCTGTGTGTCAGGTTGGTTTTCTTGCTGCTGAGCAAAGAAAATAGGTTCTGATCATTATCTAGTTAACTCTATTTAACTCCAGCTAAAATAGCACCCTGCTCATATAGACAGGTATATTCACAGCTATGTCTACAATCTCAGTTTTGGAATCACTTGGGAATCATTAGAAAATACAAACCCAACAGAAATGCACAATGTGCTTACACACCCAATCCACAGACAGGAGGGAGGTGGGAACAAGCTATGATTTCAACCACTGCAGCCAAATCATATTCACTTGTCATGCTTAGGAAGCAGAACCCATTTTATGATTTGGAATTATTTAATTTATGGAGAAAAATGACTGCTTTACTGTACAAACTAAAAATAAAATGTTTATTTGTAAAAATAAAAATGTTTGGTTTATTTTTAACCCACTGAAGGAATAACTTCTGGTAAATCTTTTACTGTTAACTACTTTGTTCCTAATGGATTTTTCTAGCAATAACACTTTACATGGATGATTCACAGAGATATTTCAAAGATAAAATGCAGCTGATACCTCATAATTTAGAGGTCATAACTACATCTCATCAACTAGAAGATAAGTTCTTATCACTGCACATTCACTGTCCTCCAAGGCACATTATTTAAACAGCAATTTCCTAGGTACAACTTCTTCCAAGAGATTGTGGAAATCACTGGATTTATGAGCCCAAAATCTAAGCAATTGTTCTTAGGTGTAAGACAGCTTTGGGTGAGGTGTCCTGACACACAGCCCACTAACAGTGAAATCCTCAAGAGCAGCCTTGGGGTCAGAGAGAAGCTGCGGGCAGCGGGAGCGCAGAAACTCCCGCGGTTGGTGCCGGGGCTGCCGCGGCTGCAGGGAGGCCGGTGCCGTCCGGAGAAGCTCAGGGGATGACGGCCTCAGCACAGGAGCTGCAGGATCAAAGCTGTGCCTTCGGGCCAGGACCAACGAACCCATTTCATGGATGACTTGAATCAAACTTTGATGCAGAAGTGAATCATTAGCTCAGTCTCCCTGTGGCACCAGGATTTGTCAGCCACCTCAGACAGACCACAGGATAATTCAGGCTGGGGCTTCGAGAGGATCTAGTCCAGCTTCCAGTTCCAAACTTCCTTTTACTCCTCTTTCCACACCTTATACATAACATACAAACACATTTCATAACCCTATGTTCTAAGCAAAACCAGGTCAGAAAGGAGATCACATTTAAGGACACTATTTTGCTCTGAGTTAAGGAAAAAGCAGACATGCTGTCTTAGGAAAAAGAAAAAAAGCAACCAAACATCTGAGGCAAAATAACGTGGAGCACAAAGCATTAACTTTAAAGCCATGCTGGCTTTTCTGCTAGCAACAAAAGTGCACATAAGAGTTAACATTAAAAATTAAAATGAAATAAATATGCTCTCTAATGAACTAATATACGTGGGTAAGGTAACATCTGCTACTTTGTTTATAACAAATGTGTCAAACATTAGATATGCCAGCATTCATGCACATGTTCTGATGGAAGTTGGAGAATTTGCTTTATTTGCCCAGCAGAAAATGGAAGATTTTATGTCATGGCAAAGTAATATCAGACCTGAGAGCGCTGGGAGAGAAAGGCAGAATTTTCTTCTGAAGCAAAGAGGCAGCTCATCCAGTGACTGTGGTTAGTTGGGTACCACAGAAAAGGCATTTTAACTGATTTGGGAACAAGTAAAAAAAATATTTTTGAAGAAACCCTACTACTGACCTATTTTCTATCTCTAAGCAAGTTTCTAAGTAAGGAGTGATTAGTAAACTGCACTAGGTCAGGATAATCCTGGGAGATTTTGTGGCTCTGCTGCTTCCTTTGTATTTGTCTTCCCTTACCAGGTAACGCTAACAGGGAAATCCCAGCCTTTCCCAAGGCACTCCAGACCTGCTCACAGAGGGCATGGGGGATATTCCCTACTGCTTCACAAGCACCCTCTATTCCCTTACAGAAAGTCGTGGCACTGATGATTTGTTAGTACCCACCTTCGACAGTAAGCAAGAAGATTCTACACCACAGCCTCTTCCCTATTTCCCTACAGAGGCAAGTGAGATGTAGAGCCTGAGCCCTGAAAGGTGCCCTCAAAAGGAGCCAGAGTTTCTTCTGGAACTACTCAAACTGTTCACAGACATTTCTTTGGTGCAATGGATAACAAACCTTGAAAGCTTACTACCTCTAAATTATACATTTAACAAGAAACTAGACTAATTCCTCCATTTTGTTTGTAAAGTTCAACAGTTCATGTTAACTGAAAAGTGCTTTTAATTTGCCTACAGTCCACAAAACAGAAGGTTGTTAAATAATAGAAACCCAAAACCTTAGGAGTCAATAAAACCCCCAAGATTTCCATCCACTTGTTTGGATTCTTTTATGATAAATCATGTCTCAGGATTACTATATGGAATAATTTTTTTGCTTCTTTGTTTAAGCTGTTTTCACACTACCTATTTCAGCTGTTTTACCATTAAAACTTTTTAACGATTTTTTGGTTGGTTGGTTTTTTAACATTGTTGTCTCACTTCGGGTAGTCACAAAAACATAACTCTCTGTAATAACCTATCATAATATCATATTTACTTATTATTGAAGCACTTTTCTATGAAAATGTAGTATTAAAATACGTGAATATGCTAAACTATGCCTGTAGAGTGTTCCAAGAGTATTGAAAGCTCTTTGGTGGCAGGAAGACGAGGAGGTCACAGGCACTAAAAATTGCTATTTAAGAAGTTTCTTATACCAGCTCTGAATATTACCTGGAACAGGTGATTTCCACTCATCAACCTTATTCTCACTTCTCGGGAACTTGACCCTCCACTGCTTTACTGACAGGCTTTTCAAGTTAATATTGGAAATGCCCACAAGCTCCCAGTCACTGCCATTATGCTGTACTTCAGCTCAGCTTCTTCGGGGAATTTTGTAATCAGTGGTGTTTTCAGAACACCAAACAGAAATTTTTCTGACAAAATACACCTAAGGAAAGATTACTCAAATTATTTCAAATACGCTGACAGTACTAGAGTACATGCTTTCCTTTACATCGAAGCTGCGCATGGAAACTATTTTAATATGAAAATATGTTTTCTGGATTAAGGTTTAACTGAATATTTGTTATTTTTCAAGCTCTATTTTGACACAAGAAAGTAACAAAAATAGTTCAGATTAAAAATTACTTCCATTTTACATAGTGTACACATTATTTTATGTTCTTAATTTTTATTATCTATTAAAGTGGTCAAAATTGCATTACCCTTCTTTTTCCTTATACTTCCCTGCACCATGCATTTAGTAATTAAATCCACCAACTTTTCTTCCTTTGGGCTTCAAGCTGTCTGACAGACCAACGGGATGTAGCAGAGCATCACATTCCTCCCCCGTCCTGCTGATTCGACAGGGGCACCCTAGGAGTTGTCAATACCCCTCTGTACAAGTACATCCCTATTGTAAAAGCTTTTCTTCATTTTCTGAGTATTCTCAGATGTGAACAAATCTTTCATTTTAAATATCTGGGCTTGGCAGGTCTGCTCATTTCTTCTGATTTTTGTTTGTGTTCACTGGAACTTCTCATAGGATTCTCAGGGACCATCAGCAACATTAAATTGTTTGAATTTAAATACCTATATTAGAGTATGGTTTCTGAATGCTTTCATGTATTCTTCAGATGTAGCAAATCCCTCCTCTCTCCCTTTATAATAATTCAATTTATTGGTAAGAATACCCTTTTCTATTTAAAATGTTTATCTCTTATCTACCATATATGAAGTCGTGGCCCCACAGCTCCCACTGATGTATTTTCTGCAGGCTCCCATAATATATATAATTTGCCCAGTCTTAGCTATTAATACTGAAATCTCTTTAATTGTCCAAACAGTTCTGCAGATATCACCATTCTTCTAATCTCCAAACATCTAACAAAAACTTAAACAACATGAATTTAAAAAAATAAGTAATATGCTGATTATAAGAGAAAACCTGTGGTAATAGCAATTTATCACATATCTCCAGGAATCTTATTAAATCATTTATGCTGCCATCCATAGCAATTTAACATCAAATTGTACCCAAATAAACTAGTCCAGGAAGTTTGTTACAACATGAGGACTTGCAGGCAGCACTTCCCCTGCATTTAAAATAACTTTGCAAACAAATAGTATTGGACTTTTGCTTTGCACATTAAGATAATCCACACTAAGGGTGAGGAAAAAGAAACATAATTACAACCACAGTCACTCCTTTTCTTCCTGTGCTGTCAAAGGCAGTGAGATTCCAAAACACTCCTGTGTCTTTGTTGCTGAAGTAAATCCGAACATGTTGGCACTGTGATCATTACCTTGCAAGGTCAGTGAGCCAGAGTTAAAGGGACAAGGCTGAATTCCACAAAAAGCAGAATAATTTGATGAGTTTTCAAGATGCAGGTGGAACGGCTGTCCAGCTGTCACCTTCCCTCTGCTTCTGCACAACAAAATGGAAACTCATTCCTAAAATCTTTTCCAGCACTACAGATCACATACAGATAGAACTTGGTTCACAAACTGTATCAGAGGAGAAACACAAAATGCCTCATGCATCCTAGGTGCAAGCACTGTATTAACACCCAAGAAAGCTATCAGAAAGTTGCTCAAAAGCTTAAGTGAAATCATTTAACATAAGATATTTAGATGTTGAAATGAGATCAGGCTGCTGTGGATCATCTATCAACTGTATTTTGAAAATACTAGATCAGAATGAATTAAAAGATTATTGCATACAATAAAAATGAGATAAGAAATAATATTTTTATAGTTATATGTTATAGTTTTAGAAATTATCCACTTATTCTCCTCCTTATCTTCAAAAGGAGAATGTATCAATGAGAAAATTGTAGGAGTAATAGACTGTGGCTTCAAAACAATTATCTAACTATAGATGTCAGCAGAGACTCTCATTATTATTATAAAACCATTCAAAAAGACATTTTAATTTCTGATTCAGGAAAATTCTCTGATATTCAGCATATCATTTCATAGGTTCCAAGTATTTAATGGGGACACCTTTCCCAATCCTCTGCTTCATTTTCACTTAAAGTTCTGAGAATAACCCATATTTTCTGTCAATGTCTCCACCAATATCTGATAGGCTTGATCTGCAGCTGGTTGGCCCAATAAGTTTTAACTGCCATACAGCAGAAACAGAACTTTGCTGGTTTATGCTAGGGCTGCTGTGTTAAAATAATTTTTAGACTCACTTCAATGATCATGTGAAAGGATGAAAAAAACCAAAGCCCTGTGGTGAGTGTCCATGTTCCTCTCTAGTGAATTATTTCAAGAAGTCTGGAGGGGATGGAGGGGTGGAACTCAGGTTGTCACTGGAAGTGTCAAACGATCTTTGAACAGCTCTGAGGACATTTGCAAACAATCCAATACACTGGGCTGTAGTGAGGAATGTGTTTGTTTAATTTGTACTGCCTCGAAGATCACAGATGGGATCTGGCACTGTAACTGCAGATTCAACACAGACGCTAAGGTTTACTCCATCAACACAACGCTTGTGAAACGTTAGGTAAAAACACAACGAAAAAATATGCATGGAAGCACATCACAGACTCAACTGGCAGTCAAGTCTGGCAGAAGTCTATCACCTAGTGACAGCTTCCTTTTCCCTCAGCTGTTAGGATGGTATAAAGAGAAATGAGAGAAACAAGTCCTGGGCTTCATTACTCTAGGAAGAAAATGGTACCCAAGAGAAAAATTATCAGCACATTCGAATATTTTGATATAATGATCAAAAAGTCCAACACTTTACAATGTTTCGAGGCCGTTCAAGTCAGCTATGTCCATATTTGATTAAAAACCAAACTTGCTGATGTACACAAAACCACTCAGTATTAGGGACAGAGAATATTTACTGGAAGCGTAAAAGAAAGAGGTAGGAGTTAGATTTCAGTCCTAAATCAACCACTGCCAGGTGAGAGGAAGGGAGATTTTTCTGGTGTAAAAGAACTGTAATTGCAGTGTCCTCCTTTGAGTTCGGTGTTTGTGTCCCTAAAACACAACTGTCGTGCTGGGGTATCTTAGTCACTGGGTATTTGGGAACACTGCAGATGTCAAAAGAAAATGTCACTGGTAGGAACACCATAGCTGGCATATGAACATCATTACTTGGAGGTAACACGCACAGTGGGAAATCTTAACTATTGGGAATCAGAACTGTGCAAAGGCTCGAGAAATGAATGACTCTTGTCAATGCTTTCTATTGTCTAGGAATAAACCCTCGTATCTCTCTTCTTTATAGTTTAATTTCTCTTTTGTTGACTTCCACTTACTGATACAGCTGAAAAAAGTTACACAAACCAGTGGCTTAATGCCTTCACTGCAGAGCATTTGCTAAGGTAAGGAAACCAGAACCAAAAAAACCTGTCTGAGCAGTTAGCAGGTAATATCTTATGATAGAACATGTCCTTGCAGGAGATCTAGTGGCTTTTATAAACCAGCCAGGCAGCTGCACAGTGTGGACCCATTAATGCATAATGATGTTTAGATGAGCTACAATATGGAGAGCTCAAGACAGTTCTGAATTTATTTCCAACATGAGATGGGTGAAACAAGCCAAAAAGAGAAAGAGATTACACAGAACATGGTGGGTTTGCTGTTTAATTTATGAAGTAATTCCTTCTGAGAAAAAACATGTAAGCACTGAAGAATTCTCTGTTCTGTTCTCAGTCTTGTAATGACTGAACTCTAGTGTGAAAAACTAGTATGAACTCTAGCCTGCAAAACAGTGATGTAAACGTTCTGCAGGTGTAAAAGCCTCTGAAAGGTTTCCATGTAAAGCTTACAGTTCAGATAACCTCTCACAACAAAGGGCTTTGGAAAATACTTTCTCAAAAGGAATTTCTCGCCTGGGAAAACTGAAAACATTTTCACAAAATAAAGCTAAGTAGGACTGCTGTGAGATAACAGAGAGAGTCTACAAAGATTCAGTTATTAGTCACTGGTTTGAGCAAATCCTTGCTTAAAAAAACCCGATGTCTCCACACATTTCATTACTCACAGGAACATTGTGAGGGCACTTTGGGACTGACACTCAAAAATATGTATTTCCAGTTTATAGTTCAATCTAAGTGAGATTTTTGTATACTGCAAGTGACTTCAGTAGTAACTGACTACCCACATGTGCCCTACTCCAACGCTCCAGCATGGAACAAGGTGCCATAGTAGAAGAATTAAGAAATAACTTGGGTTTGAATCCTTTAAAGTAACACTTATCAAAGCATTCAAGTTGTTTTTACCATAATTTACCTTGTTCTCACTTAAATTATCTTCCCTTGGTATTTTCTAATAAAGACAGGCATCGTAGTGACATTGTTGAGACCTTAGCAAGGTTCCCTCAAGCAAGAGGAACATGAGGAGAGAAATCAGTTTAGTGCATGGGCAAATTCCTGAAGAGTCCCTGTGGAACCTTGCATCATAGACCTAATTCCATTTTTTTCCCTTCACCTTGTTAAGTACATGCCCTACAAGTGCTGGAATACATTCAGGGGGAGAAGGAGAAAGAAGGAAGGAATGATGACAATGCAGGGGCAGTTAGTTTCTGATTACCACGTGTAATAGGTAAGGGAAGGAGGCAGGGGTCAGGCAGACACTATTGGAAGTAATTTAAAATCTGCTACATTATAAAGAATCAGAAAACCTATCTGGTTAAATCAAAGCCCTGTATCAAAGGGAAATGATATAATAGTATTTAAAATAATTTTTTATTATAATAATCCTCATGCCTCTGAAAACTGAGAGTTCTCTGCCTTTCTTGAGGACATAATTAAATGACAGACCTTTCTTTTAAACCTAAAACTGAAGTGCAAATTCAGTTCAGTTCCAATGAAAGAATCAAAACATTTTTAATTTTTATACTTCATTATCTTGATCTCTTAGCCTTGCCCTGAAGTATTGCCAAAAAATAATCTGCCTTGGTAACAGAGTTCTATTCACTCTCAACTACGATAAAATTCATCAGCAAGCTTTGCACCCGGTGTGGACACAAAAACTTCTACTGGTCATTTTCTCTGGGTGCATAAAAACACTTTCTGTCAGCTCACAGCACATTCATTCATGCCTTGTTCAATATGACATTGTCTGTAAAGATAATATATGAACTATTTAAATTTAGCCAATGTGAGTTTAGAAAGATATTGACTTTGAACTCCCCAAATACTGCACCCCACAAGATTTTTCAGACTCAAATTTCCAGCACAGCACTTGATCTTAGAAAAGCTGACTACTTTAAGTGTCTGAATATGAAGGACATTGATTAAATTGCATAAAATGATGTAGTTGGTTTAATTCAGAATTTTAATAACTCATTTCATGTGTCTTAATTCACCTTGACTGTAATTTAGATCAAACCAAATTGAGACCACTTTAATAATGAGTAAGGTTGTCTATATAGAGATTATGTGTTGTTTAAGCTGCTGCAAAGAACTCAGTGCTTGTGTTGCCATTCTTGCAGGATGTGCTGATATAGCAGATGCTCCTCAGTGACAAAACCACTGTCAGAAATGGCCATGTCCCTCTGACATCTTTTGCCCAAACCACTGTACTTGTCCCCCACGCTGCAGTTTGAAAGGGTTGAAATGATTCAAAGTGAAAATAAGTTTCTGAAGCAAAGTTGCTGCCAAGAGCAAGACATGACACCACCTCAGAGCTGGCAGTTGCACAGCACAGCCAGACAAGCTCAGCTGACCATCCGCTGCTTTTCCTCCTCTGTACTGACTGGCTTTTTCTGGTTTATGTTATCCCCTTCCCTTCTGCTGACAGCTTTCTCATTTCACTCAGTACACCTCTGAGATGTATTGGGAAACAGAAGAAATGCTGCCCTGTTGGGCTCACCTCTGTTTAACCACAGCTACACCACAAGCAGCTGTGCTGCTGATTTGAGCCATTTTTAGTGCATGTGATCACTGGAAAACACATCCAGGGTATGATGCTCTTGAAACGTATTGAATAGTCTGAACAAAGTCACCCGTGGTTGCTGTTAGTGTTTCAATTCTTTGGTGCTTTCAAATCCCCACAGTTGAGGACCCTTTTACACATAAAGTACCCATGACATTATAACATGTAACTGCCAAAGATGCTTCAAAGGTCTGTTCAAACTCATTTTTCTTTGAACTGGTGTGCCTGCTAAAGTACATGCAAATTTCACTGAAGTCATATCTGATTTTAGCTCACAGCTTCACATGGAGGACAAAATAGATAAAAGACATCATGCTTGCCAGATTATGGGCTCCTGACTAGAGCTAAAACAGTTGGCTCAAGAGCAGATGGGAAATACAAATGCTAAGCTTTGATTTCTGTTGGAAATAGGTACAGGAACTGATCTACACTCATAGTAACCTCTTCAGTTTCATCTCACAGTATATTCTGCTATGCAGGAAGATTCTATATTCTGCCTCATCGTGTTTTCATGTTTGAAATCTGATTAAGAGCACTGAAACTATGCTGATACTTCTGGTCCATGTTGGATGAACTTCAGGGATTTATGTGTTATACATACTGCTAGAACTGCCTTCATACCTAAATTGAAAAGATTTTTTTCATACAAACTTCGAGGTAAAAGTACCTCTAGTTATATACAGAGTAACTCTAGTAATATTCACATGAATGCCTGAATGTTTATCCCACAAAATTTTAGACCAGACCAGACACAAAAGTACTTACTTTATAGGAAGCTACAAGTTTGCATCAAGGCCAAGTGTTTTCTTTATGTTTAAATGAGTACCAAACCCTACCTGTGTCATGCAGAGGCACAGAAGGTGTTTATAGGCTGGATGTGAGGGGTCCTGCTTTAAGCAGAGTTGGAACGACCTCCAGAGGCCCTTTGCAGCCTATACTGCTCTGCAGTTCTACAAACAGCCATACCTGATGGCAGTATGCAATTAGAAATCAGAAATGACATCTCTCAGAGAGCAACTGCTCTGAGTTCATGAGCATTCCATTAATGCTAGGTCAAAACTTCAGGTAAAACACCACCACTGAATCTCCACCTGTAGCTGCTCATGCCCTTTTCCCCCCGATGGATTCTGCCACACTCACTGTGACACTTGGGATGGTCCAGTGATCCAGGAGCCTGTTTGTTCCACCACGCACAGGAAGCCTTGTGGCTTGTCACAGATGCTCTATCTATATTCCTCTACTTGTAGCTTTGCAGGCGAAGTGGTTATCAAATCTGACACCCTACTTCGGCACCCTGCTCATGGAAAAGGAGTTTTTAACCAAATCCCTCCCTCAGGTGGATTTATTCCTCAGCCAGCATGTGAAGAGGGATATACAAGAGCTGCACTCAGACTGGAATGCCAAAACCCAATAAGATTGTCTAGTCTGAGTTTAGGTATAGACACATGAAAAAGGCTCATTACATCTTTGGGGGCTTTCAATTTGTTTGGGGATGTTTCTTTGGGGATGTTTCTTTGGGGTTGGTTTCTTTCTTCTGGGGAGTAGTTTGTTGGGGGGTTTTTTTGCAGACATTGTCACATACATGCCCACAGCTCACATTTTCCAGATATATATAAGTGTTTCCCTTTTCATTAGAACTTTTATTTATGGGGGAACACACCTGAGGATAAAAGGGCAATAAGAAGTTCGAGGTTTTGACACCTCTGCCAATACTGGTTCTTTATGAAGTGCTAATAGTGCTCTCTAAATATTTAATGTGCAATAAGCATCAGAGGAAGCATTAGATTCCTTAAGTTTTCTAGGGTTTCTTCAGTTATTTTTACTATATGCTTCAGTCAAGTTGTGTTTGAGAATCTGTTTCCTAGTCAGAAATCCAGACATCTTTATAACAAAATAATAACAAGGAGAATACAACATAATTTAACTGGAAGAGAAAGTCAGTTCAGCTGAATTTCGAAATCTATTTCATGTACTTTTCAAATGAGCTCATTTGCAAGCAACAATGTGCCAGATTTTCCTGCTTGTCCCTCATTTCTCTGTCACCCATCAGAGTGAAATCATTAACAGATCAAAATTTAATCACATGGAAATTAAGGTCACTAAGAGGCATACAAAAGCAGCCACTCCTTCAAGCGAATAGTGAGGCTTTTCATTTGCTAGGTTACCATGTTTGAAAAAGCTTATCACTTGCTCACAGGAAAAAGTCATAATTTGCATGAAAGAAGGATCTCAGCATGCAGTGTTGGTAGCAAGGTTCCACAGCTGATCTCTGCTGCAAAGCTGCCACACGAGACCAGGATAAAATTTTATTTTGTCTGAGAGCTAAATAAACCTAACTGCAAACCTCAAGATTATCTTATTTTATAAGAGCACACAATTCATTAACATCAAGATTCAGCAAATAACAGGAGACTTTGCTGCCCTCCTTGTACTGTAACGCCTCAACAGCAATGGGTTCTCATGAGGAAAATCCCTGGAGTCCCAAAGTGTGAGAATTCCTGTGTGGCTGCAATATGCTTCAATTACCACTGCTGCACATCAGGAGCAGTTTCACTGCAGAACAAAGGGGGTTCCCATTACTAGGAAGGTACAATTCTTTGTGCGGTTGTGGAGGGCTACATAAGAGGCAGTGAAAAGAAAGGTCTGATAGTTAAGCTTAAAGTATTTTTAGTCAATTCAATAAAAATACTTTCCAATCATGATACATTAAAAAAAATAAAATACACAGCCTGCTTGGAAAGAAGAGATGGCAAAAATCACATGCCAAGCTGAGAAAGTTTCTAATTTAGATGTATTGACTTCTCCTTCCTGAGCATGGCAAGTCACTAGAAGTTTTGGAGTTTATAGGTCCATGCAAAAACCAGTTTGGATTGTCATGCAAGGCAACACCTCAAACTGAGCCTCCTTATTTTGTATGCTACCAGGAAACAGGAACAGACAAAACAACTGTATATTCTATAAAAGATAATTAACAAAACAGCACATTTACTGAGTGAATTCAAATATAAAAATAAGTCCCTTTCAGTAACAGGTTTCTGTTTCCATCCCAAATAGTCAGATTTGGAGATTAAGGCGGACAGAAAATAAGGTTTCAATACACTGCATTCAAACACCAAAATTGACATAATACAAAAGAAACCTCAAGAGACACTGCCCTCTCCACCTGCAGAAATGACTGTAGCACAATTCAGGGTGTTTGCCAGTGTAGGCCATCATGAAATTGGCAGAAAAGTGGCAGATCCTGACATTTTAAATGAGTTGAAAACAGAGAATGAGACTAATGAAGAGGTGGAATGTGGGCAATAAAAATGTACCCACATCACATATGCCAAGTAAACAGAAGAATGCCTGGTACCTCAAGCTTTGGTCCCAAGATTAAGGAAAATCTGCAAAAAATTAGCTGGTGTGTTCATTGCAATATGCAGCCTTAAGCCAGGAGCCAATTTCCTGGGATAAAGAGAGGTTACTTACTGCTAAACCTAATTTAAAACAAACCAAAACCTATCTGGAACAGAACTAGATAAGTATGTGCAGAAGGGAAGTAGTTACAGAAGAAAGAGTGCAATGTACTTGATGCTTACAGCGTAGAGTCTGAGCAAGTGAAACATCCCCAAGGAAACTCAGAGCATCCCTGACTCAGGAATTTGAGACTGAGTTCAGCCAATCTCCTTAAAATGGAGAAATTACAGTAGCAGGACATCAGGGTGCAAAAACAAACCAACCAACACACAACTGCATCAAGCACCAGTGCCCACCCCTTCTGCCATGCCAAGATGTTATCTGTGAGTTCAGTCCTCTCTCAGTGAGGGAAAAAACTGCAGGAAATGCCACTATATCACTCCTTGGGGAACGCAGAGCACCTCAGTAACACGTGGACAATCCCAGCTTCACATCCTTTTTGCCCTCAAGCAAAGGCACCCTTCACTAAACTGCTAGAGACTCAGGCGTGTCAGAGCACACTCACAGCCAGGACACCCTTCCTGACAAGGGGAATTCTTTCCTCTCACTCTCACCAGGGGTAAACTCAGACCATCCAAGCAGTCGGGGTGTGATTTTCATCCAGACTGCAACACTCCTGTTCTCCTCAAGGGCCTGCAACAGTGATTAGACAGAAGCCCTCCTTATACCAGACTCCTATTTATTGAACTTTAAAAATGTTTTCTCTCAGCAAAACAAGTGGGATTGGGTTCTGGTTGTTTATTTGGCTTGACATTTTAATTTGGGTTTGGTTGTTTTTTTTTTTTAATTGCTCCAGGCTCATCTGGCTGTACATTAATTTATGTTTTCAGCTTTAGAAATGCACTGAACCTTCCTAGCATGTAACTTCCGGCAAAATAAGATGCCTTATCACCTCTTGGAAATGGGATTTTTGAAGGCACCTGATGGAGTTTTTTGGGGTTGCTTGCGTTTGTTTTTTAAACTTGCATGCACATACAAACTCCCAGAAAGTCACTCTATCGCTATTGAGCCTTACTTTCTTCTCTCTACCCTAAAGGGAGTCAGCAAATTGCTTTCACATAGGGAGCTCCTATAAAGAGGAATAGTCCTTGTTTGCTGACCCAATTCCATAAAATAGTAACAGAAGAGAGATTATTGCCTAACAACATCAACACTGAGTTATATCCAAAGTTACGTAGTTCTTGTTGATAACTTTTAGTACTCTGATTAATTTCACCCATTTCTGCGCAATGCATAAAATTCTTATGTATTAATTCATTCAGATAATCTAAAATGTCTTCCATATAGAAGTCTTCGTGTGAATATTATTTATGAGGTGTCAAGTGAACAGTATTACAGCTGTAAGAGACTATTTGGTAGAGACATGGGACACATTAAATTTTTAAAAACTGTCACACCTTGTTAATTAGAAATGCCAATATTCGACATTTTTATTCCCAAGAAAATTGATTTATTATAGATTCATTTAATTTTTGGGAGAAAGCTGATGCTGGGGATTCTGATTCACAGCAGATTTCCAACCACAGGTTTCAGATCACCTTCTGTAGCACAAATAGATATAAATGAAATGCACCGAGCCCTCTATATCTAAAACTCTGAATAAGCACAGCTGTGCCAAAGAACTGATTTCCATCCACTTTCTGATTCCTCATTTCCCACCTGGGACCGTGCAAAGCACTTTTTAAGCAGTCTTCCCAGTACCTGGAAGAAAATTAATGACTGCACTGCTCAGCAGACAGAGCTATGCCAGTGACCAGCCATGGCTTTTTTTGTTTGTTTCTTTCTGTCAAAGTAAAGAAGATGATATATGAATACAAACAGAATAGACACATTCCTGATCCTCAAAATTATTCTTATGCCTTGCAGGTCAACCCAATGAGGGCTGTTCATACACAGTAGGCAGATTTCCTTTTACAGCTGTGTAATACCATCCCAAACCTCCTGTCTTAGTTGGTTTTTTTCCAGAAAACTCAGTATTTCCTACACTGGGGCACTTACAACATCAGAGAAAACTGCCTTCAGCATCACTGTACAGAACTGGAATTTATTTTCTTCACTAACCCAGATATTTAAGCGTCATATGACCAACTTACAGCTTCACAGTAAATTAGTCATAGTGGTTGATAACTTCACACAACACAGTAACTGAGCTAATCGTGCCCCTCATGTCAACATGGACTTACACTGGGGAGGAGACAGTGAGGTACACAACTCGCCATGCCCCAGACCACTCACCATGACTAAGAGGCTAAATTCTTAACTTCTCAGGGCAGCACTTGGAGGGTTTCAGGCCAAAGCCCATCAGCAGTGGTCCTTTTAGCCTGAGTAAAAGAAGTGGTGGCTTATCCACACAACTGAGTCGAAAACTTCATGCTAACTTAGAGCAAGGTTGTGTGTTTGAGCTTGTTACTTATGCGAAACATGAATCCTTCTGCAAAACAAACACAGCAAAACCTGTGTACCAAAGGGAGTTCTCCTTTTCAGCTCTTTGTAGCAGCTGGTTGAATAGAACAGGATAATTAGATTCCAGCACTCAGATGGCTGAGATTTACTGCCTGTGAGAAGTAATGTTGCCCCCAGTGAAGAAAGCAACATAAATAGCTCTGGCTCAAGGGGTACCTTGGACATATTGACATTGGCTTCATGAGGTATCAGTATGCCAAGTTCTCTCTGTGTGGGATGCACGGGCAAACCTGCTGGGGTGGGATTAATGTGCCAAGAGAGTCATGGAGAGGCTATTTGAAGCATCTGGAGCATCTCTCAGTTTGAATATAACACAAAAGAAGGGAAGGTTCAAAGGAAAGATGCAGTAAGAAAGGCATAGAAAAAACAAACAAAAAAGTCAAGGAAAAGAAACCAACCTTGAAGAACCTCCTAGAATTAGAAACAAAGAACTAGTCTACAAACTTTTAAAATCCAAATCATTGCAGACGATTCTATATAAAGAACTGTTGTGCTATGGCTGTTTCTAGGCTTTAGGTTTCACCTGTGTCCCTACAATATTTTTGCCCAGGTTACCTACAATCCATGAGCTTATTCTTCTAGGGCTTGTTGTCATTGGAAGGCAGGAAAATGTTAAATGTCCTTCTGTATTTGGAAGGAACATTCTCCTATGGCTTCCTGGGGGGGGGAAATAATCCTTGGATGTTTGGCACAGAGAAAGTTGCAATCTATCCACAGACGCAGGTGAGAGCAGCCCAGCTGCCAGGGTGCCAACAGGAGGGGATCTGCTCAGATTCCGTGCCAATCCCACGGCCTAATTGTGCAGCAAACTTACCTTCAGCTGTGCCACCATGGTTATTTCCCAACAGTTTATTTTGGAAAAAGTGCAGGAAAATGTTACAAAAATAAAGCTTTGCGAGAGTCTTTCTAGACACCACTAGTAAGTATCAAAAACTGCTGAAGCTAAGTGGAAGATAAAGCAACAGAAAGAACAAAAGGCATAGCTTGTCTATTTTTCCTCCTGATGTTGAGATGCTGTTTCAAAAGGGGTTATCTCAAAGAATACAGACACGTGCAAGAGGCTGGGCATAATTATGTAGCCTCACTGACTCACAGATGTCACCTTTAACTGGTTTGTCAGTTGTCAAGCACTGCCTGACAATCCTGCTCAGAGATGAAGTACAAGCAAGACTGCACGTGTACTGTCTAACAGCAGTGCTGCCTATTGCACCAAAGGAACTGTCAAAGACAAATCTAAGGAGCAGCTCTTCAGGTAGATTCTCACACAGTAAGACATGAACAGAAATGCCACATAACTCTCCTGTGAGACACTGGCCTTCTGGTTTATGTACCAGGGTCCAAGATCAGAGACATGCAGGGCTGAGGTGCCAAAGCTAGGAAGCATTCAGAACAACTACGAATATTTTGCTCTCAGGGTACGAGGTCATATCAAAGAAAATTTTGCACAAATCTGACCTCAACAGACAGTTAATATAAACTTAACAATGTGGATGTTTCAAGTCATGATGCATTTATAAAGCTGTAGATGTCACTAATCTAAAAGAGTTTGCAGGCACTCAGAAGGGACAGAATAAAAATTGTTTTGAAAGCTGTTCACTGGAGAACTGTATTCTTTCCATGTGTCCTGTGACAAAAGCAATCAAGATTGACAGACTGGAAAATCTCTGCCTTTACTGCAAAAATACTGATGCCCTGTATCTGCTAAATTAAGCCCACCTCTGCAGGTGTTTGTTTTGCCCACTAGCAGGAGATAAAACAGTCAGTGACATGTTCTAGGCAGCAGTGAACTGTAACTCAGAATATGCAAGCTTAGTAAATACAAAGTAATTACCTAATTATTTTCTTTTACAGTTGATATAAATTTTTATAGTGACAAATCAGAGGCTTGTTAGGAAGCACAGCAATGAAACATCACTGCCTGTGACAAACAAGGAGACTTGAACAGTGCAATATTCTTGGTTCCGTGCAGTGACCTCGGTTACTATAAAACAGCACAGTATGGACACTTACACAGCTATGTTCAGTCGTGGTTTCCAAGCCACCCCAAAGAATTTCAGAACAAATACTTCAGTTAAAGAGACAAAGGAAAATCCTACCTATACAAATTATATTTACCATCAAGACTTACACTGCTACCACCATTGTTCAGACTTGAAATGACTAGGAGTAGAATTAAGTGAAGCTTTAAAGAACTTGCATGTAATCCAAATATAATGCCTTGCTTCTCACCTATTTCCTGAAAGAGGCTCTTGAAATGTTCTTAACCACTTATTTAACACTGCAGCTATACCTAGTCACAATCATTAAGGGAGATAAACATTCAGAATAATTCAGCTCCACTAATTCCCTTAAGGAAAAGAAAATGAAATTTAAAAAAACCAACTGCATTTTGAGTGCGTCGGCCCCTAACGTATGCTAGAAACTAGAAAGTAATTACAGTTGCTTAGAATGTCTTAAATACTGGCTGAACTATTTTAACTTCATTTAAGACACCAAATAATTGAAACCAAATTCTGTGCTGAGGAAAAAAAAATAAATATCTCTCCTTGAAAACAGGGCTTGAAGATGATAAAGAAAAGCACCCTTTTATCCTAACAGTTATGCTCCTAAGTAATTTTTGTTGAAGAAAGAGAGGAAGAAGTTTCTGAAATTGTGGCTGAGATAGACAATAGCTATGAGAGGCTGATTAGATACAGCTATTTTTTAAAAAAAGCTTTGAAATGTGTTGATTGAATCAAACCTTAGTTCCTTTTTATTTGACTAGATTTTAGCTTTTCCTGCGTCAAATCAAGGAACATTTCTAAAAGCTACATTTTTTTCACAGAGTGGTCTATGATGCCTGAGATTTACATCTGCATGGAGGACACACATAGGGCAGCACCCCAGAGAGGATTCCTGCTAAAAACCAAAGCAAACACAATGACATTACTGGAGCTGTTAGCAGAAAACAAAGACATTGTGGTTCAAAACTAACATTTAAAAGTAGACATATCAAACAAAAGTATGGGAAGTCTTGGCACAGCCCCCGATTAAATCTGTGAAATACTACAGACACTTCAGAATATGCACCTGAAGAGGTACAATACATAAAACTGCTGTTCTATGACACAAAATCACGTTCCTTAAGACCGTGGCTCAGGAGGAACCTTCTGATGAGAAGAAAATTGTTCTTCCTCTGCAAGCTACCTCATTTTCAGGGAGGGAGGCTTCAGTCTAGTATAAAGGCAGGCAGAGAAAGAGCTAGAGAACAAAAAGAACTCGGCAAGATCTGGAAGCCTGTAGTTTATTCAAAGACCAGGAGACAACTGAGAAAATAGAGCTATTAAGGGTAACAGCAGAATACCAGCTCTGGGATTGACCAGCAATAGCGGATACCAAGAACTGTGAGGGAAACTTGAAAATACCAACCCCTGTAAAAAATCTGGAGAGATATGTAACAGAATCAGAAAGCATCCAAAGATACAAAGTGATAGCAAAGTATCAGATTCTCACTGAAAATATGTTGGAAACAGGTGTCTGTTTCCAAAGGTTCCCCTAGAAACCCCCGTCAGCCTGTAGTTTCAAATTAACACCTAAAACAATTTCTCCTCAGGACAATCTCAGATTAAAATAAGGGCCATCCTGTTTCAGATTGCTTCCTATCCCCACCTTCCTTCTATTATTTAATGAAATGAATGTTGGCATATTTCTGATGTAACACAGTCAAGAAAGGAAACCAGAACTTGTAGCCTCATATTTATTTTACTTTAGGCTAAACTTTAGCAGTCACCAGTGATTTCACCTGCTTTGCACCAGAAAGTATTTACTGAAGGGGAAAAAGCCTTTCTGATGTCATCTGTGACAATAAAACATTGGTATGCACTGGAGAAGCAGCAGGACAGGCAGAACATATGCCAGAGGCTGACTCCCCCTCCCTGCCACCACTATCAGCTATTCCTATTGCAGAGCTTAAGCCAGGCTACAACAGCACCAAGCTTTAAATACAGATGAACTCTTTCCAATGTGTTTTTCAATGTAATTTCTAGACTTATTTTACATTTTTATTGCATATTCAGTTCCCAGAGGAGCTCAAGCATTTTGGAAACTATGTGAAGGGCTGAACCTCGACAGACTATTAACTTTTGGAGTAAGAGGCAAGGAAATACTAATCAGCAGGTGGCTCCAGATACGGGTGAAGGTAACCTGGGACCAGGACTACGGAGAGGGGACTCCAATAGATGCAACTTCATTAAAATGGGATTCAATACCACCAGGATACAAGTCATGGATTTTTTGGGGTCATACTTCAGCACTTCTTGTCAGACATTTTGTGACCACACTGAAGTTTCACAGTAGAAGTTGTGAAGTTTAATCTGCAAACACATACACCACATGTCTTACCTTACATTGCCACCCTCTGCCATACAAGCATGCCAGGTTCACAAAGAATCATTTAAGAAGGGTAAGAAATCTACCATATTTAAATATAATTACACATTCTTAAGAAATACTTAACACATCCAGTCTCCTCATGTAAGGCAGATCTTCCTCCAGCTTTCAGTGGACACCAGCTCCAAGTAAGGATCCCAGCCAGCTGACACATGATTGCTCTTTTAATATGAGCTTTGGCCTTTCTCTGCAGCAAGATATTCAATGCACCCAAGCATGCTGGATGCACCTTACAGAGATTACTAACACTTGAATCCTCACAAGGTATCTTTGGATGGGTATATAAAGACACACTGCATGAAAATTCACAAGCCGTTTTCAAATTTAAGTAGTAACAAAGCATCTTGCAAAATAACAAGTTAAACAAGCAGATTCTTCTAGCTATGTACTTATAGTAATAGTTCATCCTATGAGTCTCACCCTGGTCGCAGACAATTTTTTTACCTGGGAATTGATTTTGTGTTGTTTTGCATTAATTCTAATGCCCTTGCCTCTTGTGGGCTTCTTTTTTGTGAGAAACTTCCAGTTCCAGGAAGTACAAGGTCCTCATGATATAAAAGTAAATAACTTAAACGTCTTATTATATAAGGTAATGAATTAATGCTATATTTTGATAATGTATTTTAAAAAACCAAGGGAAAAGTATCCTGGAAGGTACTCAAAACGTCATATCAAATTAAATCGAAATGCAAAAACTCTCCTTCTGCTTTCTAAACACAGAATGATTCCGTGCTAAAAGGAAAAAAGCTGACACATGAGACCTGCTTAGGAACAGATAGAGAGAAAAGCCAGTTAAAGACTTACAGGTAGTTTGGATGATAGAGTATCTGGGCTTTTCATGAAAAGGAACATAAGGAACATATGGAGAACCAGTATCAGATTAACATGGATGTGATGGGATCACTGGATATTCCTGCACCTTTCAATACAGCTTCATCACACTATGCCCAAGAGGTAGGTACCATCCCAATAATTCCTATTAGAGAATGAACTAATTAACTGAGCAGAAAGACTTTCACAAACTCCTGTCAGTCTAAGTCAGTGATTAAATCTGGCAACACGGCTTTTCATGTTTTTGAAAAATGGTTAGGTAAGGTTTTCAATTAGTGTAGATCAAGTGGAGATTTACAGATTTCAAAGGCTTTCTAACACTTCAACAACTGTTTCAAATCTTCAGTAAAGCATTATTTGATAACAGATGTTAGTGTCCTTTGTTTCTAAATCCAAAGGCAAGGAAGAATACCTTTCAAAATAAACTGAAAAAGTATTTCAATAAAAACCAATAAAATAAAAGAGCTTCCTATTCACAGGAGCTGACTGATGATGATGATTACATTGATTAAAAAAGAATTGCAAAAATAAAAAAAAGGAAGAAAAATCTAGAAATTACTCCCAGTAAAATGCAAATAGTAGCAGCGAGAGATAAATAAAAGCCCAACAGAATTGCTTTTCAGAGACTGAGAATGGAAAAAGGATAAAAAACTTGCTTTCCATTAACACAGGGATAGTATTATTACAACTACCCAATCGAGAGAGGCAGAAAATGTGTAATGAGAGGAGAGTGGCATAACCAGATTTTAGTGACACAGTGATAAAAAGGAGATTAAAAGCAGCAGAAAACATGGATGCAAACAAGTATTTGTAAACAGCAGATAAAGAACAGCTGAAGGCAGTAACTCAGGCTATAACATGGCTGACAAAGCAGCCTTGCAACTCTCTAATCACCTAAGTCCCAGGATTCCTGGTTTTGTGATGAGCAAATAACTCATTTTTTCATAGAGCAGTAAATTTCATGCATAATTTTGAAGTACTGAAACATGATGCATCCCTTAGGAAAGCAAACAGTTTGCAAGTAATTGAGAAATGGACACTGAAAATGGAATTACATTGCAGTTTGGATAGAACAATTCCCATATGGAGAGATCCCTGCAGGGCAGGGTGTCCTTATCATCAGACTCTTGGGGCCCAGAAGCAGCATCACTTGTACTGTTTGGCTGTGCACTGGAAATTTCTGATCATCCCACCTCCGTCAGGGAAGAGGGGATGTAACATCACCAAAGAGCAATCAGGAACAGGCTGTAAGAAAGGATGTAGAGAAGCCTCCCACAGTTATTTATGGATGCACAGAAACTTATATAAACCAGGCAAGTCTCAAACAGGTTTTACATCTACCTGGGCTCCTACCCACTCCCTTTGCCAAAAAAGCCCCTCAGAACCAACATAAGGGCACACAGATCTGAATAATAAGAGTGTGGCCAAAGCCCAGAATGAAATGTCACTTCAGTGCTACTAAAAACTGTCAGTAAGTATTTTGTACATTGTGTTTAAGTGATCCTGAAGTGCAGAGAAATATCTGGGTGAGCCTTAGGCCAGTAATAAATCCAACAGCAATGAAGCCTAAGAATGTAAATGGATGACAAATGTGTGGGAAACAAATTAGACACAATAAAATAATTGAACATTAGTCTTTGTATAATTGATCTGTTACTAACTGACATTGATTGTAGCTTTCCTTTTGGATTTCTGTGAAGGTATTCTCGATCACACAGTTTCTAGTTTGCTTGTAGCCTTGTGAGGAAGCAGCCTGTGCAACAACACAGGGCAATACTTCCTGTAGTTCCCTGCTGTTGCATTCTAAATGATTCCTCTTTGCACAGATTAATCCCTGTTTTCTATACATCTGTATAAGAAACAGAACCTTTAGACTTGCTGAAGGCTTTGGAAATCTACATACTGTATACAGCAGATTAAAGTTTGCATCAGGAAAGAATCAG
This sequence comes from Platysteira castanea, assembly GCA_013397175.1. Taxonomy (NCBI): domain Eukaryota; kingdom Metazoa; phylum Chordata; class Aves; order Passeriformes; genus Platysteira; species Platysteira castanea. Next base: position 713,191 of record VYXC01011097.1, on the reverse strand, counting down.
AATTCAAAGCTTTGAGACGGCATTCTAGACTTTGCTGTACATAAAAATACGCCTGCATACTCCTATTAACTATAACAAAAAATAAAAGTCTCCTCTTGAGCCTTCAGCTCTAAGTTTGTCCCAGATTCTGACAAACAGCATGCAATTAAAGATCAGAGCAAGAACAGAACAGGAATCAGATTTCTAAGCCTCTCTGGAGGGTGCCATATCTGCACACATGTTGATAGGACTATTCCCTTTACTTTGGTGGTTATACTGCAAACTGTTTATAACTCTGTCCTAGAGAGTAAAAACCACACCTGAATAGAGCTTCACCCACTGAACACCTTTAAGTCCTTTATTCACAAACTTTCCCTTTCAAAAAACAGAGCCCTGTTTCCACTGACCTGATTGACTGGGGCCTTTTGTGGGCTTTTTGAAGGTATATATGACAGTACTATAGTTTAGTCTACATCTGACTAAAGTGCATCAAACACTAAAGATGGCACAAGATGAAGCCTTTTACCAGCTAGAGCTATGTGATATTTTGGTCACCCAAAAACTCTAAGTTGACAATCATGCTCAACCTTATGAATTTAGCCTTTTGCTCCCTTAGCTGTAATTAATTGTATGAGAGTCAAATAAAACACAATTAGATGGCAATAAGTAAATTTTGGGGACTCATTAACTTTTTATTTCATGTGAATTTTGATTCTTGACTGCATCTAGGAAAACTGAGGAAAAAAACAACCCATGGGGGTGTAAATATAGGCCTTATTAAGCATCAATAACTTACTAGGAGAAGCTCTAAAACATAGCACCAGAATTTCCTCATCTTGAGCCATTTAGACTGATAGAAAGACTTGGACACACTGTCTGTTATTCAACAAGAAAAAAGTATTGTTTTATAGGGTGCTGTGTATGCTTAAGCGTTCTTTGTTACCTTGGGTATTTTTCTGGAAGATTCGTGCCAATTTAATATAGTAGCAAATCTCCTGCAGAAACTGCAAATGGAAAAATATCTGTACCCTTTTTTCCCACTGGTACTTGTTAGGCTCTAACAGAAGGAAAGTCAGTTGAGAGAACCTACAACAACCCTCAAATTCAAAAGCCAAACCTGAAAATTTGGCAGATGTCAAGTCTTAACCTGCTGAGCCTTACACTGCATGTTTTAAGGTACAAGTGTGGGGGAAGAAACCTTCCCCAGTTCTTTTTGAAAACCATTCAATTCAAGTATTTTCACTGGTTATCCACCATCCACCACTGGTTATCCATTCCACCTGAGTAATAATTTTTGCAGTTTCAGCTGAAGTTACATTTTCCACAATCTCTTGAGAAGTAAAGATCTGAACATAACTGGGGCCACAAATCATTTGGCCTTAGTTACAGTTTAGTTGTGGCTTAATTTATTTGTGAAGGATTTATTAGAATGAGAGGTACACAGTAAATATTTCTATACCCATTGGAGCTGAGTTCTGCCACAATACTTAAATCTTTGGCACATTCTTCAAGTATATGTACACAAGTTCTAATAAATTTACATACTTAGTCAAGAATTCAGAGGCCCAACTCAAAATTACCAGATATTAACTGCTATATTTTTTAATCTAGTATCTGTAAAACCTCCAGTTTCTTCTTGATATCTAATCATCACAGATGGAAAGAGACACAGAACAAAATAAACCACGTATCATGTCTTTGATTAGCAAGCTACTTCATCATCAGATGCACACATTTCTTCATCCTGTTTTGGAACACTCAGACCACAACAATGTTGTTTTCCTACTGGTTTCTGATTGATCTAACCCATGTGGGCTTGTTCCTCAAGGCGTTCTCTTAATCTTTATGTACAGCAATGTTAAAGGAGTATCTAAAGCAAAACAGAGAAGGAACTTGAAGTAGTAGGCTGAAATCACAGAAAAGGTTTTAATAAGCTTGATAGAAACACAAAAACTACCTCCTGACATCTGCTACAACTGGGGGCAAAAAATCAAAACCCCCAAGCTGTGAAGTACTGAATGCTTTTGAAGTCATAACACAGCTGAACACAATTGTTCTTCTCCGATTGCACCTGAGTGTCTGTGTGGGGTCTCTCCTCACCAACCGCAGGTGTCCCACACCTTGGTCATGAAGTTCGTTTTCAGGTCTTTTACCCCTACAGATACTTGCAGAGTTTACAAACAGATACTTGTGAGGTTTATACCTATACTAAAGTTCCTCCTAGTATTAGGCTAGCAATATTAAAATATTAATTGCTTGTAAAATACGTTAATCTAAAAAATAAGCTTCTGACATTCATTCTCATAATCTGTGCTTCACAGGTATTTGTTAAAAAAAATGAAATCAAATTTTATCACAAGGACAGCACTGAAAAGAGTGAACTATGATTACTGAGTTGCTAAAAAATGCTTGAATGTTTTCAGAGACCTAGGCCTGGGTCACCTAAGCATTTAATTCCTATTGTTCTTAACAAAACTCAGGCACCTTTATACTTTCATGCATCTGAGACTTGAATTCTTAAGGCCTTTCAATCATGATGAAAAAATGTACCCTATCACTTGCTAAGTAAGTTCACTCTGGGTTGTATTTATGTCAGGTTTCATATGGGCAAAGAGAACAGCAATCATTTTCATATAGCTTGGGGCTTGAAACAAGCTCTCACTTATACAGGAGTAAATTCAGGGTAATTCCATTTACTTCATTTGATTGGATCTGGCCTCTTGCTTCTGACGCTGCCCCTGGTAACAGAAATCTGTACTGTAATATTTTTTTCACCTCCAAAATAAGATTGCATTTTAAGAAGAATGCTTACTAAGAGGAATGTCAAGGCTTTGCACCAGTTAGACTGCTGGCCTCTCTACATGGATGTCTGAGCACAGGCAACCAAGATGATTTTTTGTAAAGTGACAAAAGGAAAGTCATGCACAGACATAGCACCTGCTACAAAATACCTTCCCCTTACACGCACAGTTACTTTCCAAACCCCACCACCCAAAAAATAAAATAGAAGTGTAAACATACAAATTATGGCACCATATAAACTGCATTGAAAAGGGCAGAAAGATCCATGCTTTGGATTAGTATTGCAGTAGTTAAGAGAAGAAGGTAAGTCAAATACCTACACTTACTTTGCAGCACAGTAAATTATTTTTACTTTTTTGTTTGTTCTGGCATAACTACTCCTAGCAGTCACCTGCCAGGCAGGAGCAGGTGTACAGCTGCTACTGTTCCAGGTAACACATCACTGAAAAGGGGAGCCAATTTTCAGCACTTGCAGAACACCTTCTATCATCTCAGGAACAGAGTTCCAAGTCTGGCATATCCTTGCATCATTACTCTTGAAAATTTTGGCTTTTCTATTTAAATACACAAATATCCATCATTACTTACTTACAGTTCCCTGTGATCATTATTCTTTCCACTGGAAATTATGGCAACTGGAATCCTCTGCACCGCAGCACATACTGTGCACACCAAGAAACTAAAATGTGTCATCATTGTTGATAGAAGGATAAATATAGTTGAAGTCAGATTAATATTTCCAAGATTACTCATTTCTACTTCAAAAGAGAAGCAAAGATCATGTGCAAAATGACAGCTACCCATCTGGGACTGGAAAAGTCACCATATGGATGCCTTTTGCTAATTATAGATAAATTTTTGATCTAAGGGATTTAAAAGAAGGGATCTGTCAGTTCAAAAATATACTTCCTCTCCTCCCTCATTCAGGCAAGGCTTTGGTGCTGGCTAATCAATTAGGCAGAGCACTGGATCACAGATTTGCTTCACCTTTATGAAGGGAATTTTCTCCCACTTCATGCAATTACGTGGTCCCATTTGTACCTCACTTAAAGAAATATGTTACAATGATTCCTTTTTCTTCCCAGATCAGAGCAGCCTCTATAATTTCTTAGCCCAATAGCCCACACATTCAGAGGCCATGAGACTGCCTTATATTACTGCTCCACATATGATATCTCTACTGGAGCTACAGCATACACTCCTGAAAAGCATCCTAAGTGGACTACAAGATGTTTCAATAACGTAATTATCACCCAAGGTAAGTTCTTCCAAGAGCAATTAATTTACATAAATTATTAAGTATGTATTCCTAACTTTGTGCAAGTTGCTTCCTATTAGACTATAAAATTAATTTTTTCTTCTATTTTGTCTGCTGAATTGACTGATTAATTTTCTATCAAATTAGTGAACTTGCTGCATATATTTATAGACCACACAAAGGCTGTTCTTCAGCCTTTGCTTTGATACAGTATTAGAGTGAGTTTGTCCTTGGGACAAGAAAAACGTTCATCTAAACCCTCTAATTTTTGACCTCCTTCTAGAACTGCGAGCTCTAGCTGATACTCCAGTAGCAATTATATCCCTGCCAAATGCAGAGGCTGCAGAGTCTTTTCATGCCTGCTTAGCATTTTATAGCATTTATACATGAACTGCATTAGCCTTTTTGTCACTACAGTAGAAATTCACTTCTGCATGTAAAGGTAGCTGATGTGAAGAAAACTGCATCCCTAATAACTGGGAGAAATGGGCTTTTTCCATAAGACCACTGAGAGCACTGGCACTCTTACAATAAAGCTTCGTTATCCTCCCCTCTGCTGAGTTCACTGAAGGTTAGATAGGGCACATATTACAGAGGATGTTACCCCTCTGCTGCCAAGGTATTAGAGGTGGGGAAGAGCTAAAGAAGTGCAATTAAATTGAACTCAGATCAACTGTTGTGTATTCACTCCTCTCCAGAGGAGTTTTAGACACATCGTAGCATCTTCAACTGTACTTTAGCCACACAAACCCAGTTTGAGTTCATGCCAGAGACATTTTTTCACACTCTTCTTGTCCTGTGCCAGTAGAGTCTCATATTCCATCCCTAATTAAACCAAGCACCTGCCACTGTTCTTCACAAAATTAGTCCCTGTACCTGCCCTTGACACACCTGAGTACTTCCTGAAGATCACCTACATTCACCTTTGGCATGTACACCTCCATGAGGCTGACAATGAAAAGGCAGATGGAAATGGTAATTTCACCCAATCCATTTGGTTTCCTAACTAAAATACAGCAAATCTGCTTTGTGGAGACCCCAGTTTTCCCAAGAGCTGTTGCTCCCAGAAAAGCAGGCTGCCAGCAGGGTCAGGCATGGTGCCTTCAGTACCTAGTGAGCAAGGGCCTATATTCCAGCTTCTCCCACTCTCTTCCCTCACAGCCCAAGGGGAAAACCAAGTACAAAGAGATAACCACACTAAATCAACTCCTTTACTTCTCTGGCTTTTAATACAGGTGGCAATAATCTAGTAAAATGACCATCTATTGAGTAGTCTAATTCACAATTTGAGCATTAGTTAAGTAATCCTTTATCCTCAATATGTCTCTTATCCCATCAAGGAGCTTGCTTAACAAAGCACTTACTCCTACAACTCTAAAGCTACACCATTTAACAGCAAGAGGTTGCTCTGTCCTCATCGCTGAAGCCTTATTTCCAATCACATTTCCAGAAATGACTTAGTAGCTTATATTTTATCCATGCCATGAAAACTTTAACCAGACGTAAAAGCCTCTTGCCTGCTGCAGGCCCAGTCCCAAAGGAAGCGTGCATTCCCGAACAGACCTCAACCTGCAAAATCATCTCACACCACTGCAGTCCTTGTTAGCTCAGAGTTTTCCTCATCTTATCATGGAATTTTCCACCCTTGCTTTCAAAAAGTAAAATTTTAGCACACAAAAGATTTAATCCTTCAGCTAAGCCAAAGATCCTACGCTTTCCTAGAGAAAGCGCAGGAAGTTAGTCAGCCTTCTAAGGATCATCTAAAGTTCAGCTTTGAACTCAATATTAACATCCCATGGACAAGAACTGTAGCTCTCCTCACCATAAGAAAGGTAAGACAAGGCACTAAAATTCTATGCCAACGCTCGGAATTATTTGCTTTTAAACAAACCGAAGCTGCATCTGTCCCAGGCCCTCCACTCACGCTGCCCGACACCCACCGGAGGTCGCAAGCTCCTCCTGTGCGCCTACTGACACCCATGGAAAGGCTTTTCCCTCCCCTCACGCCCTTGGAAAACACGGAGCAGCCTTTCCAGTACAGCGCTCTGTTAACCCAAGTCCCCGTGTGGCAGCACGCCCGCGCTTTCAGCAGCAGCAGCAGCAGCAGCAGCAGCCGCCGCCGCCCCCTCACGCTGGGGCCGAGCAGCCGCAGGCCAACCCCGCACCCGCGGCTCACACAGCAGCCCACGGACACCCTCTTTTAAAACTTGCTCCTGAGCCAGGCTCCTGCATTTCTGGGCTGGCCTGTTCCGTGCCCTTGGGCAATCTCCCCGCCCTGCCACTTGCCCTCAGCTGCCCACAAGAGCCCCCAGGAGCCCCCGGAGCCCCCTCACAGGGACCGGCCCCGCCTTCCCCCCCTGCTCATCAGCACCGGCCCGCTCCGCTGCGGCTGCTGACGGCTTCTTGGAACACTCCGATTAAATTGAGGCCTCCCTATTTGTACAAGAAGCTTCACTTTAACCAGCAGCAGCCGCCGCCAACAAAAAACCAACAACAACAACAACAAAAAGGAAAGGAGTGGTTTCAGAAATTTTAACACTTCAACTTTCTAAGCTTTTAAATATGCAGTTCTGAATTTGTGAGAGACACAGAAAGGCACAAGGAGTCACAGGCCTCACGACAATTTCCTTAACTTTTATGATCAAAGAGTTGCCTAAAGGCAGCATGAACAGAAACATTCAGCATAAGCTCCTGAAAAAGTTACCTTTTGTGAGACTCAACAGTTTACATGCTACTGAAAGGCAGCATCTACTTCCACTTGACGTTTGCAAGGCCAGACTTGAAAGCATTTAAAGGTTTGGTTTGGCTTTAAAAAAATTTGTAGCTGTGCCCTGTTGTGCTCAGGAGACTACTAAGCTGGGAAAAGAGAGGCAAAGTCAAGTCCCTTGCTTATCTGAAGCAGTAATAGTAAAAATTCTCTTCTGTCACATTTCTGAAGAACAAACTATTTTCACAACTAACCTAGGCCTTTGTTTGCCCCTTCCATCGAAGTCCTACCTCTCTACAGCAAGGAAACAGCTGATTTATGGGGCAGGAGAAAAGCAGAACTCGGCCCTAATGATACAGAGCGTGCTCAAGGTCAGAGGGGCAGAAACTGCTTCAAACAGTGAAACCTCTGTGTCCCCCACTCTGGGTGTTTGCTCTCCTAGGCTGGATTTTTAAACCCGATGACAGTACAGTGGGATCATGCTTTAAGAAATTACCTACAAAATGTACAAGCAGTTTAGTAAAATATCTAATACTCTTGCCAGCTGATACATATTGTGAGCTCATTTGTGAGATGCTAAGGTCCCATGTACAAGTTTCCCAGAGATGTCAATGTGTTTACAGCAGGTTCAGTTCTTTGCTGCTTTCACAGGCTTAGATTGCTTAGGTTGGCTTCATTTGCATTTAGCTGAAGGAAAATTAGGACTAAGGAAAAAGTTTCATGTGGAATATCTACTAAAGATAATAATTCTCCTAATTCCCCAGGGCTGTTCGTTGTCTTAAGGGAAAGTCAGGGGAAGAAATAAGGAAATCCCTTAGCAGAATGAAGAGCAAGAGAACCTAGCCTGTCTGCTGATAAAAACATTGATAGTGATGGACTTAAGGGATTGGCACAATCAGGTTGTTTATCTGATGAAAAGATGAAGAACAATGTGAATCACGACAGTTTCAAGGAAAAGAAGACATATTTGAAAATGAACAAAAAGAAGACATGTTTTAAAATGAAAAGCAGCATCTGTTTATGCTTTCTTTAAAACAGCTTCAGGCCTTATTTCAGTATCCCATGATAATACCAAGCATGAAACAACAGAAGAAAGTTTCTATATTTTAAATTTCCTTTAGAAGTGAGTCTAAAAGTATGTGGGAATGCAGTGAGCACTGCTTGGGAGAAAACATATCCAAGGTTCTGTTCTACCAGAGCTGCTTGTAATGCATTAATTAGAAGGTTTGGTGGATTAAATGTAGATCTTCTCCATGTAGGGAACAGCGAACTTAGGTCCTTTTGATAAAATTCTAACTTTCTAAATATATACAGATATATTTAGGAGAACCAGATGTAAGGTAAAGATCTGTCTGTCCATTCAGAGGGTTTAACAAACAGGTACTTCAGCACAAATGAACATTTGTGTTGGGGGGGGGGGCTGGTTTTTTGCGTGAAAAGCCCACAGAATTTTAATCACAGGAAAATCATGCGTTTCGATTTACTGACCCAATTAACATATACCCTAACAGCATGTTATTACACAACAGAGTTAATGCTATTATACACACCTACATCTAAGGCAAAAATTGTTTGTATGCAACTACAGACTGAAATCATCCAGTCCTGAACAGAATGTTGGAATATGCACCTAGATGAAAATCAAAATACATTATCTGGAAATACTTTAATAAAATCATTCATGAATTCATGGCATATTTACTTGCCTTAGCACAGAACAACTATTATCAAAGTACAGAAGTATTCATTTCTCTGCTCACTATAACTAAGATTTTGGTAAGTTTTACAAAAGGAAAGATTTTCTCTTTTCCTTAGTTGGACATTTCTTCTCTAGGCAATATTCTCAAGTTTTATGTTTGTACTGAGTAAAAGAATTCTTATGTGACATCATAAATGCCTCGTGCTTTGCAGACCTGTAAAGTCACAAAATGGAAAGTAATGTCCCTGTCTAGCAGTACTGGCTGAACAACAGGAATTACCCTCAGGCATTCTGACTCTGCACAGCAAAGAAAAAATAACAAATCAGGGCCAGCTGGCAGCTCAGCAGCCCATTTACACTCTGTGGGGACTCGGCTGGCACTGAGCAAGAAAAGGTGGCCTAAGACCTGTCCCTTGTGTAGAGCCAACATAAGCAGAGCTGCTGAGGAGGTGGTAAAGCTTCCAACGTGGCACTACCTTGGAAATGCACTGACTGCAGCTGCCACGGGAAATATCAGTCAGGAAGCGTGAGGTGCTTGTAGGAGGGCTGGCAAATGAAGGCCTCTCATTAATCTCTTACAGATGAATGATGTCTTTGTTACAATCTCACACAGGTCTTTAAGGAGCCAACTTGTCTTAGGTTTATTATCCGGAGTACAAGAACCTGCACTGAACTCAGAGAAGCTGCCACTGGAGATGCACTCCCTCTCTTCTTAGTGGAAGATGTCTTGATCGTCTCTAGCATAGCTAGAGGACAGGAGGAAACTTCAGAGGGAACCTGCTTCTCCTATGCAGTAACCCAGAGTTTTATAGTTCAAATAAATATTCACCCCATCTCTTTATATGGAAAACATATAAATGCTTGTGTCAGTAAGTACTTAATAAGCTTTTAAGAACTATGAGAGCTTTAATTGTGTATTTTGTGTGCGCAGATGTATTATTACAGCAATTAACACCAGCTTCAAGCCCTGGCTGTGTACAGCAATTTCTCTGACAAATCCATGCCAGTGCAGCAGTCTCCATGCCTGCCCACTGAACAGAGGGACCACTGCTGGAGTAAGGTACTGCCAGGGCCTAGCCCTGAGATCACAAACTCTTCCTGATCTTGCATCCATTAAAAATGTTTGGAAATATGTGGACTTGCTTATGATCTTTGCTTTCACCTGAACCTCATGACACTCATAGCAGGTGAACACAGTTACAACGTCATTACAACAATACATTTTGAAAAAATCACTTGTGCTGCTTAGTATTGTACCAAGGAACTAGGAAATGCTGGCCCTGAGGGTGCTAGGAGTTGACCCTTTCGGTTTTCTTTGGTTTTGTTTCCTGTCATTGCTACTATTTTACACAAATGGAAATGCAATTGCATCAGCAAATCAAGATTATGAAATGTTTAGAAATAATCATGCTCAAGTATTTAGTAATATTTTAAATTTAAATAATTAAGACTTAAAAAAATACTTTTTTTACCTACATATACAAATCTAACTGTGGGTGTGTTGCTGCTGTTTCCTGGGTAATTATTGGAAGGGATATGTGCTCATGTAATAGAAAGTTATCAGAATGCACAATCTTGTGCAGCAGCAGCTCCAGACTGTCAACAATTTTTGTCAACAAGCCTGAGTTGGCACTATCATACTATGAGATGTTACCCCATAGTAACACAGTATGACCTGGAAAAAAAGGGCTGTTTGACCTGGCATTCCTGTCCCTGCTGTGCATGGATTATGGCACGGAGAGCTGCAGGCCTTGCCCCTTTGTTTACGTGTATAGCCTGAGTGTGGATCTCTACAAGAAGCTCAGAGAAAGCTCAGCACAGTTTTGCAGCTTCCTGGAGCCAAGGCCATGGTTCAGAAGATATGTTGTTTCGATAGGTTATTCAAAATGCATTTCCAAACCCTTTGTTTCATTGAAGGCAGTGAAATGTTAAGGCTGTCATTCAAATACTCACGCCTCATAGAACAGTCCCTATAAAATTATCTACTTTTTTGACATCTGTATAATGTTTAACATCAGTGGATTAAACCACAATTCCACTTTTTATAATAATTTTAATAAAGCATTATTCATGGGTATGTTTCCATGATGGTCTCAGAAAAGGAAGCCAAGGGATGCTATTAAAAATGTAAAGCATGGTGACTGTGCTTTAATACACAATGCTTCAAGCTTCCCATGAAAATTTAATAGTTTTTGATGTTTCAAAGAAACATCTGACTTAACAAGTGCTTGTGCCATTACTCACATGTATTTAAGTGTGTGACATTGTTGTCATCTCTTCTTCCGTTTCCACCCTCTGGAGAACATAGCAGAGAGAGCAGGAAAATTCTCCAGAAATGTTTTCTAGTCACTGCAGGCTGAGGACAAAACAAAGATAAACACACACTTCAGGACATTAAGTCATTCAAGAAAAGTTGTACTTCAAACCTCCTCTGTCTCTTGCTACTTCAGTTATTACACAGCAGCCCAAGATCAGAAGCAAATGGGAAACAGAGCCCGAGCCAGGCCACACATGTGCCTTAGCAAAGCAGCTTTGAGTTCAGAAGTAGGTAAACTCTCCGGAATTAAATAATGTATAAAAGAGTCTCAACACCCCGGAAAATGATCAGGGAATCAAGAAGCAGGTAATAGGATTGTTCTGTACATTCTGACAGTAGTCTTTTCTCACAGGAGATAAGAAATGAGCTTTTCTAGCGGATGGAGAGAAAGGAGGGGCACAGTACATTCTCTTGTTAAGGAACCTTCTCCTAGAAATGTAGTTTGACAGGTAGGTATAAGTTAACATAATTTACACATTTCTATAGCTTGGATAAGTGCAAGCTATTAGTGCAGGCTGATGTAACCTTCGTGACAAGAGGGTGCAAGCTGAGAAAAGATGAAAGAAGATTCGAGATGAAAGGCCTACAGTATATGATGTGCAATTGACACCATTATTTCTACCACCTCTGTCCCCCAGCTCTTATAGAATAGGAGTGAAACATGACCTGCATGTAAGTATGAATATATTGAAAGAGCTGTAGGCAGGAAGCAGAGGAACACTGAAATTGGACAAGTATCTGCAGGACACTTCAAAGAGTTTTATCCTACCTAAATAAGAAAATTTGATATTTTTTAGCCTGATATTTTTCCTCTTATGGTGCATTTGCACTATAATAAAGAACTATTTCACCTTTCCTCTGTGCCCTCACTTTATGAGGAACAACAGCAGCAAATTTGGGAGATCACCTACTATATCTTGGGTTTTATTACTCATTATTAAAAAAGTGAAATTAAGATCTCATCCCAATTTCCATCAAAAATCATTACAGTATGTCATTTTAGTTTCCAGTTCTCTTAGAATGACTGAATCATTCCATTGGCCTAACTGGCTTTTTTATTTATTGCCTTTAATATAAGTCTGGTTGGAAGCCCTCCTTTCCAAATGTGTTTATACTAAGTCAAAAATAATAACATAAACCCCACCGTAATTACTGCATTTCTGCGTTCCCTTACCTATACACTGCTATGTGCGGAAACCAGGACCCAATTCCATGAAAACTCCAATAAGTGCTTTTTTCTCCAGCTTACTTGTCATTCCCTGATATCTGGTGCTTATCCCCTCTGCACTCCCCTCTTCTCGTGGTTCCCACCTGGCTCTGTTGGGAACTCTTCCATCCTCAAACAAAGCCCCAGCAGTGTGTGTAGCTGTATAATTACCTCCTTGTTTCTAAATATTTTTAAAGATCTCCAGGACCTCATCACTGAACAGCTTAAGCAGTCACAGAAACAAAATCACAGCCAACATCTTCTGCCTCTATAGGAATCACTGAGCTATAGCTTTTGAAAATATTAATTTGTTTTAATTTGTTTTGAGGACCACTTTTTAAAACATTTTCATTAGCTTGTTCTGATTTTTTCCCCTGCATGCTACAATATTCAAAGAACATTAAAACTTTTATAACAGTTGGTGTCTTATATCAAGGCAAAAATAATACACTTTCAGCTGTCTTGCTTTGCATGAAGATTTTAAAGAAGCTTTATTTTTTGCAAACAATAATTGACAACTCAAGACAAAATCACTATGTGTGATTTTTTCCCAAAGAGTAAACAGATTTCTTTCTTTTATTTTGTCATTCTTTTTTCTATCAGTATATTTTGTCCTTCTCCCTTGGGTAGCCTCCAAAGCTCTGATTTTACGTTCCCCTATGTACATACTAAGAAACCCAAAGCTGAAATCAATAAAATAATTCAGATTAGAAGGGATCTCTGGAAGTTATCCCATCCAACCCACTCACACCAAGGACAACTTCAGTGTTAGATCAAGCTGTTCAGGGCCTTGTTTGATTATCTCTCTGGAAGGAGATGCCACAACATCTCTGGGCATCTTGTGCCAGTGCTGGACTGCCCTCACCATGAAAAATCCTTCCCATTACATCTGGTTGGAATTGTCCTTACTGCACCTTGCCTCTGTCAGCCTTGTTCCTTTTGCTGTGCACCTCCAGAAGACTCTGACTCTGCCTTTGCTGTACGTTCCCATTAAAATTGAAGTCAGCAAAGAGATGTCCCCCTCCCTGGCCTTCTCTTCCTGAGACTGAGCACAAGCAGGTCTCAGCCTCCTGGTACATCATCCTCCAGCTCCCTCATCACCTCCATGCTTTTGGCCAGAGTGGCTCCAGTATCTCAACATCTGTCTTGTACTGCAAGTCTAAAAGGACTCCTACTTGTTCTCCAGATGAGAGTGAAATTTAGCTTTGCCTCCATTTCTTATTATTCAGCTGTATTTAGCAGTAAGCCAGGCATATAATTTGCAGTTTTCCCTTGTATCTGCAAGCCAAAAGGAATTCTTCCCAGTTCTGTGGCTGGATAGTTTTTAGGGAAAGGCCTTAAACAAGTTGCCTTTGGAGTAAGAGTAGCAGTAGTTTTCTTCAACTATCTCAAGACTCAAATAATGATCTTCTCCCCTTGTGGATTAATGTGAAAACAATCCTAGTCCAAATCTATCAAAAGTAGTATATTTAAAGCAGTATATGTTATTTGAGAAAAACATAGGTAATGAAGGATAATAACTCTCTCTGCAGGAGAAATACCAATCTACTCTTTGTCTCTGTTTGTACCACAAGTTAAAGGGCCTTGCAGCAAATGTCTTTCCACAGCAGGCATTCCATCAAACCTATGCATTACACGCCTGAAAGTGCTTGTGAGGATCACCAGATACAACTCTGGCTCAGAGCTCAGAGAGGACATCCCTAGTTAGTATTCTGTTTATAAACTGTTCTTTGAGTACAGATTGATTTTAAAGAAATGAGAAAAAGCCCAAATGAAAAATAGCAGTAACTTCAAGCCTGATCAATTGAAAGTAAAGGTTGAAAAATTCCTTTACCAGTCTGTTCACATATTTGTTGTCCAAAACAGCTCTCAAAGAAAGGGTCAAATAAATAACTGTCTACCACAAATTCAAGATTCCTATACAGAAAAGAATTAGTACAAGAAACAGGGACAGAAATGTTGGTCACAGAGGGTCAAACATACCCCTATTCTAATTCTAGTGAAATTATAACCTTGAATTAGATCCACAGAATACAAACTTGTACAGATATTTCAGTAATAATTCAGTAGAAGATTTCATGAAAGAATAGTTATTCAATAAACATCAAGGTCAAGTGGTAACAACAGGGTTCAAACTGCCTCCAAGGATCTTCTGTGAAATAAATAAAACTATGTTAAGTCCCTGTTCAGAAGTAAATTCCCCTATCTAGCTTCAGGAAATGAAAATCAAACTTCTCTGATTAGTCTGTTAAGTAGCTTTTCACACTTGCAAATTCTCAGGAGCTTTTGTTACATGGATCCATCCGCACCTCTGGAAGCTAACGTGCAAAACAATTACATGAGCATGGCCCGGATCAGCTCAGCTGGTGTTCTGTAATGCCTTCAGCTCCAAGCTCTAATTGTTCAGTGTTCTCTTCTCCAGAATATATTCACAAACAATTCCCCTGAGCCTGGAATTCCTTCCTAATTACCCCAGTGATATCCATGCCTGCTCTCCTATCATCTCTTCTGATTCACCTCTATTACTCCTGCCTGGCCAGTCTTTGCTGAAGACTGCCACTCTCTCGATCTAATCCAGACCCCATCCTCTCCTTCCCCAGGAGTCCAAATCACCCTAACCTTTATTCCAGAAAGTAATAAGTCTGATGGGGGAAAAAAAATCCCAGATCCCTGCAACAGAATTGTAGGCTGCCAAATATCTGCCAGAATGCACGAATTGTCTTCCACGAGACCCAGGTGAGAGGGCAAGGTGACCCAATTACTGCAGGGAATATTTTACCCAGTTGTTGGGGCTTTCATAGATGCAGTCACAACCTCAACCATTTATATAATCCAAACACAACCCTTCAACCCAAATAATGTTATCTCGTGGAACACTAACAGGAGAGAATCGTCTGTCCTAGGGGTGAAGTGAAGCAAGTATGAAGTTCACACCACGTGCTCTGGCTGTTTTATACATCTGCTCTGGACCATGGCTCTTGATCCGGGTGAGTCTGCAGCACTGAGGAAAGGTATCAGTGATCACCTGATAAAGCTGTAGCTCAACTCTGCAGAAAGATGTGTTGATAATTTTGTGATGCCCTTGCAATAGGCCAGTGTGACTCTGTAACTATGGCGAGCTTTTACGACACAGTGCCTTTTAGAAAAGCACTGCTGATGTCTAGGCTGGTATATTTAAAAACAAGATTGACTACAGGCTATTTATAAGTAGTCCTGCTTCTGCACACTAAAACTGAGTGTTTAAACTAAGAAAATGCTCTGACTTCATATCATTTGTTTTTCCTTTGACAGAAAATTGACCAACCCTCTGAAATTCCCAATAACTAGGCAGAGGGAAAAGAAAAATAGAAGCAGTGACACACAAATTCAGCTAAAAGAAAATTGCATTTTTTTAAACTTGCTTTCTGTCCCAGAGAGATTTTAAGATGAACAAATTTGTTTCCTGATTAACAGGTTCCTCAATAGATAAAATCTTTTAATATATTAGATGGTGGAAAATGGTCTGGCAATACTTCCTTTTTATCCTGACTTGAAGCTTTATTTATTGCTGATGCACTAAAGTGACAGTTGTCTTAAAAATCTTTATTGCATGGGAAGAATTAGAAGTACAAAACTTATTTTTCACACAGTGAAAATAAACTCAAGCGCAAAAGAATGATGGAAAATGCCCACAATTTTCAGACCAGAACATCAGAAAGATCTTTGAGAAAAGAAAATATATAAAGAGCAATAGTTAAAACTTCTGACACGTTGAGCTTTCTTGAGTTAAGATTCAACTTATCTTGGTGTTGCGATATTTAATCTCCTTGGGTGTTCTGTAGTTTTTCAGCTTTCTTGACCCCTTTGCAGGAAGCCTGTATGGCCTGAGGTTGGCTCCAGAATATGCTGCTGTACATAAGTTTAATAATATGGTAATAGTTGCTTCTTTTATTGTGCTGTGAAGAAAGTCCTGGGTGTTTATTAGAAGTTGTCACAAGCTAAGTGACATGGTTTGGAGGCAGACAGAAGGAAAAAGTGTCATAAAAATAACAGGATGTTTGGAAATTTCAGTGGAGTTGGAGCAGTAATGCCAGATCAGTCACTCACTAAACTGTTTTCACCTTTTACTGCCATTTTTGATTGTTTTACTTTAGTTTTTGTAGTGAAAAAACTGTTTGTGAATTAGGCCATCAGTGTGACTGTTGTTTTTGAAGCACACTAGTGCAGCCCAAGATTGCTTACTAAACTGTTACAATCACTGATATAACTTTTCAGTCCTTACTAGATTTGGAACATTGTTGTTACCATTTGCAGTATTCAAAAACGAAAACAGGAGGTGTTCTACAGACAGCCTGTCACCGTGGGGCCTGAGTGATTCAAATAATATGAAATTTTCATCTTAAACATGCTTCTAAAATACTGGATGAGGTCTTAATCCCAGTGTTACCAGGCAACATGTTTACAAAATCAAATGTGATTTCTATTCTCTGTGAATGTTGTGAATATTCTGAACTCCAGTTTGTTTGTCTCTTCCATTATTTGCTTGCTGTAATTACACTCTGTGTTTGTGCTCCGTACAGTTTAACACATTTTATTTCTGTCAGAGTCTCCTTTAATACAAAATTGAATCTACAATGAGAATTAAAGTATTTGGATAAACATCTTTCTAAAAAGACTGGGTGATAAATTAGCCCACTGATTCCATTTGGTGCCAAGACCAATAGCTTAAAAAGAATCGCAATCACATCACATTTTTCTAAAGGTAGAGCCCCCAGCCCCAAGAAAGACAAAGCCCACCTGGCCTGGTTGATGTACACGCCCTGCATAAAGAGAGAGCCTAGGCCCTCTTATACAAGGGCTTTTTTCTTTTATTTTTTTAATACCTATTGCAGATGAGGGATGAGTAGAGGAGGAGGTTACGTGTGTTTCTGACAACAATACAAGACATTGGTGAAAATTCTAGAGACTGAATGTAGACAATGCCCTCAATTTCAGAGCTGGGTAAATACTTCACTTTCAATTTTACTTTTTTTTTCCTGAAAAGACCATGTGTATGTCAGCCAAACCTACAGTTTTGCTGACCCAAACTTGTTTCCATTTCTTTCAAAATATTTCATTTTTGGAATCAAGACTTGCACTCTTGCACAATTTCCCCCCACCCTACAAATAAACTGAGAAATAAATAACCATCAGGTTTTCTGCAGTTTCAGTCTATTGCATTAGTCACAAGCCTGGTCTTGATGTCTTGTTCAATAAGCACTTGTATTTCTACTTTTACTTAGGCCTGGCATATCAGCATGCCTGATTTGGCTTGTTTTTAAGAAAAATCTTGCCTTTAAATGTGATTTTAAAGGAAAATCAATCACCCCTGCATGTATGTAATGGTTCACAGCTCTTGTGGTTCTCTTGGAGAATGTCTCAGACTGGAATAGTCCATGTAATATTCACTCTGTTCCCATTGTTCCTTTCAAACATGTTGTGTGAATGAGAATGGTTTATTATTGATGCTGGCCCATTAAGGAGTCTGTTTTAAGCTTCCACGGGCAGTGGTATATTGAGGCCATGGAAAAAAATGACAAGAGACCCATTTTCCTGTATTTGAGCTGCAGACAGTACCCATTTTCTGAGCATCAGACAATACCCCATCAGAGCTCTGTGCCTTGCTTTCCATATCCCACACCTGTAGGCAGTGTATGAAAAAGAAAAAGTAATGCTTAGTTAATAATGAAGGCTTAAGCCGCCAGTCAGAAGAAGATTGAATGACTACAGTGCAATATAATTTTTAATCAGATGGGGACGTTAAACAAAGTATCTGATTTGTGCATCTGCTCCTGTCCATGAAAACTTCACAGCATCCTATGCCTGAATTTCATTTTTGCAGCCAAATCCACCTCAGTGTACTTATCTTAATTTTTATTGAAGGTAATGGAAGTATAGTAGATAGAAGTTGACACATCATTTTTTTCCTTCTCTTTTAGTCATGACAACATATTTTAAACCTTTAGGCCAAAATATGGGATTTCTGTTTACTTCTAAGGGGCATAGACCTCTGCCATTTAAAGAACTAAATTGTGAAATTCAAACAAATTGAACTGGAATTCCATTTGGCTGCACTAAATCCAAACTTTTTTAAAATTTATTTTCACAAAAAGCACTGACAATCTTTCATCTTTTTTTTCCCTGTTGCTGCCAGTTTAACATCACCACAGAACCTATGTCCTTAGAAAACAAAGAACAACCAAAAAATGTCACAGTTCTTTAAAAAAAATCTGGACTATTTTTGAAGCATAGAAATCACAGAAAAAACTACAGATGTCTCATCTGTTTTATGCTTAAGTGAAAATCAAAAATGTTGTTGCAATTACGATTTTATATTTTAACTATGAAACAAAAATGAGTAGGCTTTAAAAAAATAAACTGCCTGAGTTATTAGTCTGTGAATTGCCTGCTGAGCCCAGGCAGTAATGTTTTCCAATGTGTGTCTGTATCCATATAATGACAGCACCACGCTTCAGATCAACTGGATACTAATTACAGATTTACCTGACAGACTGGAATGGCTCCCAAGGAGCTGTTGCACCCTACTTAGCAAGTAAGTGATTCTCCTAAAAGCTGCATGAGGACTTGCAATGTTAAATAATCTCATCTGGATACTGTTTTGTAATCCACCTTCTTTAACCAAAAGTTTTCAGGAGGTTCAGCTGCCTCTGCAAAGAGGCGGCAGGGCCCTGGCAGGGGCTCGGAGCTCCAGACCCTGGGTTTACCTTGAATCCACGAGGTCCATTTGCACAGAAGAGAGATTACAGCACTTGAAGTAGCTCCTCAATTGTCAGCTCTTATGTCTCTGTTAACACTGGGAAAAACAAGAATTCTCCATTTCATGCACTAGGAGAAGTAGGATACATCTGTTAAAATTATGAAGCAGATTATTCAAAAAATTTTAAAACCCTCATTCTTCAAACAACACAGGATTAAACTGTGGGCCTCATGACCACAAGAGATTGTGACAGTGGAAGGAACAAGTAGGTTCAAAACAGGTGAGCACAGGGAGTGCAGCTAACACACCTTTAATGGGGTTGGGAGACAATCTTACACTCACCAGTGATCTAAAGCTCTCAGTTTGTGAGAGGAGGATGGGTTGATTTAAGACCTTGGTACTCTCCAGCCATTTCTCACCTGCTCGCAGCAGCCCAGGCTGGTGCAGAGCCCACGGAGTGGGTGCTGCCTCCCCCGACACAGTGATCTGTGGGGAGCTGTTACTCCACGGGAGCAGAGGATCAGGGTGGGAGCTGCCATCAGTGTTTACACAAACTTGAAAAGCCTTAGAGAAACACTAAAAAGGACAATTTTTAATGAACACTCTCTGAAGAGGTGATTAATTTGTTCATGAGCTGTTACTAAAAATGTAATCAGTGAAGTGTAAAAAAGGTTTAATACTCAATGTAATTGCTTGCCTATAATGTAATAGTAATAATGAAAACACCGACAGTAAAGGCTTGTTAACTCAGTGTGGGATATATGATCCTGTTTGCAGTCTAAAGCACAAGAACCAGACGCTTGTGCTCAGTACATCTTTTTGATTGAAAGCCACAGTAGCTTAATCAATTGTTCCCATCCCTTCTGGAAAATCAACACTTAGAGTTCCTCTTATGAATCATCATTCTCCTTGTTCATCATTTAAAACAAATATGTTTTGCTGTTCTTTGATTGTTCTTGTCTTTCAGGTTTTCACTTCTGGGTAATAAATGCACATCACTAATGACACTAAGTAGTTTCATAATTTCTGGCATATGTACCTTGGGCAAAGAAAGGAAAATTACACCAAACCAAATAAAAATGTAATATGAAATATTCTACAGTTTATAAATGCTGTGTTCAGATTATATTGTGGACAAATTCTTGTAATTTTCCTGGGCTGTTTAATACCTTGCTCTACAGGTAAATCTGACATTAATTTTTACATAATTTACATTGCATCCACCAGAGTAGCAAAAGCCATTGTGCTCTTCTGGATCTGGTTTAAAATCACCAGATACTGGGAGGAAAAAACATGAGAATAACTGAAAAATTCTTAAAATGTGAAAGAATTTTCATAAGTATATTTCTTACTTTTTACAAAGTAGAGTGTTTTCCTGATACGTTACTCAGGAAAAAAAATAAAATTTACAATTGGCTAATGGTCTATAACTCATCAGTACAGATTCAGAGTGCTAAAGAGGATCTTATGCCTCCAAATGGAGATTTATTCAACAGAATTAATGTGAAAATGAGGCAGCATTAAACATCGGTAATTATAGATCAGCTCGCTCATTTCCCCAGATCCTTCTGGGGTCTGCTGCAGTGATTTTTCCCTTTTGTTTTAAAAATGGATAGTAAAATGTGCTAATAAACATATGATGGTGAGGTGAGTCCAGACACAAGGTCATGAACGAGGCAATCTTTGACTGGAGAAAGTAGAGGTAAAAAATAGCCATTGGTGCTAGGAAGAATTCCCAGGGAGTATAGAGGAAGTCTAAAAGATCCAGTGGGAATTAAGATTTATCAAGTCATAATCACTTATCCTGTGACAAGAATGACAGTTCTACATTGTCATTTTCTTAGAAGTCTATATTTTGTACTTATCTTCTGGTTTGCTACTTATTTTGTAGGGGGAATAGCCCTGTAGTTTGCTAAGCTTTCAAGGTTCAGATCTTTCTAATTTTCTCGCAAATAATTACACCAAAAATAACTCAAGAAATGATTAATAGGGAGCTCCAGTTTCTTGTTATTGCTGACTTTATCTAATTATTGGATGTGGTTTACACCCAGATATCCACACATGCATAGAAAAGCCTTACACCTCCCCTCAGAAAAAAAAAAAAATTACAGTAACTCCTGCAGTCAGATTGAACATAACAGGATTATCTTTTCAATCTATTCACTGAGTGCCTCCATGCAGGTTTCTTCAAATCAATACCTATACTTACAAAAGAACTGGAAAATGCATAGTAATTAAGAAAAAGGAAAAAACACTTAAAACACTATGCTTTGGAAGTTTATTTTCAGTAAACAAAGTCTTCCCTTACTCTGAAAAAAAAAAAAAAAAGAACACATTATATTTTAATGCTACAAAAGCTTAAAAAATGGGATTTTCTGGGGAATCCAAAGAGATCAGGCACCTACTCCCTCAAGCTCTTTTGAAAATTGTAGCATTTATCTTCAGAAGTGCTTCAGTGCCAGCTGGAGAGAGGCTGGCTGAGAGGATCCCATCAGGATTTCACAACCCTGAAGTCATGTAAATTGTATCACCCTCTTGACTTGCTGGAGCTTTTAAGCGACAGCGCAACATTTCTGCCGCAGCAATCACACGTGTACCCCAGCATGCCCTGAGTGATGGGCGGTGAGGAAAGCACACTCGGAGCTTGGAGAGCAGAGGGGAGCAGAGCACGAGTGCCCAGGGGAGGCAGTTTCCCTGCGAGGACACCACGGGAATCTCCATCCCGAACGGGAGAGCCGGGGCTGGCTGAGGAGCAGGGCGCTGCTTCCTGGGCCTCTCTGCCCGCAGTCCCTACACAGGGAAACCAAGGAGAGAACAACTGAGAAGGGCCCTGTGCTGGCTTCTGCCAAGCTGAGAGGATTCACCACGAGGCTTAACCATGTACTCCTGGGACGTGAAGCCAGCTAGCACCGAGGAGAGACCTGCCTCAACCCCTGCCAGCCTGGGCATCCCTGCTGGGAAGGGCACTCGGAGCCACTGGGCACCGTGCGAGTGGCAGCTGCTGGACGCTGCTGGACAGGGCTGAGGAAGCTGGAGACGAGGCAGTCTGAGTCTGTACCTTTCAGTGTTAATGCTGTGTTAACAGAAAATAGAGCTGAGCTTGGGACTTTCAGACAACTCACAGTTGTTTAGTACTGCTGGGGAAAAGCTGTCCCAAGCCATCAGTTGTTTCATGTCCGTGAAAAGATGGGAAGCAGAAATGAAGGCAGCAGCTCAGACAGCTGTGAGGGAAAACAAGCAAGAGGAAAATCATAAACCATGGTCTGTGAGAGACTCTTCTGCCTAAGTCTTATCCCTAGTGATAAGATGAGTGCAGTTCTTTCCTGAGACCGTTCCTACTGCACCAGAAGTCAGAAGCAAATGTTCTGGTTTTTCCTTAGAAATTTGGACCACATATATTAAACTGAACCCCTTGCTTAGATACAATCTCATCATTAGTGAATGGACTCCAACTCAGGCTTTCAAAAATTTTAGTTTAAAAGAGGCACAGTAAATGCTCTTAATACAGTTTTGTTAAACAAGTGGAGATGTGTGAAACCTCTGACTAATTAAGATTGATTCTTGTACAGAATTGCTATATGTTTGTAAAGATTTATGAACACTGAATTTGTTTTTATAGATCAGTAGTCGCAAGCTGTTCGTCTCAAAATCTGGGTATCTTTGTTCTGTGTCTGTATGGACGAAAAAATGAATTTTCCAATACATGACTTGTATTTTAGCATTAAAGGAAACAGCTAAATGGCATATACTGCAGTATAGAAATATATACACTTTCAACACTGAGGAAGTGTATTGAGCATACGTCTCAGAAGGTAAGAATACTAATTGATCTTATATTTAAGGTCTAATCCTTCTGCAAAACAAGCTGCATTAAATCCCTGAAGAAACAAGTTCAATAAACAATTACATACCACTGCACACTAAAAACAGACAAGTCAAGCACAGAGAGCTCCTTTCATGCATCATTTTTGATTGTCCTACTTTGCTCTGTCAGGAACAGCAGCGACAGCTTAGGTGTTAAAGCTTTTTGACATTGCAACAAACCAAATAAAGCCTAGTTGTGCATTTTGGAATTTATTCTATACCACATCTAAAATATAAAATATAGGGAGTTTTCATCATTTTCAAGCAATAGCAGCCACTGGAGACTGTTTCCAGAGCTGATGTTTTCCTCACTAGCTAAGGATTCTCACTAGCTGAGTAGCAAAAGCATGTTTGATAGCCAGCTCCAGGAGCCAGGCTGGCCAACACAATTATTGCACATTCTGTCAGCACATTTCCTCCCTTCAGCTTTACTTCTACAATCTTTTTCAATATTGTTAAAATGAGCAATCATTCGTGATTCACACTCCCAAAAAAGGCAGAAACCAACAATTCCCAATGGCTATAAATTATTAATGCAATTGTGCCAATCACACAGAGCTTGGTGCTTTTAAAAATGGAGTGAGATTATCTGCACAGTTATTTTCAATCAGATTCATCTCTTATTAGGGGGCATTATGCATACGGCTTGCTTTCAGAAAGCCATCTTCTTCAAAGAAGATTGTTGCACAGTCATTTCTTGTGAAATACTATGCAAGCTCTCTATTAGATACCAAATCAATTTTTTGTTTCAGGAAATAATTATGTGTAATGGGTATTTTACTTTGTAGATAGACTGATTCTTTCCAATGTAAAAGTCTGTTCTGTTCTCAGTTGTTATTTCCACTCAAACCATCCCTGCTCTGAGTTGGCCCTCACTGATTTACACCAATCTAGCAAATATATAGGAAGAACTGGAGGCTGTGGAAAAGCAATTTTTGATGCAATAGCTTTAACTGGCTGTAACAGAAAAGTTTGTAAGAGTTACTGTACAATGTATCTGTTAAAACAGCTGGGGCATACAGCTGTCTCAAAAAATACAAGCTAGAAAATTTCCCTCTCTGGTATACAAAAATCTAAAAACTATTATAGAGCTATTGTAAGGATGTAAGTATCAAGGTCACTTTTGGGGAATGCAGAAGGCTGTCTTGTATGTTCTCTCTGTTTCAATGTTTGTCAGAGTTTGGACTTGGTGTTGCCAGGGCCTGCACTAGAGGCCATGTTGAAAAGCCTAAATGAACTGGAGACACAGGATGATTTTTATTTACTGTTGTATTTTGTAAGAGGGTTGGAAAATTGTCTTTGTGCTCCCAGCTCCCTATGACTTGCTCAAATTATCCCATCATGCCATGGTGTCTGGCAAGACACCAAACACAAAGAAACTGGAACCAAATTCAGTGGTGCCTCAAGCTGCAGGAGCAGGAGTATTCCCTTGGGAATGACTGGCTAGCAAGGTGGAATCTGACCTGCATTAAATGAGGAGAGTTTGAGAGCTGAAATACTGAAATCACAAGGATAAAGAGACTCAGAACACGTAAGCATGTTCCATGTAAAGGAACTTAAATATGTTGAGTCAGCAAAAACATCAGCAGCAGACTCTCAGCACATGCTTAACTGCCCTACTTAATCTAGGCCAAGAAGCAGCTCTCACTTTCTAAGACCCTTGCTTTTTGCTGCAAGTATTACATTATTTTATCTTCTCTATTGATAGGAAAAGTGATCTTTAAAGCACTGAGCTGTCAAAATGCTGCTCCAGGATTTTGCTATATTATTTTACATATTTCAGCTCTGCAATTTGAGCACTGGCAATCCTCAGATCAAACACATCTTCTCCAATATGGAGAACTGTCTGGTTCTCACGGTCATATGCCACGGTGCCATTTAGCAACCTGTATTCCCATCTGTGAATCTGCTTCCTGGCATTTGCCTTGTACTTTATGTTTCCCATCCAGAAGTCTGGCAATAGTTTCTCGCTATTATTCTGATAAAAGTGTGGGTCAAACTCATTCCACTGTGAATGTGCATTTGTGCTTGCACAGAGTGAGTGAGTGATTGGTATCAGGCAGAAGTGACGTCTCCCGTTACATTTCTGGCATGTTATTCTGTGGTTAATCAGTGCCACTGAGTGTCAGTCAAACCTACCAGATGTGACTCTAATGGATAGCTGCTGGTTGCCTGATGTCTGTTTTGTCACTGATGTGACTGGAGTGCTCCTAAAAGTTATTTTTAAAAAAGGAGGAAAAAAGAGAACATAGCTTAGCAAGTATGAAGAAACAGTATTTAGACAGTAGCTGTATTTGTATACCTCTGTTTTTAAATACTCGGTCAACTGATCTTTTCAATATTAATTAATTAATTAATCACAGGACTATCCGCCCTTGTTTAATCCCGAAATATTCATGCAGAAGAGTACTTGGAATTTTTTGGTGTGTCTTGTGGGGGGTAAAAGAGTGTTATTCTTAATTTAGTTATTTAAATTCTTAGCAGATCTGGAACACATGCATTATGAATAATCTTCACCAAAAACACCACAGAAATTTCTATCATGATTATGCCTTTTAGGCTGAAAGAGAGTCACGTTGCAGTAAACACTGTCATGATGAGAGAAAGAAGATTGTTCTCTCCCAAAAGGAGCTTAAAAATCAGTCATAGTGAAGGACTGAAATTATTTTCATTTAATTACAAACCAAAAATCCATTTGGCTTTAGACCCAGTATGAATCAAAGATTGAAACTTGAAATATCCCAACACTCCTTTTCCATTCTGGTTTACACCTGAGACTGGCTCTAGAATTACCAGATATTTGACAAGCAGCAGGCTGGAGCTCACAGCTCATATTTATGACTTAGATTAATCAGATTGCAGGCATTCAAGTATAGGTATATTTATTCAAATACCACCTTCAGCAATTGCTCATCCAGTTCCACTAGATCAAGACTTTATTTATGGATCCAAACAGATCTGATACAAATTTTTTAACAAAAGGCCAATTATTTCATTGTTGTTTAAGACTGTTCTATGTTTTACTTACCATATAAACAAACTTTTATTGTGTATTTGCCAAGACTTTCACGAGTAGTGAAATCTGCTGCCTGCATGTTTTAATTTTTCTCCTCATCTTTTAGCTTCAGGAATATTATTTCTTTCAGCAGGATATGGTTTCAGAAAGCCTGACTGGTATTTGAAAATAAAAGTAAAACATGTAACACTCGCAGCCAAACTCTGCTCATCCTGTCCAGTTTTACCAGAATCAACAAGGTCATTGAAGGAAGGGCTTGGCAGAGACTAGAACTGAGAAGGGGAATGACTTACATGTCCTGAGGCCTGTCAGAAAGCAAACTTCAAAACTGCCTCCACATCTGAGATTTTTAAAGTATGATAAATGTATTTGGAATGTATAAACCTCTAAGTTCAGGGTAAACAGGAGGTGAACCTGAATCACGAATTGCAGCAAATTGCTGTTTTTGTTTTCTGGCTTCATTTTATTTTCAGACCTGAATTTAGTATGGTAGAATTGATAAATGTTACTTTCTGAAACAGAAATGGAATGTAAAATTGAATTATCTTGAAAATTCCGGGGTATGTTCTTGTCCTAATGCAAATCGATAGCTGCTGGCGGCTGTCAAAATTTATCTTCAAATGTATTCCCAATCTGGAGATTTAAAAAGTGCACATGATGTCTAATGGAGAGCATCAGAAAGGCAGTTTTTCTACGGAATAACACCAAAGATTTTGTAATTTTATTTTTAAGCAAACTGTAATTTAAATAAAGCATGAATTGTAAACCTTGCCATGAGAATGGAGACAGTAATTGTGCTTCATTTCGGTCTTGCAGTGAACGTGACCCTTTCTCTTCTGATGTCTTAGAAAATATTGATATATATTTAATGCAAAGCACAACTGACCTTAATTCACTGACCTAAAACATTTATATGCCTTTTTTGCTTTTAATTTTCAGTGAAAATGACATAGTATCTTAAACACACCTCCAAACAGCATTGTGGTGGTTTTACATTTTATTACTAGGGCAAGATCAAGATCATACTCATTAGTTCTAAAGCTAGTGTTCTATTGAATAAAACAGGAGGGAAGTTGGGAGTTTGGCACTTCTCTGATGGGTCCTGATGGGCTTTTCACATTACCCATATATCATGTAAAAATAATATGTTAAAGAAGAATTCTGAAGAAGAAAATCTAACCTTACCACCATCACATCTCCCTGCAGCTGAATTAATAATACTGAGAAATGTAGAGAAACTATGAATTATTCTAAGGACTCAGAATTCTGCAGATAATATGTTTTACAGCTTCTTACTTCATGTGTGGAAATGTATGCATGTGTCTCTCTATAATTGTGCACAACCCAGTGCACAGTTTTTCACGTGTGACTGCCTTGCCCCATAAACAGACAATTCACCATGACCTGCAGCTTTAGTAACTCCTTGTAAGCAACTACAGAACAGAAACTTAGCCAGGAGGACACCAGATATGGATAACGTTGATAATGCCAAGAAAAAGGATTTATCTAGATGTGATTTTAGAAAATAGAGCAATTTAGCAGTAGGGATATTTATAGTACTGGAGCACAGAAGAAACATAAAGCTAAACTTAGAAAGTCAAACAGACCAATCAAGAAGAAGTAGAGGAAACGTGGTAATAACTGAGCCTCACAAATGCAGTGATCACCTCTATGATGTGCACTGCAATCCCCTCTTGTATGTGCTAGAAAAATGGAACACTGAACAGGAGAATTTAAAATTGCATAAACCTCTATAAAGGGGCCAAAAAAAATCATCACAGGGCTGGCTTCATCCCTTTATGAATTTAAGGAAACCATGCTTCCACTCTGTTTATCAATTCACCTCTCCCTGCCTATGTTGTAACAGCAGTTCAATAGAACTTAATTAACTGATACCCATAAAGTACTGGAAAGTTGATGTTAAAGTGGCTAAGCAAGTGCAAACTCTTACTGTTTTTAATATGGACACCTGTTCCTTAGAAAGAGATAAAGTGTTACTGCACACGTATGAGTGGGTCAGGCCCCTGAAAAAAGAAGTGAAGAAGGAAAAAAAAGAGAAGCAAACCCCATAGTTTTAATTAAGTTCTCTCTCAATTTAAAAACTATGAGGAAAAAGTAGCTGAAGAGATGAAGCATAAAGAAAGGAGTAGTAATCATTTTGTACTGTAGGTAATATTTCTTGGGTGCAACTAAAATACCAAGTAGAAAAATAGCAAACTCTAGAAAAAAAATATAAAGAGTTTGTTGCAAGTATTTGTCTATCAAACCAATTCCCTTCACATCAGTGTTTAGAAACCTTTGTTATGCTGCCAGATGTGGTCATTATTGGCGAGCCAGTTGGCACAAGTGTCAGAAACTTGCTGTGGGTGACTGCACGGTGTCAGTCCCTCCTCTCTGGGCAAAGCTGGCCCTGCCAGGGCTCAGATCCTTCCCTGCAGGATCTCACTTACTCCACAGATCCACTGAAGTTCAGCAGGCTCTGCTCCTCACAGCGGAAGGGACCTTTATGCAGAGTACACAGTGAACATACAAGAGGCTGCTACAAACACGTATCCACGGGAAAGAGGAAACGCCTCTGCAGTGCCATCACCTGAGGCAGTGCAGTGAGCACAGGCCCCCAGCCACGCTCACAGGGACACAAGGAGCTTCTGACTGCAGCTGGGCTAAGCTTCAGCCCTTCATGGCTTTCTGACAAACCTTTGGTTGTACCTCCAGTAGCCAGCAGATGTGCCCTTTCAAATTCTCACTTTGTTTTAAACATCTTCATCACAAGCTACTAGCAGGATCCTCTTTGCACACGCTTTTGCTACGTCTACATTCACATCATGCAAACAAGAGCCTGCTCTAATAAATACCTTTGAGCACCTTCAAACCACTTGTCTGCTGCACCTTTTTCTCCTTCTTAGGCAGTTCATCAGGTACAGGAACAGAAGTTCTTTTTTTCAGACCAATAATATTAATAACAAGATTTCAAAATGTGTCTAATTATGGTACTGAGGAAATGTATTCCTGAGTTGGACTTCATAAACCTGTCAAGTGATTTGGTCACTGCATTTATCTCTATTTCCAGAAAGTTGGTGATCTCTTATGTCAGAGAAGATGCAGATGCTTTTATGGCTCAATAACTATTTTGTTCCTTGGGATGCTCTGATTTTATCACCGGGCTGGGAAGATGTGATGGAAACCTTCCCCAACACAAGAAAGCTGTGAGGCTGTGTGGAAATGCTGCCAGCAAAGTGTCACTGTGGCAGTGCCTTTGAAGTGTTTTTTATGCTTGTTAGGCACTCTGGGTTTGTCTGCACTCTGATAATCTCACCAGCCACTGCTGGTCGTTCACTTTCTCATAATCTCTCTAAATTACACACAGAAGGTACTGGGAGCTGGGGGGCTCTGTGTGTTAAACTGCTGGCCTTGGATCCCGCACAGCAGAGCCTGCTGAGGGAGCTACAGTCACCAAGTGGGAATGGTGGAAAGGTGCCTGGCAAGTAGAAGGCATGGGCAAGGAATTTCTTAATCAAAATTCTCCAGCCCCATCATGTTTATAGCCAAAAGTTCTTTCAGGTCTACCAGTCCAACCAGTGAATCAGAGAGAAGGTTTGCTGAGTAATTCCAGGTACTGGTAGGTAACATCACAAACCTGCTTCAAGCTGTGTCTTGTAATAAAATGCAGTGAAATTATAACAATTTTTTTTTATTATTATGTTCTTACGACAATTAAGGACCTGAATGAAAGAATTTACCTTAGAATTGGTGTGGTTTTCATTCATTGTCTTGTGGAGAAACTGAAGTGGCTTATAAGTCTCCTGACCTGGCTGTTTGGTGCTAGTTTTTATTACATTTGCTTTTCAACAAAACACTCCTAGAAAGCTGGTAGCTATAGCTACATACAGACTGGCCCCTTCAAATCATTCAGTTCATCTCCACATACCATTTTCATCACACCTGAGCATGAGCAGAATTTCTAAATGTCCTCCAGCTTAGCATGAGCATCTACTAATAAGGAGATGGAACTTTAAAAAAAAAGGCCCCTCAAAATACCCAAAATGCATACACTTGTCAATGTTTTACCTACACCTGAAATTAATTAGATGGTCTGAAAAACTAAACTCCAACAGAAGATGAAAAGTGAAAAACAACCATACAAGATTTTCTCCCACTCCTAGGACCACTAGTTTTCAGATTTGTTGATTTGCAAATTAGAGAAATAAAATAGAAATGAAAAACAATGCAGGAAAATACACATCAGCCACATCTTTGGAAGTGTTCAGGCACAGAAAAAAGCATCCAGATGCTCTTGCTCTGTTAACATCTTAATTAGTCATGATTAGTCAGTAATCTGAAATCTTAAAAGTATCACATTTGACAAAAGGTTATTTCCACTTTCGACTGGTCTCTAACTGCTTACTTAGATTGATTAAAAAAACCCCTTTCAGCTGCCTAGGTAACACAGTTTCCGATGTTCTTCGCTAATTTTTTAGATAATATCTCTCAAGAGGCCTTATGTAATTAAAGCGGTTTTAATCACTAGGATCCTGTAGTGAAGGAAGGCTGTTAATGATGTGCCAGGGAGCGCTAAGTACAGGACAGAACGCAAAGGAAGCGACGGCTCTTGCTCAGGGGTGTTCCCCCCGCACACGGGCTGTGGGACCGGGCGGAGCAGGCAGTGATGGTAAAACTGCAGAGCTGATCTCCCAGCCTACAATTCTCCAGTCTGGATCGAGCAGGGTCACATCTCCTGCTGCCCCTTCAGCTGCGTGTTGGCACACGAGGTCCCTGAGCACCCGGCCAGCCCTGCCGCAGCACCAGGCTGCTCCTCAATCATTGGTGGACTTCTTTCTCCGAACTCGCGCTCCATTTAGCAACACATTATTCCTTATTTTCAGCTGGAGAATTGAAGTGACAAAACGTCTGAGATTAAATTGGAGATTTAATCCTGCCCCACTGCTCAGTTCACAGTGCTGCTCCCTGCTCCAGCCCCACCCGGCTTCCCGTGTGCTGTAAGGAGAGGACAGCAATGCGGGGCCACTCCACAGCTGGGATGCGCTGGAGAGGGCTGCTCCAAAACGTCCTGCAGTGAGGTTTGTCCACAGCTCTGCCACCTCCTAATGTCAATGCACAGAAGGTTTTGTGAACCTTCTGTTTCAGGAAGAATTTGCAATCACCTGCAACACATGAACACAGAAACAAAAATTATTTCATCTGTTAGAAACAGTGGTAATGTCATAATTCCTCAACTAAATACTACAAAATAAAACATCCATTAATCCTAAGTGGAAACCACAAAGCTGAAGTCTACCCCACGCACCCACAGCCACACAGGATCAAAGGGAAACAACCCGTACTCCAGACAAGTCCTGGGCAGAGGGGAGCACAGTCTGACACCCTTACATTAGGTGCAGCTTGCACTGCAATCAGAGTCGCACTTTCAAATCACCACGTAATACATAACCTACCTGGAAATTAACTGACAGCATATTAAACAGAGTTTAGAGGAAAAAAGCAGCAGCTGTTGATGAATTCCCAAGTAAGAGGCCTTGCCCTCTCCCTGGAAGGGATCTAAATGTGGTGCTAGAATAAGAACAGAGAGCAGTTTATCTGGGATCTAAACCTTGTTTCGGGTTAATTGAAAAACTCCTTCCATTTTAAGTGGTCTTCAGCAAAATTGATTCCTAGTTTGTGGTTTTACCAATTGTATTTTTTAGTTTTTATCCATTACCTATATTCTAAACTATTTTACAGCCCCCTTCTTGGCTGAAGGTAGCATGCATTTTGATGTTTGAAAGAGACAACCTGGCCTGCTTTAACACATATAATATAAATATACTATTATTGGGTCAAGAGCTTCCATTACCTTTATTGGACACAAAACTTGTGAATTATAAGACATAAAACAAGCCCAAGAAGTTAGTTATCTCTTGCAGAAGACAGGTAATGGCATGCATAGATATAGTTCTCTTTGGTTCTGGAAAGTTTTACCACTTTTAAATCCTTGGCCTTTGCACTTCAGAGAGGTATGTTCTGCAACCCACACAAATTTCCAACCAAAGCCTGAGTTCAGTATGTGTGCAATTTTTCTGAGTCCCAAAAGACACTGCAACATTTGGTACAGCCAAACATCTTGCTTAATTCATTATTCACTATTTAAAATTTTGTCAGAAATCCAGGCATGAAGTGAAAGAATAAAAAAAAATGTAGATAAAGAAGTTAGGCAATCACACCTTCATCAACAACATAAATAAATCAGAAACCCCATATGCTGGGATTCAGGAATCCAAGTTACATGATGAAAAGCTTACACATAACAGAAATAGCACCAAGCCCTGGATAAAAGGGGCACATTTCCAATGAGTAATTACCACAACTAGTACTGCATGTTTTCTTCTCTAAACATGGAGCTTTATTAAATGTGACAATAAACATCCCTTCCTGATGCTGCCTGTAAATTTTCACATCCTCCTGGAAACAATGGTGATCAGTGATACACAGAAATCTTTGCTGTCAGAGCTCCCCACCAAACCCTACAATTTATGTAGCAAATGACACCATTTCTCCCCCTCCCCCCCAAGACTGCACTGCACAGAACCAAGAGAAAATGCAGTCTTTGAGTCTTTGCCATAACTCCTTGTACACCAGGAGCTGCAGAACGGCACTGGCAGAGCAGGGCTCTGGTGCTTCAGCCTGGGGGTAAGGGCTGCACTCTCTCTTGGTCAAAAACTCTTGGAAAAGTCTCTTGTGACCTGCACAAAGAGGGGCCAAGCTTTGTAGCTTTGTAGCTTTTCTATTACATCACTGGTGGAAAAGCATCGCTCTTGGTTTTTCTTTTAACAGATTCACCTCAAGTTACAAACTTGATTTTAGCTGCACAAGTGTCTTTAGCAGGTATTACAGGAGTCTGAGAAGAAGCCTGAGCCTGCAGATGGCAGATCAAAATCTCTGCTTGGAGGCAATGGGAAGACATGAAATCTGGAGGGATGGGTCTGGCTTGGGGTTACTGCAGAAGGTGCCCCTGGAGAGATGGGCTGTAGCTACCAAAGGAACAGGCACTGCTGTCAGACTTAAAAAATGAAACTAGAAGGCTTTCTTAGCAAAGATGCGTCTACTGATTTGATCAAAGTACAAAAGATTCCAATTCTTCACATTCAAAATACAGCTGATTGCAAATAATGAAAGTGCACTTTGCTATAAAACAGTTTTAGGTAGGAAAAGTACAACAGAAAATAGGATGTTATCAGAGACCTTCAGGCTAGAAACCCGCCTTTGAATTCCTAAATGTGTGATAAGAGGAGTTATATAACACTTTTAAAACTCAATAAACAAAGCCTGTCTGCTCAGGAAGCCAGAATTAGACCATTTGTTTCCTATAAGGAAGAATGTTTAAAGTTATTTCTCTGTCAATGGCAAAACTATGAATAAACGTAATGAAAAATATAGGATGTGTGGGAGCAAAGAATATGCTGGGCTCTAACTCTGCTTTTGTTTAACTATAGAAGTATTGCTAGTTAAGTGTTCCTCTATCTGACAATATTGCATCTGGTAAGATAGCTCTCTATTCTGATCACCCACTGAGTAGAGAAAAAAGAAATGGGGCACTGGAAACAACCAATGTCTTCCGGGTAGTCTAACCCCTTTCATTTGAGGAAAATCTCCAGAAAAGAAAATCCTCCTTAGCTGGCTTAGCAGCACCCTGGTTAGCTGCTAATGTCTGTTGTAAGCCTACCTGTGTCACGGGGAAAGTGGAGAGCTTTTTAAAAAACTACCGGAGGCCATCACTTGGGTTTACACCACTTATTTTTTTCAAGTGAATGAGAATAAGGGTCATGGATAGCTCAGACAATCAGCATTCAATCTTTCAAACACTTCTTTATACTGCAGCGTGGCCACTTGTGTCGTTCAAACACTGCCCGAGCGTTCAAAGGCACCGTGTGTTTTGGATGAAAGGTACTCTTTTGTTTCCACCTCCTCCTTCTGCTACGAACGTAATCTGAACAAGCCCAAGAGCACACTCAGATCCCTCCCGCTGGAAGTGAGTTGTTCAGGGATCCCAGCCATCCTGACAGTGGAGGATAAGAGGCGTAACAAGCCTGGTCCCTCCCAGGTTCGCGCTCCTTCCCGAGGAGGGGGAGAAGCTGCCGCTGGGGCCGAGTGCGGGAAGGACGAACGTGAGCCAGCAGTGCACCCTTGGGGCAGTGGGTGCACACTACAGAGCCAGCGGCAGCTCGGGCCGGCACTGCCGAGCCTTCCCTTTCCTGGGACACGGGAAGGGCTCCGCCGCACGTCTGCCTCCAGCCCTGCGTCCTCCAAGACGGAAAAGACACGGAGATGCTGCAGCCAGCCAGGGGCTGGAGCACACAGCCCGCTTGGAGATGGGCGGGTCACAGCCAGGCTCTTCTCAGACACTGCCGAAAGGTCACCGGCGACAGGACACAGCAGGGACAGGTACAACCGGGGACACACAAAACGAATTTTTATGGGAAGGCCAGCCAAACACTGGCACAGGCCTTGCAGGTA
This sequence comes from Platysteira castanea, assembly GCA_013397175.1. NCBI lineage: Eukaryota > Metazoa > Chordata > Aves > Passeriformes > Platysteira > Platysteira castanea. The sequence continues at coordinate 679,098 of VYXC01011097.1, read as the reverse complement.
TTTAAGACTTGTCAGAACTAGACCCAACCCAGCCTGACCACACTGCCCGGCCAGGCAGCTTTGCGAGGCCGCTGCACACAGAAGCTCCCCGGGAGCGAGTCCAGGCACCGCGCGGGGGGAGCGGCGGAGCTGCGCTGGCACAGACCCTGCCCCAGCACCCCTGCCCCAGCAGCACCTGGCCAAACACAGACAGGCCTGGCCAGGAAAACGCCTACGAGGTCCTTGTCCTTCCGTGACTTCTTATCAGCTGGTTTTAACAAGGACTTGCAGCCGAGGGCAGGTCGGTTCTCAGCAGACCAGGGTTAATGACAGGGTTACTCCTCCCGAAGAATCGATAACCTGCGGTTTGAGGGCAACTGTTGAGCCTTAAGAAATAATTCCATTAAATTAACTGCAGCTTTGTGTAAGATACATGCCACTTTAGTTCTAACTTACACATACTCTTTAAACAGGAAAAAAAAAATCCACTCACTGCTTAAAATTTCCTACAGAATAATAACTGTTAGTCAAAAGCAGGATTTATGTTTGTTTCTGATACTAAATTGTATTTATAGAATGCAGAAGGGTCTGCAGTGTGTGTCTATCAGGAACACAGTAAGAGATTTTTATCTACAATGATTTGTTCCAGAATTTATTTAAATATTTTACCGCTATCCATACTCTGACAACTGGAAAATAAATAAGCGGATGATGCATTACTTACTTCTCTGTCAGTAAATTAGAGAGTATTATCAACAGAAAGATTCATAAAGATCTGCTAAAAGATGGTTTATGCCTGAATTCAACTTTTGGGTCTTTCAAGTTTGATGACAATTTCATGACTGAGCTCTTAGAAATGCCTTAATGAAGTTAAAAAACAGAAGAAGTTTTGCCCCAACATTTTTTGATCCATTTGAGACTGCTTCTAACTGATTTTTTTACAGCAAGATCCACTTCCTCCTGGAACTTCTGTTATTTGGGAGGTTTAAAACAGATCTTAGTGGAATTCTTACAGAAAGTGAATATTGCAGTCTTACCTACCCGCGTTTTCTTACAACACACAAAATCCCATGCAGAGTTCAATGGTTAACAGTAAGTTAGCTGAGAATTCTTATTTGCCCTGAAATTACTTTTGAATCAATAATAAGCTACAGAGATTTAGCTTGAAAAGTATGTTGCAGAGAGAGATTCAAACTCTCAAAAGAGAGGAGCAGTCTTCGACCCAACAGCTCTGTGGGTGAGCTCTGATCTTTTACTTCTGCCTGTGGGCCTTTAACCTCCTGTCGTACAGGGTGTTCCTCTGAGCATGAGCACAGCAGCCAGGCTGGAACACGAGAAGGAATTGTCAGTCCTTCTCAGCAGCACCGCTCCCCTTTGGCTTCATGGTGAAATGTTCACTGCAACCAAAACTGCAATTCAGGTGCCACTTATACAGGAGTCCAGGCTGCATTTGCCTCTTCCTTCGCCAGCACCCAGTAAGCCAGGGCAGAATCCAGCATTTCCAACCTCAGCTCCTCTCCCTGGGCTGCACTAAGGCAGTGCCCCCATTCCCTGCTGTGGTTACTGAGCCCTGTCCCGTGTGAGCAGGAACAAAGTGGCACAACCACCACAGCCTCTTGGAGGGAAAGTCTTCTCCCGCCCTGAAGCCACTTCATTGTTCCTGCCCTCTTCTCTCTCCATCCCCTCATTTAATCTTACCTGCTCTTGGCCTCAAGCTGGAACTGTGCAACATATCTAATGCATAAATCAGCAATAAACATTCCACTCTGATACCAGATCAAAGTTATAAAGAGCTTCTTAATTTCAGGGCCCACTGTAGCCCTCAGCCAGTTCCACAGGTGCTGCACCTCATCCTTGTACATCTCCCCTCTCCCCAGCTGCACGGGTTGCCCCTGGATAATCACTGCAGAGACCTAAATACTGGGACGTCAACATATCAGGAAGTATTAGATCAAAAGAAGAGAGTAAGAAATAAACTGACATTTTCCACACAATAAATAGCTTATCATTAGCATTATATAAAGTGTTATGACAAACTTAATTTTGGAACTATTGACAAGAGCCTCAAAGTTAGTCTTTAATCATCAACTTTTTCAAACTGGCTTTGAAAAACAAAGTCTCTACTCTTGCTCTGGCACATCTGTTCTCAGTTGTGGATTTACTGGCACAGAAATTAACAAAATCACAATGCTGATCTTCAGTCATCACCCAGGGGCTTTTTGTATCTCTTTGGGCTGTTCAGACTTTAGAGTTACTTTGATTCATATAATTCATATAATTGAAAATCATTACTCAAATCCTTCCAATAATAAGCCCTACTTCAGATTACATTTTACATTGGATCCCAAGTTAGCCAAGGCTATGAGATGAATCTGCTTTCTTTTAATGTGACACACTGTATTGTAAAAATACAGAACTGAATGTTATTTGAAAATATATTAAAACAGGCTAGAATTCCTGAGTAGAGAAGCTTTGAGGTTGGAAAACCAGCTTAAAATAAAAGGATTTTTTACAGATCTACTCTCCAATGAAATCATTGCTGGATGAAGCCTGGGCCTCAGTCATCCTTTCTAGTCCAACACATTTCCCTGGATTCTTGGTTTCCTGAGAGCTCTGTCTGTTCTTTCTTGATTGCTGTACATGGGAAGTGCCCTCTGCCATCACCTCTAAGGCTTGTCTGTGACCTGCACTCAGCTTTTCTGAGATGCTCCCAATCATCTTCTACACTCCTCACCTCTTTCCAGCTCTCTCCCAGTGCCTTCTGCTGCAGGATACTGCAGAAAGCTGTCTGAGCTGAGAATGCACAGCTGCTCTTCTGCAGGAGGATCCACTTCCCCACTCTGCTGGCCAGTTCCCCTGGAGCAGGGCAGGACCAGGATTCATCCTCTGACCCCTCTGGACCCTGCTGCACACAACACTGTGAACACCCAACCAGACAGAGCATTAGTCTCTCACATATACACAACATTACATACTTACACGCCATATCAAGCATGCTGTGAAGAAAAACACATTAAAGGGCTTAAATATCTTTTCAAATAGGGCTGCCCCTAGTCAGATCTGAGGCCAACAGGACTTTCTTCACCTTTCCCAGTAAGACCAATACATGCTGACTGGAGCTGTTAGAAGCCCAGAAGTTCTGTATCTTGTACAGAGATGCTGCCACTGTACTTGAGCTCTCAGTTGTAATGATTTGAATATTTACTTTTATTTGAAGATGTGATCAAGCATTTACCAGAATGGGATCTCTCTCCAATCTAAGTCTTCCTTTCTAACTAGGTTTATCTGTTTCCTGACTTTAAAACAACCCCTGAGATCTGCAGACCACAGCTATGTAACTTAAAATACCAAAATAATACCCAAACCCTCTGAGTCTAAGACAGAGAGATCCAGAAATGGTTCCAAGGTAATGCAGCAACCAAGAAACCCAGTTTTTGAGCATTTCTGAAATTAATTGACAAGATCAAACCAGTATTTCTATCGTTTCAGAAATCAACATCCATATATAGCACTTACTGTAAGTCAGACGAGGCACGTACAGTGAAAGGTTCATGTCTTAAATGTAATCTTTTCTGGTTTTGAAAAATAGGCTGTAACTAACAAGCATTTACTCAAAGAATACAAACCCCTTATCGGTTGCCTCTGAAACTAAGCTCACTGCACCCACTCGATATAAACTTCAGCATTTATAAAGGCTTACAAGATCAAAATCAATTGTTCATACCTATGTTCCAAACTGTGGAAAAAAAGAGCTTTTCACTTCTAAAATTTTCACACTTTCAGTCTGATAATCAGGATTATTAATGTGCGCACCCTGGAATTTTTTTTTTCTTTTTTCTTTTTTTTTTTTTTTTCACTCCTCTCCACTATTTCTGGGGGGACATTTCAATGGAGATAACTGCATTTTTACATAAACTAACATCCAGGGAAAGAAATTAAACACACATAGCGTGTGTATTGTATTGTTTTGCTTAATCTATAGATTATTCTTAGCCACTGTGAAAGCCTCACTTCATTTCATTTTCTCTGTGAAGGAATAATACATTATTCCTCCGTTATTCCTAACTGATCATCAAGTTCTCAAGGATCGAGCAGGCGATCATAATTACTGCAAAAATAATTAAACACAAAGAAAATATAACCATTTAGCGAATGTAGACATCTCTGTTCTCCTCATACCGTTTATAACACTTTGTGTCATGTCTCAGCCCAGGCAGACCCCACGCCTGCTCCACAGCCCGGGCGGGGCAGAGCCCTGTCCCCACCCCTGTGCCCTCCCCCCTGGCACGAGCCAGGGCCACCCCAGCTCGGCCAGCAGCCACCTCTCCATCAGCCCTCCATCCCTGCCCAAGGCTGCCACTGTGGATACTTGTTTGACTCTAACCCCACTGTCACTCTGTCCCGTGTGTCTGTGTGTCCCTCAGACGCTGTTGGTATGTCTGAACTTGCAGAAGCTCCGTGGTTTGCTGGAAGCTCAGAGCTGTGCTTCTCACATTACAGCACCCGCAGAAGGCGCTGGCAGTGGCACAGAACACGAGCAAAGAGCTGGATTTTCCTTTCAGTGGTCACCAGTAGGGAAAGAGAACCCCATTAATAAAAATTTTACACATGTAGTGACATGCAACTGAATCTGGAGTGCCATTAATATCTGTAACTATGTATTCAGGGCAAAGGAATATATTCTTATACTTAAAGATAATGAGTCCTCCAATCATTTTTCTTTTCTATTGCTACCAAACAGTAGAAATCCTCAATTCAGCACAGAATTGCTTATCATTTGGCCAAACTACTGAGCATAAAGTGTCTCTTGGACAGAAGTTGGCTCCTTCATCATCTCTTTCTCTCTTTCAAGAGGAAACAGAACAGAGTTACTGAAAACATTTTCTAATAAAGGGCACCACTTTAACATGTCAGAGCAGAGCTGATCAGTTTTATTAATTCCTCTACAGTGTGGCTGGCCTCCTCCCTGCATAGCATTTCAATGCTGCTTGCATTGCAACAAAGCCTAACTATTTAAGGGAAAGAAATTGTATCAGTGACAAACTTACCCCTTACTCATCACCCTCAGTTCTCACCCCTTCGTGGTTTTTTCCTTTGACTTGATGAAATCCCTTTCCAACCAACTCAACGGTGCCAATGTACATGAAGCAAATAATTTTGAGAAGACTGTGTTTATGCTCTTGTACAATTTTCACACTGCAAGACTCTTTTCTGAGCTTTTAAAGTTCACGGGTCTTTCCAAACTCTACTGACATTGCCTGAAATGGCACATAAATCCAGCCTTGTGGAGATGCTGCCAGGACACAGTGGGGCTTGTGAACTCTCCAGAATGTTACTGTGGCCTTCAACAACAGGAAAACATCTCTGGATGTGGGGAAGACAATATTGTGACACCACGTGAGTGCATGAAAGGCTCTTTTCTGAATGCAAGATGTTCTTGTATTCTTAATCAAGTCACTTATCATCAAGCTGACTTGAACATCTCTTTACAGGGACGCTATCAGAGCCAGCTAAAGCAAAGAAACTATGACAAAGTATTATCAAAAGAACAGCAAAAGTGCTCTGTAAAATCTGCTTAATCTTAGGAAATCAAATCAAAGAACAGATCAGCAAATGAAACACCTTTGGTGCTTGCTAGCAGAAAAATTCATTATAAGCATTGGGTGAAGGAGGCAGAGTTTAATGGTCTTTTATTCTCCAGAAGAATAGAATCTCAGTTCCTTAATTTCCAGGCTGCTGGGCTTCACTTGGAGATAAGAGACATGTTTAGCAAAAGAGGGATGTTTCAATAGTTTTCCTTCCACACCAAGGGAAAAAACCTAGCAAAACCCAAAAACCTTCAACACTTCCAGGGAGAGCATAGGAAACTTCTTTTCCTCTTCAAACATTACGTCAAACACTCCACCTCTAAATGTGTCTTGTCGGAGTTCTCACTTCCTGCAAATATTTAACATTATTTACCCTAAAGCCATCCCTGTACATTGTGATGCAGTCCAAAAAGCCAAATATCCATTCCTCCTGCCCTAGGTGATATGAAATGTATTTCTCCGTATATCTCACATTTTTCCCTCCTACTTTAAAAAAAAAGATTTTGTGAAGAATTGGAGAGACTGCTCCTTTCCCTTAGCCCTTGAAATAATATCCAGTGCTTTGTGCAAGAGCAATTAAAAAAAAGATGAGTTCTGACATAAGCCTTGCTTTTTATAATAGCAAGAGAAAATCTGAAACTCAGATGGGTCTTGTTAGTGCTAAATGCACTCCTACTGACTCCAATTTGTTTTGTTCTGTTAATTTATCATCTTACATTTGGAATGATTTCATAGTCTGCTAGGAAATGGTCTCAGAAGCATGAAGCAGTGAGATAACAGAATGAAGATGCAGCTAACTGTGATATTTCAGAGCTATTTGAGTACTATTTGTGAGCACACTATTATTCTAAACACAACCCTGCAGCTTTTTCTGCCTACAGCACACACAACATTGTTTAGTAATAACAAATGTGGCAGCCTCGGTGGGAAACTCGGTGAACCCCACACACACAAGCTTCCAACTCTTACTACAATTCAGCTGGAGAAGGCCTGTAATTTATTCATCTGTAATTGCTGTGTCTGCATTGATCAATTTGCTCAAGTCTATTCAAGTCAATCACTGAACAGAACATGCAGCAAAATAATAAAATCAGAACAGCACAAAATGGTAAAGGTATTTGCTGATACTATAATTCAGATTTAGCTGGAACTGTGACCTAAGCTACACCATGATGCCTTGTTATTTAGACTGAAAGCCATGCTTTTTGAGACCCATCATGTGCTTGACTGGTTTCAGGGTTCTCAGGATTTGTGGCTTTCTTTTCATTCAAAAAATAATAACATCCTACCTCATGCTTTTCTTATTTTATCTACTTAGAATTCCTGCCAGCTCCCAGTAAACAAAGGCCACGTGAGGGGTACTCTGATATATGGGTACTTCTGCTTTCCAAGATAACAAACAAGAGTTCAGTAGCACTATGAAAAATGTGCATTTACCAGCAGTCAGCGAGAGACACACAAGTTGAATACAGAATATTCTTCATGAACTTCTGCAGTGCTCACAAAAGAATCAATAGCTACAAACCCAGTTACACCTTCCTGAGCAGAGCTATAAAATTAAAAGCTCAAAGAAAAGAGCAGGACTGGTTTTCCTGGCAGTTTGGGGGCTTTTTTCCCCTTTATTGACACCAGTGGTCAGCAAAGGCAATTCACTGGATGGCTCAACTCCTTCTGAATTAGCAGGACACTGAATAAGCAACATTTCCCCAGTGCTCACAGGCTCTGGATGCCAGAGACACTGCACTACAATGACATTCAGCTGTGGGTTTAGGGAAATTCCGGGCACTGATAGAAAATCTATGCTATTTACTGGTATCTTTGCAACATTTCAATTGGGATTGTCATGCTATTTACCCTCCCTTTTTGTTTAACTCTGATTTTGTTTAATTATGATTTGAACTATGATTTTTGTCTCTTTCTTAGCACTGCTTTAACCAGTAAAGGACACGGGAGGTTAAAGGGGCTCCATGTCTGTGCACAGAGCTCCAGGGAACGAGTCACATGTGTAATGAGCTCCCTGCATTTCTGCAGAAAACACTACCAAGTCTGCAAATAGCTGCCTGTGCTATGGTACGTGGAGACTACTTCATCTGAACACAATCTTTGTACTATTGTGAAAAATACAGGATTAGGAAAGTTAAAACGCATCATGCTGCCTGAGAAACACAACTGGGAAACGCCAGGAGGCATGATCATTGCAGAAAATTATTTCTATTTGATGATTATTATGATGAAAATTACTTACCCAAAGGTCATGCCTAATCTGGAAAAGAGAAGAATTTAAATGTTTTTCAGCATAAAAAAGTGTTTCAAATTTCTTTGAAGTGTTTAAAACCAAAAATCAATGCAGAAATTCATTCTTTGGAGGAATGCCAGTCAAAGTAACACATGGAGGAGGCCAAAGCATATTATTGATTAATATCAGCATCCAGCTTCAGTCCAAAAGGTTGAAGATGCCCATGAACATCTCAGCTGCGTGCCAAGGACCCAGCAATGCAGACTCTCTAAGGTGCTGTGCTGAACCTTGAGGGAAAGTGACCTGAGCAAACTTCTGTCCTCCCACACCACCAGACCCTTCCCTGGTAACCCCCTCAGGAATTTCAGGGCATGAATTCCCACCAGGCTACGGCTGAATGACACAAACGTGCCTTGCCCTCACGTGATGAAGTGAGATGAGCCCACCTTTGCCAAGACGTTGCTGTGAGCAGAAATGGGTTTGCCTGAGTCACTGTGCTTTACCTTGGCTGAGGTAAACACTTCTGAACTCAGTACATTCCTCAGGATCCTTCCTGCAAATCTTGTGGAATCACCATGGCAATATTCTCCACTCACAGTAATTACGCTTATGTATCCTCTCTGAATACCTAAGGTAGTTATAATCTGCAGGAATAAAAGTAATTATACAGCAGCCAGTGTAATACAGCTGTGGACAGCTGTAAATAACATGTTTGCACGAGGATGGAGACATTGTAGAGCTTTAGAAAAGGGTGTTATGGAAGACAAAAAAATAACCCTGTTCCAGTTTGTGAGAATATGCAATTTGATCCATGTAGAAATCTTGTTCATCAGTAATTACAGAAGGAGATAAGAGTCTCCTCAATTAAGATCAGGCAGAAAATGGTTTTATTTTATGTGTCCTGAGAAGTATCACATCAAAAATAATTAGAGAGAGAGAGACGTATAAACTTTCAGATGTTTTAAATATATTACCTCCTTTGAAATTTAGAAAATCTTCAAAGAAATGTCAGGTTCTGGCATACTCTGGAAAGAGCACTTGCATGGAAAAACAACAAGGCCTTTCCCCTAGTTTTATATATATTTGATGGAGCCACTCAAAAATAACAACTGAAAAACTAATTTAAATTCAGTCATGATTCTTTGGATAACAGTTTTAGCTCAATGGTTGGAATTATTAGGAATGAGCCTGTGGCAAACCCAAGATTGGGAACATGACACAGAGGAGTTTCTGTCAAGCTTTTTCAATTATTAGTCTTCTCTTCCTAGTTATTTATAGTTTCTTTCAACTCATGTCTAAGTCACAGAGCAGTAATACAGTAGCTCCACCTCTGAGGAACAGGAGCAACCTGTGCTAGAAAGCCTCTTTGCATCTGCATGGCTTTAAGATTTTCTATGGGAGGCAAGAATGCACCATCAAACTTTTGCTTTATTGTCACATTTTTAGTCTGTAATCATTCCTCATGTCTTTGGTAACCAGTCTTCAGGCCCCACTCCTACTAATTAACTAATCAATTACACACTTGCTAATCTGTTTTATCCAAAGATAACAAAGCAGAAGGAAAAGGCCGACATAGATTTCGTTTTTCTGCTTAAAGACACATTTTCTTAAAACTCTGGTTACGCAAAACCATTCTGATCTGTCAGTCCACAGCTTTCCATATGGATTTTCCAAGCATCAGTGTGAATTAATTTTGATTTGAGTCACTTATTGTACTCTCTCAGTGGGCTGTTATGTATGATACGTATTGGCTAAGCCAATCACTTCAACTCATTTGAAATCAATCCATTCATTGTTCACACCCAGTACACCATTTTGGACAGAGGTAAAGTACAATGAAACAAGGAGACCCACTGGAAGGCAAATAATAGCACAGAAAAAAAGGAAAAATATAATAGTCATAGACTGGAGACAAAAGAACAGAATAGATAAGAAACATGGAGATCAAAGACAAACATTGATCAAAGCCAGGAAAGGAACTGCAGACAAACCAGAACTTGTGATCAAAACCTGATGGAAAGGAGCATGGCGTGATGTGAAGAAAGGAGAGAGGAGTAAAAAACCCGAGGCTCACTGCTTCAGGATATCCTATGTGCTTTTGATTCTCTCTTAGTCTCTAATCCAGCCACGTTAAAGAAAGAAGTATATGAATTTCTCTACAACCCCTAGAGAGAAAAGATTTTTGCCTGGATGTTTTGTCATTAACTCTGCCTTGTCCACTTTGCTGTCATGTTCATCTTCCTAACACTGTTTTCAACCTGCTTTGCTGGTTGCAAGAAAGGATTTTCTCATATTTCTGTGACAAATTTCTCAACAGAGAATGTGTGTTAACTCTTAGCAGCTGAACTCTGCCACCAGTCTAATTTCTGCAGAGTTCCTGCTGCAGATTCCTCAGTCCCTTGTGGGCCCCCTGCTCGATGACAGCTGTTTGTGTCCCTCCTGACTGACGTGCCAGCACCTGCTCCCGGGAAGAGAGAGAAGCCTTGGAGTCACTGGGATACCTGGGATGGTGGTCATGTTCTGTCAGATCCAGGCATGATTTGTGGTCCTTTTTCCCACTGTAGGTTTTGGCCCAGAAGAGGGTCATATCCCAGGTTCCTGCAGCTGGGGCGATGGACAGTCTCAGCATGCCTAGGCTACTTTGAGTAATTCCTTTTGGTTCTCAGTGTGCTTGTGAGAGCTGAACCCTGTGTGCAGGTTGTTGCTGACAGCTCCCAGGACAGCTCTTCCATGGAATTCCCCAGTGGCACTCACACACTTGGGGTTTGGTGGTGCTGTAGCAAATTCCTTCAGAGGCACCACAGGGATATCCAATTATCTTACTCTGTCCTAATGCTGGGCAACAGGAAAGTTACAGCTGGAGGTGACTGGGCAAGTCTATTTTACTGTATAAGAGGAAATTTCTGCTCTGTTTCAATACTATTTTCAAAAAAAACAAAAACAAAAACAAAAAAAACCCCAAAACAGGAGTTATGGTTTTCAGGTGATTTACCAGGTGACCTTTATTGGTCAAACAATGGTATGAGCAGAATATCTTCAGGATATTACTCAGCAAATGGGTCAGTTAAAGCAGCCACATGGCTTTCCAAACATGTTAGGAAATCTGAAGCACTGACACAAGACTAATTTTCATTCTCAGAACCACAGACTGCTTGACATTGGCAGGGACCTCCAGAGCTCATCTGGTCCAACCTCCCCACTGAAGGCAGGCCAGCTAAAGCTCAGGACCATGTCCAGATGGATTTGGAATACCTCCAAGGAGGAAGACTTCCTTGGTAAACTGTGCCAGTGCTCAGTGACCCTCACAGTGAAGAAGTGTTTCCTGATGTTCTGAGGGAATCTCCTGTGTTTGAGTTCGTGCCCATGGCCTGTGGTCCTGGCAGGTGTTCCACTGAGAGGAGCCTGGCTCTGTCCACTTGGCACCCTCCCTTCCAGTACCTCTATACACTGAGAAGGTTCCCCTGAGCCTTCACTGCTCCAGGCTGAACAGCCCCAGTTCTTTCAGCCTTTCCTGAGAGGAGGGATGCTCCAGTTTCCTCCTCACCTTCCTGGCCTTTCTCTGGATGCTCTCCACTGTGTTCCTGTCTCTTGTACTGGGGAGCCCACAAGTGGGCATGGAGCTCCAGCTGTGGCCTGAGCAGAGGGAGGATCAGCCCCTCAGCCTCCTGGAAATGCTTCTCTGATGCAGCCCGGAGTCCATTCACTGCCTTTGCCCAAAGGACACTTTGCTGGCTCATGTAGGTTTCCAGAACAACTGGATGCTAAAAACAGGAAGCAATGGCTTGGTTTGCACAGCCTGAGACAGAAATCGCCTATTTACAAAGAGCTGGCAACCAACATTTTTCTCATGAGGACATCTTGTGGCTAGTATTTCACATGATTGGCAATAAGCCACGCAGAGAAGAGACTGGAGCATCAGGAGTCTTCAATCACCTATTATGCCAAATGTACCCCCTCATTTCCCGTTTAGTCCTAGTTCATAAAGAGAGGATCAGAATCCAAAGTTATATTTGTAAATGCCACTATAAACTATATTTAAATAACCAGACGGGGTTTTGTAAGATCATTTCTCCTATGGTAGCATTCAAAATAGTTTTGCTAGAGATATTTTCAACCCTCATTATTGCAATTAACAGCTTGTTAAGAATGACATTGGCATCTACTGGATAAAGAACTGTTAATACTGCACCACTTGTGGGCCCTATAAATTGCTGTATGTTCGGGAGATGGGACTGTCACATCTGCTCCAGGACACGTGCCTCTAGCTGGAAGATAGTGGATCTCTTTCCAAGACTTTCCAAGAACTACAGAGTGCCACTCTGTTAAGATGGCAGTAGCTTTTTAACGTTCCCAAAACAGTGCTGCCTTAAGATATTTCCAAGCCAATAAAATTTGTGAACACAGCACTGCTTTCTACTGGCTTTGTTACACTTCACAAGGTCACTTAGGTGCTTTTCATTAGGATATTGCAATGGAAAGGTGATGAGAAAATTATTGAAATAGTTGGACCTAGAGGACAAAAAATTTAAAACTTCAGACTTTTAGCAACTGGGATAGAAAAACAAGAAAAGAAAATCTACAAAGTAGTTTCCAGTGAGACTGACTTTAACACTGCCACCATCCTGACAGCAGCTCTATGAAAGCAAGGACACCTCCCATTTTATTTCAGTAAATCTCTAATCTCTACACTTGGCATCTCAAAGAAGTTCAGTTTATTATGGTTCAAAAGAATTAAAAATTCATCCTTCCCTTTATCCCAGATATCCTTATGATGAATTTTCTAGCACTGTCAGACATGAGGAAGCAATTATCTTAGATAAATTTGTTTGTATCATTTCTTGATCACAAATGATACCAGAACAGAAAATATTTGCCTCCATAAATCAAAATTTTATAGCTGTCCTTGCAATGGGTTACAGTACATTAGGATCTCAATCTACAAGCTGCTGATGAAAGATGAACTATACACTTAATGATTTAATCAGTATACTGTGTTAATTACAAATGAAGCTGAACTCAAGATGAAAATGAAATATAGAAATAGCACATGTAGGACCAATCCTGTCTGCTTGATTCACTGTGGCATTCCTGTTTAAAGGCAATGGGAGTAGCTGCATGACTGAGGCAAGCAGGGTTTGATCCTACTTGTATCACCTCTCATATAAAATATTTACACACTCCTGCCAGTAGTGTACTTTACAATATTCTCATTATAGAGAAGATTATCTCAAAGGAACAATATTAGAAGTTCCTAATGGAATCCAAAATAGTTGCAAAAATCACTTCTTTGGAAATGTTCTCATTTGGGCTGCCTCATTAATCCCTTTAACCATGGAACTCACATTTTAATTGCAGATAAAACCCGGGCTCCCAAGTATCCAGAACACACCTGTCCCTCCAGTGCAAAGAGTGTGCAAATGCCCACCTTCTGTGGCCCAGCTGTGGACACCAGGCCTGGGGAGGCTGGTGGGAAGGCAGGACAGCCCCGTGGCCGAGGTGTGGCCGCGCTCCGGGCCAGGTCGGCTCCCCGGGCAGGCGCACGGGTTCCCCGGCTCGGGCTCTGCCGAGCCGCGCACACAGCGCTGCCCCGCGGGGCTGCAGCAGCAGGGGGACCCAAACGGGAAAGGGAAGCTCACGTTCATCCCAGTAACTGATCAGCGATAGCTTCATACAACCTTTTCATCCTTCCACTGCACTTTAAACCAACTCCCTTTTGCTCCATGCTTTCTGCTTTGGCGAGGAGCAGCACCCAGAGGGAAGGCAACACTGGCTTTTTTTCAGCTGATGCAGTAGGGACCGCTTCAGGTAAAGTAATTTAAATAAGCCTTCTGATTTCTTCATGGTGTCAGAGTTTGTGTCGTTTTTCACATGGCTTCAGGACCAGAATTATTTTAATTTACTTTACTTTTCTCTCTTGCCTCAATCCTGTACCCAGGGCTGTCTCAGTGTGTACCTTGCAGCTGCTTCCCAGCTTTAACACTGTGATATTGTTAGTATTAAATACATCTGGCACTGTTTTGAAGTAGTAATATAACGATTGGCAAACTTTTGTGGATAAAACAAAGCCCAGTACTGCATTTGATTGTGCCCCAGGGATCTTTTCCTGCCCATATGTGCAGTGCACACAAGGAAGCACCTCTTGATGGGGGTCTGATCATGAGCGTCTCAGATGCATCACACCAGCTCACTTTAAAATTGTAAAAAATAGAGGAGTTTGAACAAGAACCCCAAAAATCTTCACACCAAACTCCAGCCAGATACAAATAAATTAATAAAGCCCTGCACATACACACACACCCACCCTTTCCTTCTGTTTTGTTTAATTCTTGTCTTCAACTAGATGCAGAAATGGGTGAACACAGACTGTGAACCTGTATTCTAGACTGAGATATTTCTTAAGATAATTTGAGTATTTTTCATTTTTCAAAATCTAATCTGAACAAAGCATTTCCCATCCTTACCAAGTGGCCTGCATTTATCCATATGTATGAAGGAGGTGTGTGTGTATCTTGCCACAAGGATGTAGTACAAGCAATTAAACCCTTGATAATAAATGGTTCATCAGTCCGCAGGTGATGCACAATAAGTGATTGCTCCTGCAGGTAGTAATCATCTGCTGCAATTGCTGAATTATAAATTCCCTCTGGGCTGATTGGATTTTATCAAGAAGCCATGAAGTAAAAAAGGGTTTGGGGTGAGGTTTTTTTATAGTCTGAAACTTAATATTCGAAATTCACCAGTTGGAAAGGAGGGTCTTTCCTCTGAAGACATGCTCACAGTGACTGAACAGCTGTCAGAAAAATGTAACCACTTTCAGAACAGCCTCTGGGACCAGAGTATATTCTAAGGCAAAGATTAAATTAAAAGAGTTTTTCCCACCTTCACAAAAATATATGCAACTCTCATGCGCACTGAAACTGTTTTCCCATTGGCAGAGAAACATTCCATAAACATATACAGAGACTGAAATAACATGATCACACTTAAATTCAAAGACAAGAGCTAGTTACTTTTGTCATTTGGACATCCTGTCAGTATAATTTATGGATTATATTTGAAAATATTATTTGTGAGACCACCAGTTCCCCTTTTAGGAACCTGAAGGACTTCTATGTATATTGAATTTAGACCACTGTTGAAAATGGAACAGAAGTTTTAAGCTTTAATAAAAGCCTTACCTGTTAAATATACCCTCCTTTTGTCTGTTTTATTTCATTTTGTCACATTAGTTTTCTTTTATTAAATACATAAGCAGTAAATACAGCTGTGAAAAATACTACCCATCAAAAATAAATCTAATCCACAAAATCAAAAAGCTCTCCAAACTATCTAACACTTACTTCCATGTCACATAGTTTCAAGTATTCTTGGAGAAAAAAAAAATCTACTTTTTGCTAACCTCTAAATGTTTGTTACTAATATTGTTACTTTCCAAAATATACCTAATGGTAAAGGAATACCCCAAAGAATATAAGCAGTCAGAGTTAATTTTAAATTGATGTTTAATAGCAGCACTATGATTCTTTTCTTTTCTTATTTTCCCCACGAAATTCCTGTGAACACAAGGTGTGTGTCAGCCATTTCAGCTTCACTTTGGCAATAGAATTACAGCCCAGATTTAAAACTGAAGCAGAAAACTGTTTAGTTTTTAATGAGCATGCATCAAAATCCCAGTATGGACATGGAATGTCATGATTCTCTAAAGTTATGCCAAGCCCAAATGGAGCCCAAATTCTTCCTGCAGCTATTACAGCTGGGAAAACCAGGGAGACTTTACTTTTTTTTTTTTTTCTTTTCCTTATAGCCTAAATGAAACTTTGGGATGTGGGTTATTTTATAACACACTCAATACACATCTAGACGTTTTAGCATAATGAACAGCAAAAAGAACTTGACATATTTAAGACAAATTAAAAAATGAGACCTTTGAAAACACAGCAGAAGCATCAATGAGCAGGTGAAGGGTCATCCCTGTTAATTTGATTATTCTGACACTGAAAATCTACTTGCAGTGCAAAGTAGCAATTACAGTGTACTCAAATTGGACAAGAACCAATTTATAGCAATAGCCCCACAATCTGAGAGCCAGTTTTGCTGAAATTTCAAACCATTGACCTGCCTGCCTTGTGGAAACTTCAGGATAGAGGGCAGTGGCTGTTTTGACATAAGCAGAGAACTTACTGTAAAAGACAACTACACAGCTGGCTGGAAATCCTTTAATTTGGAGGTGTGATGTGCTTCTGTTTCCAGTGTAGAGTTGTGCAAGAAAAAATAGGGGGTGGTGACATTTACAAACAGAAACCCTGCTATTTTAGAAAGAACTTCTGCAGTACCGTTCATTTTCTTGAGGAAAGACATTGATTAGCTTTAGAGCCAGGTATTGAGAGCCAGACTAATGAAGTGAGGGAGAAAAAACCCAAAACCTTTGACAAAGGATTTTCCAAGGCCTGCATTGCTAAGTGAGCAGCCACGAGTGGTTCTCCTGGGCTTCTTTGGAAATCATCAGACATTGCACATAACATTTTCAATGACACAGGGACACTACTGCTCTCTGGAAAAATAGTGTGGAGGCTCCACATCACGTGGGTGCCTCTGAAATGTGAGAGGCAGAAGAATAAAGAGAGAGGGGGAAATAAGAAAAAATCAGAAAACAGACAGTCTGTCACCGTGTCCTGTCTTTAAGCACAAACTGAGGAAAACTTACAGCCAGTTTTAGTTAATCTTTAACAGATTTCTAATTTTCCCATCTGATATCAGTTACAGTTTTAAGAATCCAGACATTAAAAGAGAGAGGAATATAAAAGGAGAAAAACTAGAAGAAGGAAACCACATTTCCATTGTCTGTCTGACTGGGGGTAAGGAGAAGGTACATAGAATCTACTTGTTTCAGCCTCTGGCAAAAACATTCTCCTGAAGTAGATTTTGTCTTAGGGCATCTTGATATTTGCTCCATAACTTGAAGCATGGATCTAAGGAGATGCTTGCAAGTTTGTTTTTATGAAGTTCTGCTGCAAATCCTCGTCTGCCTGGAAGACACAGGGACCTTTCAAAGGCATCAGGATACCAGAGAGGCAAAGGGCACCTGCAGCCCCATGCAAGACTTGCTGAGTGCAGAAAGGCTGCAGTTGTTCCCCAGATGGCACCAGGTCCTGTTGGCTTAGTGATTTAGGCTTTTTTTTCCACAAGGTACAATTACTCCACAGGGAGTGATAAAACCATTCATGCGTTGGAAGGCTGTTATGAGGTACCCTAAGCCATTTCTTCCCCAGGCTAAACAAGCCCAGCTCCTTCAGCACCACCTCACAGAGAGCTCCAGCTCCCTCGCCCTCCACTGGGCTTGCTCACCTCCACCCACATCTTCCTTGCAATGGGAACCCTGTACTTGCAACACCAAACACTGGACTTAATTCCAGGAGTCTTCAAACTCCTTGGGCTTAGTTTTATGGAACAATCTAGCACAGTGACCAACACCCAGTGGTTCAGGTCACGGACATCACCTGTTGTAAAGAGAGAATCAGTTTAATTCATCACATGCAGCCCTACTACCCAAAACCACAATGAGGTTTGTAATACACAGCCATCTGCCCAGGAAGAACGGTCAGTAGCTGTGGGCAATGACAGGATCTAGAGGGGAAAAAGAACCAAACCAAAGGAAAAAAAAAAAAATTTTCTTCCAGCTTTGATATCCACTACTTATTTTAATATGCCAGTGTACAAATGATTAATCTAATTAATTAGCATACATAAGTCTTCTTCACTGACAAGCTTCCTTATTGATCATTTTACAAGTGACATTCCTATACCATCAAGGAGATGAGCTGGAAGCTCTTTTATTCTTTTGTTTTAATGGGATCTAAGAGTTCAGCAATCATTTGATATCTTCCATCGATCTTGTCACACCACGCTATTCAGAGCAGCATTTCTGTCTGCAGTATTAATGTACTTTTCTGGGTCTGATTGTTATCAGCTGTCTTAAGATCATCCCCCCAGATTTCATTTTGAAGTGGCAGTACATACTATGCTGTTCCCATTCCTTTTCATTTTATGTATTTTTAACTCTCACATTGTTGAGTTTTTAGGGCTCTGAAGGGCACCTGGATTTCTGAATCTAACATTTACAAACTTCTGCATAAGCAATTTCAAATACAGCTGAAAAAAATGCCATTTTGATCCCAGACAACACTCCCACTTGGAAATCAACTGGGGAAGAACCACCCTCACTCAGTTACAGCATTTGCTGTAAGAGTGCTCAATGCCAGCACCTCCCGACTCTGCTGACGTCCCTGATCTTCCAAGATCATCCTTCTTTCCCCTGTGTACACAGTAAATGGAATGTTCACACCAATGCAGGATGCATGGCTATGGATTTCATATTTCCAAAGCTTGGAGGCATTCAGATTAGGCTGATTTAGGCCATCTGTATTAAAAACATACCTACTCCTGCAGAATTTCTCTTTGAACAAAATGCTCAGTTGTGTCCTGTAGGAGGTTGATTAACATGGCAAGGTACCATGACAAGATACCCAGGTGCTAAATTATTTCTAAGGAGTTTGAATTCTGGATATTCACTTTCTTCAGCAGTAAGCAGCACAAGCCATATCCAGCAAAACCGAGAAACTGTTGTTTGAAGTAGTATAATTTTTAAAACCACTTCAACGGCACAGCAGAATCAGGACATTTTTAAGGGAGTAGGAGGAGAGAGCCAATATGAAAGAGAAAATATTCTCACTCTCTTAACTCAAACATGAGTGAAATGAAAAAAACCCCAACAAATATTTAAATTAACATTTTGAATTTTATGATGTATTTGGAAGAGCAGAATTAAAAGCTAGCACTACCTGACGAAGAGGATAAGATGACATTACCTTTTTGGGTTTATACCAGCTTTTGAAAATTCAAGTTCAGAGGGATCCAAATGGAAAAACAACAAAGTGCATCAAGAAGATGGGTCAATTAAAAAACCACGAGATCTTTGCAGAATTAGTGAAGAGAGCCACACACTGTTCCCTTTCAGGAAGCACTCCAATTCTTTAAATCAGATTAGGGTCAGTCCTAATTGTTTCAAGCACAAAGACGTGTGGTATTTATTTGCTGGTTGCCTTTTTTTCTGGCTGATTAGCATTATGAAGATTAGCTGCCAGTAATTTCTGAACTGGCTAATATAAGGTAATTAGCTCACAGTGTGCTGCAGTTTGCACTGCCCAGGAGAAGAGTTTGCTCGTCTCAGCCAAGAGGAGGATTGCAGAAGACACTGCAGAGAAAGAAACAGAGAGTTAGCAGAGTTTCTGTAAAATTTGATTCAGCTTTTTCAAGATAGACTATATAAATGGAGTATGAAGAAGATTGGTATCTGGCCTGAACTAGACTAGAAAATGCTTTTAAAAACCAGTACAAAATGCTTCCAGAATGGTTTCCTTAAAAATATTGTGGTGTTCCTCTCCTCTCAACTTTCCTTCTCTGTGGTATTATGTTTGATCTTTTTATGACATTCATAGAGAAAGAACAGTGATGCAATGAGAAAACTGCTCTTTTAATGAGGTCTAAGTGTATGATTTATAGAACTTTCTTCTGAAAGCAATTTCGAGAAAAACAGCCTGGAGTCAGAAATACTAACTAGGGCACTGGAGAGATTCTAATCATAAAGCCATAGCAAGGAGAAGAGGGAGGAACTATGATTGTCTACAGAACTACGTGATACCTTGGCTTCCACTTTCAGGAGCTAAGGGAAAAGTAGACAGGAACAAAGGAAACAGCAGGACTTAACATCTGAGGTTGAAGGAAGGGGCAGTTGCACACAGCTTCTCCTGACAGGTCCAACCACAGCTTGGGGAAAAGGCAGCAGTGAAAATCCCCTATCGACTCTTCAGGGCAGGTGACTACAGGAGCAGGTGAAGAGGGTTAGCAGCTATCACAAAAATCAGCTAAACACCCCAATTGGGGAAAAGGCAGCAGTATGTTAAATATGCTGTTAATATATTTCCCTCTTTTTTTTTCTTTAGCTGTATTCTATTATTTAAACCAAAAGGTTTTTGATAAATCTCCCAAGTGAAGCAAAGCGTTTGGTTACTCTTAGCACTGAGATTCTCATGGCGTCGTGCATACCATGAAAACTCAAAAAGATTTTAGCTAAAAGTTTTTAGGGTGCCCATTCCCTGCGGAGGGTTAACACAGGTATCTGCTCAAAGCAATGTTTTCCACTAACCAGGTTCACCCTGTCATTCAGCAAGGCCTTCACTGACATCTGCACAGAGCCAAGTGCACGCGAGGCTCTGCCAAGCACTGTGAGCCTTCCTCCCAGCCAGGGGTCTGCAGCACCCTCCGGATCTCTGACTTTAAAGGATTTATGCATTATTGAATTACAGTAGGTGAGTAACTAACATGTTCACCCAATTCGTATCCAATTTGCTTTTTCCCTAGAGCTACCTGTAGGCAGTGTTCAGGAAATATTTACAGGCACAGCTTACGAAAGTGGCTCATTTAAATACAGGAAGTTCAATATATTCCCCACTGTTAGGAGCCGTGAGGTTTCAGCTACGGTTCTCTTGCTGCAGCATGTCCTGATCACCTTACTGAACTAGAGTGGAAGACTCATAACATTTTAAGAGAAAATTTTTTTCCACAAATTTAATTTCAATCCTTCTTTTACTACGCATAAAACTTTTTTGGTTCTTCTTACATAAAACCCATTGCACAATACGTGTCAACATCCAGTGACTCAGTTAATGGGTAGGTGGGAATATATGACAGATAAAATTTGTTAATGGAAAACTTAATGAGAGTATCAAACAAAACACCTATTAGCATCAGGAAGGACTGAAATATTTTTAAATTATTACAAAAAAGAAAAAAACAAGCAATGTATTCAAATGTGAGGTGAGGAGTGAAAAAGAGTATTAAAAGTTGCTTCACCATAGAAACATGCAATGTCATTGGTACACAAGAATAGTGTGGTTGCCTTAAGCTATACCCAGCTACAAGTCTTCAAGCTGCTATAAATAAGGTTTGGCAAAATTCTGGGACTGAAAGATAAAATTAACAGAGTTTTAAATCTCAGGAGAAAACATGGTTAAACATTATAATTACCGAGACCAGGTATTTTAATATTGTGTTAATTTTAATGACCTTATTCATCAAAAGACTTACGAAAAGGATGACTAAACCCTAAGTGGGGAGAGTAAAATGTATTCTGCACAAACAACAAAGAATTTCAAGGATTCATGGCTCATGTTTAAAACTCAACACACAAAGTTATCTGACTCATAACTCTCTTCTCTGTAATGTTAGAAATCTAGGAGATACTAAAAATCGTTAAGCAATGTTAGGGAGAGCAAAGGATTTAATTAAACCAAAGTGTAATCCTTTTAAGGAATCACAAAGCTAGATTAGTGTCACTGTACAGATTCATTTGATCAGTTTTCTTTACCACCTCTCTTCCCCCTTTTTTAATTGTAATATCACTACATTAAACATTAATCTCTCCAAATATACACATGCCAAACTCTTGTCAAGAATCTCATTACCTCATGTCTTAAACTGCACTATCTCCTCTGGCCTACTCCTATCCATTCAGATTGCTGCTGCAAAACCAGGTGGCTTACCAGGACCTAAACAAGTGCCCACAATGGATAGGAACAGAGAAAAACAGGATTTCTTCTCACTGGGAATATATCTTCCCTCTTGGAATGTTCATTTGAGGATGTCATCCCGTATCTGCCAAGCTGAGTTAATGCTTTGCCATCCCCAGAAATGCAAGGGGCACCGGGCACGGACCTCAGGCTGGTCCATGGTGCCCCAGGCTGGGCTGCAGAGCCCCCTGGCAGAGACAGCACACGCTGTCCCTGCGTGCCCAGGGATTTGGAGTCTGCAGGGGAAGGTGGGATTTGCCCAAGCAGACCAGACATGTGTGACTACTAGTCAGAGGGATGAGTGCATGTTAAGAAAGGCATAACATAAAATTTATAGCTGTCAGAGAAGTCACTTTTCTCTTCTGCTATTGTGACTTTTGAGAGAGATTGGAAGAACAAAATGCATTAAAGGAAAAGGAAAGAAAAAACTGAAGTGGACTAAGCACTAGAAGCATCAGTGCTGACCTGTAAACAAAATGAAAAGAAATTATGGTTATTGACTTCCAGGAAAAAATACACGGAATTTTCTCCATCTTTTCCTTTCATTTTCTCTTTTTCTATTCTGCAGCTTTTAAAGTGTTTAGAAATCACCAAAGGAAATATTTCTTCACATTCTTACAGTGCAGGGGGTAGGTGAGTTTTCATTAGCTTTTCACATTGATCTTCTCTGTGTTGTCTATAATTTAATTTTCTGTTTAGGCTCTATGAGCTCCATCTCCACCACCACATCCATTGCTCCACTAGCCAGATCCACAGGAGAGCTTCTTGGCACCTCTGTGATGAACAGAACACAAATGTGCTTCAGTTCAGTGGCTGGTAACTGTGCAGAAACACACCTTTCCTTGCAAGTTGAGAGAGAACAGAAAACAAAAATCCCTGCAGAGCAGTGACTGCAGAGGCAGCCTGACAGGGACTCCCTGTCCCAGAATCTGGGGCGAGTTTTATGATGATTAATAGAAATGTGGAATGATTGAAAACACAAATGAAGAGCTCTCTCTTTTCCTATAATTGCTGCACTGGATCATGAAATTAAAGTCATCAAGTAGGAAAGATCCTGTACAGATTTCCAGAGATACTGCATGTTCTGGCTAATTGTGTCAGCCTGGATTAGCTGATTAGCATAATTAATCTAAACTTCTGATTACCCAAAGGAAAGAGATGTTCCTGGATGCACAGGTGAAATATAATGACTGAGACTCCAATAAGCTAAAATACAGTAGCTAGGAAGTATTTCAGAGTCCTGCTTGCTTGTCTCTTGCATTCTTAAAAGGTCTGAGGAGAATGAGGAGAGCACACTGTGCTCTTTGGTGGGGAGAGCGTTGTAAATCTGACTCAAGGATGACAGAAGAGCTGTGCCAGTAATCTGTACCATGGTGCTTATGGTACAGCAACCCTCGAGCTCAAATCTCAGACCTAACCTAATCCTATCCTAAACAAAAGCAACCAAAAGCACAGACTGTCTCTGGAAAAGAAGCCTAACAACAGCCTAAAAGGAGGATCTGTGGTGATGTTCCAGTAGAGTTCTGTAAAGTCACTCAAAAATTATTTTAAAAGCTCCAGATCAGAAGTTGATGGATACATTTAGAATTTTTTTATTGACAGTCGGAGTCATGTGTTTTGTTGTCCCCAATTATAAATCTGTAAAGCTTCAGCAACTGCAACAGCTAAAGATCATATTTGATCATTTTATTATTTTCTACTGTCTCGGGAAGGACAGTTACATAAGTCATAATGGCAATGAAAAATATTTTTTAATTATTACATATAAAATATTTCTTAAGAAAATATTATAATGAATTTCAATGGAGTGAAAGTTGCATTACTGGAAACCTTCTGTTTGTTCTCAGTATGGGCACTGATGATGAACATTGCTTATTCCACTTCTCATCTCTCATCTGCAGAGAATAATTATGGGATTTTCACTTAAAACTCTCTGCTAACTCAATCCTTTGTTCTCTGTTGACACTGCCAGGAAAGAGGAGGCTCATCAACTACAGACTGGACTGAAATAGCATTTTTATGGCCACATAAGCCACCATGCAGCTAAGGCCAAGAAAAGCCAACTTGTTATACTCTGTTAGGATTTCAGATCACAAGGGAAAAATCAAGTTTGAGTGGTCATCAAATATACTGGCTGCCTTTCCCAGGTCCTTGCATGCTTAGTTCCCACAGTCGTTTCAAACAGGCTTACCAGTCAGAGAAAGTTTTGTCTCTTTTTTGTCACTTAAAAAAAATTTCAAATGCTCACAAAACGTTGTCAGCAAGCATGAATTTTAGACAATGAAAATGAGGCTCATTCCACGAGAATGAACAGCAAAGGAAAAAGACAAAAGAGACTCCTCCAGTACAACAGGGTGTGTAACACAGCCTGCATGGACACATGAAATAGTCTCACTCATATTTGCTGCTGCCTTATCCTGCTCCTGTACCAGGATTGGGCCATCAGCCCTTCTAGGAGACAAACTTCAAAGGTATCTAGTCAAATATCCAAATACAAGTGTTTTGTCAAGACGTGCCCAAATGCTGCCTAGCCCTTCAGAGGAAAAAAAGCCAATGACTGACAGAGCAGATGGAACAGGAGACAGTTCTTCAAACTGAAATCCAGTTGCTCTGAGTGGGGGAAGGTACTGGAAACACAGACATGAACATGTCACTCTGCAATGAAAACTGTCAGCACATTTGAGAAGTTCATTAAAATGTGAAAATGTTCTCCCCCAAACCAACTTTCATAAAACCTTTGCCACTTTCTGAGTGAAAGAACAAAGAGCTCGACCTAAAATTTGTCAGAATCATAAGGAAACTTTAAAAGAACATACTTTAGAGTCTAACGTCCAGGGGCTCAACAGGCACAGATGTTTCATTAATCCTACCTTGGTTGCCAGCCTTCGCTGCATCTGCTGTTATTCTGCTATCGACTTGTCTCTAAACCTTAATGCTATGGATAAATAAATCAATAATCACATTACAGCAGCCCTTTGTGATACTCTTGAGCAGAAAAGCAGCTGGCCTTTCAGACGCACAGCTGTCCCCTGCTCCCAGGGAAGAAGGCACATTTCGATCCCTCAGAGATTCATTTTATCTTGCAATTCCTGCACACCCACAAAGCAGTTCTGTGGCAACCTGAGAATATAACTGAGAAACAAGGGAAATCAAATGGCCCAACGTTTCCAAAAGGGCCTCCACTTTGCCTCAGGGAGACAAGGCATCCTGTTGCTCAGGACATGTCTTAGAAAAGTGTTGAGAAACAGCTGTCTTGTCCTTAAGCTGGAAGGTTTGAGTGGTTTCAAACACCTACTTAACTCCTCGCAAGTAGTTTGTTCAGTTATTCTGTGATGAGAAGATCTGCTTGGTGCTGTGAGTATTACGCTGAATGAAAGGTACACATGGAAGGAGGAGAAGCTCGTGTTGTCATGCGTTGCCAGGGGCTGGTTTAATTTTGAAAACCTCACAACACAGCACCATTTTTCATGTTAAATGGAGCTGCTTTACTTTAGATGCTCACAAGAGTTCAAATCAGAAGAAGACACTCCTCCAGGCTAATGTACTAACCTTCAAAGCACGAGCTCTCTGAAGTCAAGCACTAGCTGCCTTCCTGGGGCTGAGAAGAGAGCGCTTTCAGGTTCATCCAGAGCTGGATGTCCAACAAATTCACTGCTGCCAGTCAAACATCAGCCACACACAGCCCTTGGCTCCCAGAGGAAATAAACCTTCTACAATCCCCAAGAAAACCAAGGAGCCCAAATTCCCAGTCACACAACCAGTCCTATCAGCTCCAGGGAGGTCACCCCTCCTGGCCTTCCCATCCCACGAGCCAAGGGCTGCTTTCTTGGTCCCAGCTTGTCTCACAGTGAGTTTGGCTGCAGGAGAGAGACAATAGCACTTTTCTAAACATGTACTTACTTATCTCAATGCCTATTTCAAATGAAGACTGCTCTTTATAAAATACATGCAGAAGCTTTAGCTGATACACAAAAAGATATGGATGGAAAGACAGAGGGACATTGACAGAGGAGTTACTCTGTTCATAGGAATTTGACTTTAATTTTTCAGGGAACAGATCACCTCTCTATGTTGGTGAGGCCTGGGAATATTAAAAGGAATATCACATTCCATGCCAGAAAAGCAATTCCATTTTCAAAAGCTAGAACACTTGGGCTAATTAGAGTGCCTCAGATACTTTGATCATAGATAAATTAGTGCTTTGTATGAGATCCTGCTCTTAGTTAACTTCTTTTACTGAATTCCCTCACTAATGCTTTCTAATTTCACATGGGAGAGAATGGGAGAAGATGAAAGGAAAATTTTTAATCAACTTGCTGCAAATTTAAGAATAGTTTGCTAAGTTTTTGTTTGGCTTCGTAAAAATATATTATGTTTTTGTTTTATTAACACCTTGTTTTATTTATACCACAATTTATTAAGCCATTGCATGGTATATAAAGCAGGAGAACCACAAGGCATTGGGTGTTTTATGCCCCATTCCACATTTGTTATTTTCTCATTGCAGTGGTGAGTGCAGGGGCCAAAGCTCTGGTGAAAACAGGAGAATTTATACTGGTAATAACCTGTAGCAGTCAATATTCACTCTCCAGCTGCATTTCACATGAGTAACTCCATTAAGTTTAGTGGGACAATTTTGCACCTAAGGAAGCCTTCCAGCTGTGTAAGGTTCTAGGCATCTTCACATTCACAGGCTCTGCAGTTTAATGAGCTTGCTCACTCTCCCAGGTCTTTATCAATATTAGCACTGTCCAGTTAGAAAAGCCAGGGCTTATAGGTGAAATTATTTAGGAAAGGCTGAGGAATATCATGGCAGAGAAGGAAGTAAATTAATTCAACCTTACTTCCAAACTGCCTCGGATCATATTTACGCAGTGGCATCTTTTGTGATAACAAAACAAGAAAACTAACCAACCGCACAAATAGAAACAATGACAACAAAAGAAAAGAAGAATGAGTGGTTAAAAATTCAGCAACAACAACAGAAAAAGCTTGAAAACTGAAATTTTGATGCATATTCCCTTTTTCCCATCTATATGCTTAACTAGTTGTGAATCTATCAGAGGCTCTTGGTTCACATTTCTTCATTCCCTTATTTACAGCAAGTTCCCCCTGAATACCAAGGAAAAGACTGTCTTAACTACTATGATAAAGTAACAGTATTTTCAAAACTGGAACTTGGGGCCTACTTAAAGCCTGGGAGATTCATAAAATTATATAAACCCTACAAGAATTCCCCAGGAGAGCTTCAGACAGCATGTCTGCTCCTTAGAGATCCCACACCTGGCTCTTTTTCATGTACTCCATCCCTACCAGCAGAAGACATCTCCAGGATTTCTATATTGTCCAATGCCCTGTAAGTGTGAATCCTTCAGCCGTGCACTGACAGTGGGGCTGATGGAACACAAACACAGCTAATTACTGATAAAGGCAAACCTTGCTGCTCTCAGAACAGAGCCCATTTCAGGCCCCGAACAACCACAGCAAGAACAAAATTATATCAGCCATAATTTAAATCATTTTTTAAAATACACAAAACTAATCTGCAATTTTTCACGGGTAGTTTTTTCATCTGGAATTTTAGGGTCTAATACTTGTTAGACGCATAAAATGGCAGAAGCAATTGTGCAGATCTGATGCAATTATGACAGGTACCAGCTCAATGGACACTTGGATACAGAAGATAACTGATACATTAAGAAAAAATACAGTTGAAATTTATACATAAGACTTGCAACCTAACAGCCACAGCTCACAAGTCTCAATTACCTCAGGCAGCTGCAGATAGGCTGGAGAAAGAGACAGGAAGAAGAACAAGCAGAGACCCAATTCCCACCTCTCAACAGATGGTTAAAAGCTGTTGGTAATTTTGAGCCACTTTCCTCACTGTGTCTAGCAGACTTGAGCTATTTGCCTGCTATAAAACCTGCAATGTGTTTCTCCTCACACTTCCTATTTCTTCACTTGGATATCAGAGCCATGAAGTACAGTTTGGGTTTTTTCCTTTCTTTCCTGCATTGGGACACCCATATTTTCTTAACCCAGCATGTGAAGGTGCAGGAAGGGCCAGCTCGCTCTTTCCATTGGAGACAAATGCTTGTCTCACTGTGGCACACAGTGGATGTCTCTTACAGCTGAGCAGGGAGGTGACACAGCAGGGATGCAACAATTCAGAGAAATTCACTGCATTAAAAGTAAATCAGTCACCAACAGCCCCAGCTGTTACTGTCACTGGATTTAATAAAGCAGCTTGCTATAATTTTCATTGTCATGCCTTTAGCACTGAGTAGTTTACCTTGCCTAAAACCAGGAGCAAGAGTGTTTCCTGGGGTAAGAGCTGCAGAATGACAGAATTCCAGACCGGCTAAGACTGTCTGGAAGGCCATCTGGTCCAACCCAGCAACTCCAGCAGGGCCACCTAGAGCCCAGGACAGTGTCCAGACAGCTTCTGGATATCTCTAGGGAGGAAGACTCCACAACATCCTTGGGAAATTGTGCCAATTCTTAGTCATCCTCACATCAAACAAGTGCTTCCTGATGTTGATCTTTAAAGGTCCCTTCCAACCAAAACCATTTTATGATTCTGTGATGTTCAGAAGAACCTACAGTGCTTTAGTTTGTGTCCATTGTCTCTGGTTCTGTCTCTGGGCACCACAAAGAAAAGTCTGGCTCTGTCCTCTTTGCATTTTCTCTTCAAGTATTTAGATTCATTGATAAGACCTCCTTCTCTTCTCCAGGCTCAACAGCCCCAGCTCTTTCAGCCTTTCCTCACAGGAGAGATGCTCTAGTCCCTTGTTTATTGGAGCACAGTGTTAGTCCCTTTATCACCTTTGTAGCTCTTTGCTGGATTCCTTCCAGTAGTTTTATGTCTCCCTCTTGCTGGGCAGCCCACAACTGGACCCAGTGCTTCAAATGCGGCCTAGGTCACATAGATCATCCACATGCAGATGCAAGTCCATAGCAAATAGTATAAGAAAAACATCAATGTTAAGACTGACTAATTGTTGTAGCTCATGTGAGGCATTCCCCAAGAACAGAGGAAGTCCTGAGGGTCTACTGGCTCAACCACAGCATATTGGGGTTCGTATTTCAGGTTCTCAGACTCACAGTTTTCCAGCAGCTGCAGTACAATACCTGGTCCACACAAATATTGCTGTCTTGTCCCCAAAGACCTGCTTTCTTGTGGCTTTCTGCATGAAAACCTCTCCCTGACAACTTTTCTGTTAGCCTGGCTTCACAGATCTTGTGGACTTAGAGCAGCAGTAATTCAACTAAAATTCCCAGTGTTCAGTATGGCCCCTAACCCAGGAGATCCCCAGTGCTGGTGCTTGCTGTCCAGCTGGAGTTAAACACACCTGACAGGCTTTAGCTCAGCCAGGGTTGCTGGCAGTGCCCAGCAATGCACGAGGCTGATGCAAAAGTCATTTTCTTCCGTTCTGTCAGCCACACTAATCATCTCCTTCCAGGTGTGTCCAAGTGCCACGGGCTGCTTCCCAAAGCCTCCCCTGACACCGTGGCACCAGGACACCTCGTGCAGGGCTCCCGGGAGCCCACGGCCCCTGCTGCTGCAGACACAGAACGAGTCAGGCACTGCACAGCCGAGCTCAGGCAAACCCAGGCCATGCCCAGAACACAGCAGTGTTTATACATCAGAACAGCTTCGGCTCCAGTTATGAGCAAAGCCTAAGCATGAAATAGTAGTAATCCTTCAGGTCACCTGGCAAGTTATTGCATTTACGTTTAATATTCACATAATTCAAATAAAAAGGAAGATGCAAATCCATACAAAGAGGTATTTCTATTTAATGAACAGCATCATGTTCAGCAAAGCATAACATGCATATTGTCTGGCACTGGGGTTTGTTTGCAGCCCACGACAGGTTACAGTCAGGAGGGAATGCTGTCAGCTGCAGGCACATGCAGATGGGAATACCTTATATTTATCTCCCTGGCAGAACATTGTGATCATTTGAGAAAACTTTGAGGTATAAAAGAGGACAATTCAAGACTTAAGGATGATCAGGAATAAAAGCCTTACTGTTAGAAGATGTGCATTGCCATCTTCCACATGACATTCAGAACCCTATTCTAAAATAGAACTGATTAAAAAAAAAAACCCACAGTGCATATACTTGAAACAGAAACCTTCTAAAATAAGATTTCTGAAACATATTTCTTGTTCTCTCTGTACTCACTGATGCCATGCTAATCAGATGACTCTATAAATTTTATAGATGGTAACAAAAATTACAGGTAATATCCTAAAATAACAAACAATTGTTCACCATGTAATTATGTTACAATTGATAGCAAATACTTCTTGTCTTTCTTAATTCTTTTAGTGCAACAGGTGTCCTTCAACTCACCCAGAGTAACAGCAAACAAATTTCCTTCATGGAGCCAAGGCACACGATCACTCAGCCAAGTATCTTTCTCCTGCCTCTGTCTCTCTCTCACCATGCTTTTGCCCTGGTGTAAAAGCAATAACAATGAAACCCAAGTTTGAAGTCTAGAGACTGACGTCAAAATGAGTGCATGAGTCAATTCTCAAGAATGAAGATAGTGGTCTTTTTAAGCAGCCCCTAATATGTTTGCCTTTCCCTGGAGACAGGATTGGGAAAAACCTCATTTTTTACTTAGCCTGGCACACCTTTTTATTGCAAGCATCAGTGTTGCATACTCTGCTTCATAAACTCACTGTGGGCAACCTTAAAACTCATTCAATTCTGTCTTCACTTTTCCTGTCTGCCTATTCCAGAACAAGATACCCATCAGAGCAAGAAACTGTCTCATAATTTGAACTTTAAATTAATTTATAATCATTTTATTACAATTTGACTTTGTGTTTTCTTTTAGCTCAAATCCACCTTTTTCCCCACTGGTACATTGTTTCTTGATATATTAGAGATAGCAATGCATTACATGTCATACTTTAATAGTTTCTTGTAAGATTGACTTTTCTTTCATAGTTGGCTTGGCAGTTTTTCCTGCCAAAAACTGCTGACCAGGACAGTTTAGAAGATCCCAGATTCAGTCCACTACTGTCTTTTATGAAGACATTAATTTCTGCTGTAAAACCCTGCCATGAAACAGCTCCTCAAATCTCACGCACATTTTTGCATTTTTATATCTCACTGCAGCTAAAAGTTTCCTTCTGATCAGGAAGAAACCTCTGCACAGTGGTGGCCTTCTGACTCTTGATTATAATTGCTGAGTCTCCAACCTCAGCAGATTTCCCTGATCACATAGGGTGTACTACACTTTCATCTGATTTCGATCATTACAGCCCTTAATAGCATTCGTTCATCCCTGTTTAGTATTCTACTACTTCTCCAAACTGATGTCATCTTCAAGTCTGAGTTATAAGCAAGTTAATTAGCACATTTGTACTTGTTATGCCAAGATCACAAGAAAAAGTTTCCTGGGAACTCTAAATGCATGTTTTGCACTTTCTTCTCCACTGCAAACCACCACCGTGTGTTGTTTACTAACTTCCACTGACCTTTGAATTGTGCATAAAGACGTGCACAGATCATTAGTTCTGCACCTGAATTAATAAATTTCTATTTATCTCTGTGTTCCTGAAATCCACATTGTTGCGATTAAATTCTGCCTCAGTTATCTTCTCAGAAAGAATAACTTAAGATCACCTCATTTATCACTGGTAAAGAACTGCATGTCATATTCCACTTCCCTCTAAAAACTGCTATTTATTCACCCTTATTGTCAAAAAGCATTCTAAATACTTATACTTTATGGAGACCAGGGTCAAGAGCTCAAAATGCCTGGTTTACTTTCTTCCACTCCTGAAATTGTCACAGCTTCAGCTTTTATAATGCAGTCTACTCCTTTTTTATTTCAGTTTCATATAAGACCATTTTAACTACTGATTTTCTGGTCTGTCGTATTTTCTACTTCTATAAAATCCTCATTAGTAACTAAGAGAAGAGCTAAAATAGAAAGTTTTTCACAAATTCAGCAATTGCTTTGTGGAGAATTGTGTCATCTATCCCACTTCAGAATACGTAGACGCTACTATTGATAGAAAAATTTGTTCTTAAATCTACATTTAGGAAATCAGTCTTTTTTCATAAAGGACACAAATCCCAGTAGGATAAGTCAATTTTTGACTTGTCACCCCATCACACTGTACTGCACTAAAAATACAGAAGGATTAATGCTATTAAAACATCACATCTCTGAAAAGAAAATTATCAGAAACAGACAAGGAATGTCCCAGGAAACCTTCATAGGAACAGTAATTTTTTGGTCATGACCTATTCTCATCACGAGTGAGCAAAATACCACAGTTCCTTCACTAGCCCTGCTTGGCTGTGGAACAGGATGAGAGTTAGATCCCAGCTCTGTACATCCTGCTGTCACCAGCACAGAAGTTTTGGTTTTCACTCCTAGCCTGCAGTGTCTGTGTATATTTCAGCATCTCTGACTGCCCAAGGATGGGAGAGACAGATTGAAGAAATACCCAGTTTATATTCAGGACACATGAATTATAAACTACCCCATACAACCCATATTATTAAAGTACTGGGCATCATTTCTCAACACGCTGAACTTATTTCCCTCTCCTTTCATGCATGATTTGCTTCCAGTTCCTTGACTGGCACAGGGCAGTTGTGAAGGCAGCCCAGCAAACAGTGTGATCCAGCTGTGGGAGGCTGATGGAGAGCCTGGAGAATGGGGCTGAGCTATGGCCATCACTAAATATGGGCTTGTCACTCGTATGATTGCAGAGAATAAATTTGATAAATGCGTATGGCTCTAAAGAATGGCTGCTGTTTCCAAATAAAACTCCCCCTAAAATCAACCTTTTTGTCGAAGAATTTAAGTGTTTTTAGAAATATGAACAAAAGAATGTACAAATAATGACAGGAGCAGGTAATGAATTCGAGCATCATGGTAGGGTGGGTGTCCTATAAAACAGCTGTGCAATTAATGTTTCATCAGGCATGGTGTTCAGCTGTGTTATATGAAGTAGATTCTTGGCTATTTAGAGCAGTTTCCTTACCTTTGGGAAGCCATCCTCTTCCTGCACAGGAAATACAGTCATGCCACCACTGAAGTAAGGCAGGTGCCATACTAGTCCTGGCAGAATGCTGTTAACGCACCTTTTTCCCAGAGATTTTACAAATTAATTTTAAATAACAGAGGAACTGCCCAAATACTTCCACATGACACAGGCTTGGAGGACTAAGAAGATTAGAAATAATTTAATTAACTTGAACTATATTGGTCATTGACTTTTCGCGATTTTTGCTCTTCCTTGCAAACATATTTCTTGGAAACTCACAAAATTACCTTTTGCTTCCAGGAATATCCACAAAATCACATATCCAATTAAGAAGCCAATTCTGAGATCTCCAAATGTTAGGATTTATGGTAAAATTAACACAAAATTTCAAAAGCAAACAGCATGAATAATCAGGAATTTTCCTTTATAGAAATTTTTCTTCAAAATATTTTGATAGTTTTTGAAACTGCAAATTGTTCAACATTCTCTTTGCAGGAGATATGTCTTTCCAGGATCGTTTTATTGCTATGTAGGCACTGCGTTGAACTGTTCTGAAACATCCCCTTTGGAGTCAATTCAGTGATGAACTGAACTTCCCCAGTTGTGGCTCACTGGCTTATGGCAATACTGATAGAAAAACTCACAATTTCAAATGTAAGTATTGATGTCCCAAGACAGAGGTCATGATTTGCAAAAAGTTGTAGAGAATGACAATTTGTGTGATTTGTTAAAAATGTATTATAAGTCCTGAAAATCTACCCTTCTCCATGCTTATTGGTAGACATTTTGCTAAATAAATTCAAGTTTCAAAAAGGCTTTAGTAGAGCTGACCAGACTCTTTCCTTCTAGTTTTGCAAAAAAAATAACTACAGAAAAATTTATGGGGATAAGATTGGACAGGAAAGATTTATGGAGAAAAGATCAGACAAGAATAAGGGCACTATTTTAGAATAAGCTCATCCTGGATCTCAGCAGTGGCCTTTGAAGCATGATCAGACACCCCGAAGCTTTGCTGGATGTGCACAGCTGCTGGCTGAAGGGAGCCTGGGAATCCATCCATGATTGCTGTTTTTTCTGAAAGCACTAAACACATCTTTTGAAAAGACAAGTCCTAAATAATCCTAAAGTCCTAAACAGATTTAAGGACAGAGAACGATGATTAAAGTTAAGGTTTACCAGTTCACTGTGTATTGTTTTTAAATGAACAGAGTGACACACTTCAGAACTGTTTGGGGTTTTGTGGGGTTTTTTTCTTCCTCTTAGCTAATCCCAAGACATGGGGAGAAATTCTGGCCGCACACAGAGGAAAGTGTCATGGGTTTTTCTAATAAGGAGGTTATGAGCAATTCTACAGCTGTGACTCAAAGCTCAGCAGAAGGACTTAGAGCCCCACGTGGCTCACTGCCCATGTCCTCTGTCCTTCGCCCTGCTCTGAGCTGGAACAGGCGTAGGGAAAGTGAGGCTGGAATAGGGCAACAGTTACAGCAGCCAGACAACGAGTCACAGCAATCAAAAAGATCTGACATGGGAGCATGGCACAGAGGCCTTCTGGTTCTGAACCACAGTTTCCAATACTGGAAAGCATTCACAGAAGTGGTTTTCTCTGAAGCACAATAAATCTCTTCCTCTGCCCTTTCAAAACTTGAAGTTTGGATCAAGGTACAAAGTACACGGCCTGTAACATCGGATCAGAAAGCAAATTCGTCTTGTCCCAGGGGAATTATGGCAGCTGACTGTCTCTGAATCCCAACACAGCGCTGCTCACAGTTCTGCCTCTGGAGAGATTAGGAGATGTAAGCATACATGACAAACAAGAATCATGTGCTCCAATGTGCTACCAGAAGATTCTAAGTTACGACAGTAGTGAAGACTTAAGAGACATGAAGAGAATAGAATTTTTTCCTGCATATTGCTGACCTGCTGTCAAGTAGCAATTGAGAAACTAGAAAATAGGTAACCAAAAAAAAGAAAGTAAATAAGGCAGCAACTTTTAGTTTTAAGGCTCATTCTCTGATACTCCCACTAGGCAGTACCAGGAATTGGACCTAATCTTTAGAATAAAATCGAATCTTGCAAAAAAGTAGGAAAACAGCTTCTGTCAGCCCCCAGCATGTAAACTAATTTAGCATCATTCCCAGGTTCTATAACTGCCCCTGCTTTCAGCACTACAATTCAACAGGCACCATTCTGTTTCTATACTGCAAAAGCACAAAAATGAAAGCAACAGAAAAGTACATTGACAGAAGGATTGCAATGTTTATCTGCTGTAGGGCAGGTATGTATTTTTTTTGGTAACACCATCGAATATAGTCTACTCTGCCTCCTGAACTGTAATAAAAAAAAGGCATTTGTAGCTTCAGATACCCTTAAAAGTACTGGGTTTAAAACAAGTCTACTGCAATAACACTGCCAAAATACACCACAAAGCTTTCAAAAGTTTAACTTTTGGCATCAGAGAACTTCTTACACGTCCTTTTGCATCGAGCACCAGCAGCCCATCTATTCACTGCAGCAGATCACCTTCAAGGCTTGCAACACTCTGAGCTGCTGCTATTAAAATCACCTTCTGCAGTGTAAACTCAATTCATGTCCAATGCCTGGGACTGAAAAAAGAGATATCTTGTGTGATGAGAGTGGCAGTAAGGATTTACTGGTATTTTAGGGATCAGATTTCTTAGGCAGTGCACTTCAAGTAGGGAAAATTATTTTCTGCATAAATGAGAGCATGACACTGGACCAGGAATGTGAGGATCAATCAGTGAGATGCAACTTTTAAAAAAAATCATTAGAAAGCCTTGGGAGTGTGCAGCCCTGTGCTATTTCTGTGTGTATAACTATGCTTTTCTCCAGCAGATCTGCTTTTCACATTCCGCCTGGTCTGAAATCCAAATACTAAATGAGGACATTAAAATCAAAAAGGAAAAGTGGTGGAGAGGATGAGCTCCTTGGAGAGAGGAGCAGCCCTCCAAACTATCTTGTTACAGGAATGTGAACTTGATTTTCCTAAGAGGAAGTGGTATGATATCGTGAATTCCAAGGATGTAAACAGCAGCTTCTTCTAGATCCTGCCCTAGAAGCAGGTACAGTTAGTCAAAACTTACTGATTAAAATAGTTTTAGCAAAAATCAGCCATTTTCTAAACCAAACCTTGATCAAAACAAAAAATTTCCAATTTAATTTCCCTTTTTTTTTTTTTGCTTTCCTTTTTTCCTCTTTTTTCAGCTGCTTGGGTCTGAATTTTTAAGGAAAAGGGTGTATTATTACTCATATTTACCCTTTTTTCTTCTACTCTATTTCTAATTTATCTTCAAGCTTGTATAATTTTTGGAGCTCTTAAAAAAACAAAACAAAACAAAAAAACAAACAAAAAAACCCAACCAAACAAAAAAGCACCAAAAATCCCAATATGTCTTTGTTCCTTCTTCATTAATCACTAGTGCACTCACCTTGAAAATGGGGTGAAACACAGAAGAGAAGAGAAAAAGGGAAAAGGGAAAAGAACAATTCCTGACAAAAATTTGCATTCTAATACTCTTCTCTCTCTACCTTGATTTAAATATCAAAAATATTACTTTTAAATTCTTACCAAAATTTGGGGGAACAAACAAACATACAGAAAGCAAACCAGGAAAACTTGCAAAGTAGAGGAACTCTGAAAAACATCTCAGCACATCTGGAACAGCATCCAAGTGTCCCGACAGCTGTTTGCAGTGGCCTTCTCAGCACTCCCACTTTGTGACAATCCCAACCACTCAAGCACCCGAGCTGCAGTGCAGCAGAAGGTGCATTGACACAGGGGGGTGTGTGCAGTGCTGTGGAGCACACAAACTCCAGGGTTTCATTTATCTTCTTCTCATCTTAGGAGAAATTCTGTGTCTGGAAAACGTAATTTCTGACACAATACAGGGAGAAGCTTCAGAACCACCAGATTCAGTGCAAGGGTCCTCAGTGGTTTCTAGACTGTTCAATATAAATGTTACAGACATTTCTGGTTCTAAATCTACAGTCTGCTTTCTTAATGAAAGCTTCTCGAATGATACTTGGCCCCCAGTGTATCTGTAAAATACTGAGTGAGTGACAGCTTTTATATTGGCTTCAGAGGCACAACACAACCCGGAGAACCTGGAGTTCTCCAGCTGAGGAAATACGTAGTAATTTATATGTTCTCTTAAATCAATCCCATTTGAAAAACTGCAGGGTTTTTTGCCTTCCTTGATCTTTGATCCTTTTTCTCCTCGCATTTTTCTGTCTTAAAAAAAACCAAAAAAAACAAAAAACAAAACCACACAAAAACTCCAAAACCAAAAACCAAACCAACAAACATAAAACAAACACACACACACAAAAACCAGCCCCCCAACAAACAGGATTTCTCATATAATCTTTCCAATACATTAGCAATGGCATTTTGCCTAAAATTTATGTCAATTTGGAGGGTGGAATTACATACAAAATCTCATGAAATCTGCAGATCTAACTTCTCTGAGTTCACATTTCTGCCTCCTCACAAGGTGTTAAATCTCTTCTTGTAACACAGATCAAGTGAACCATGTCATTATTAGTGGAACCACAATCCATCTGTTGCCAGTTCTTCACCAAACACCTCCTGCCTAACCTTAAATTGCATACCAAGCTGAAGGAATGTCACATACCCGACCATTTAGCAGCAGTAACAATCCATCTGTTGTGCATTATTACTTCTATGAATCATAAACTTAATTTTAAATTAGGTGATTAAATAGTGGCATAATTCACTTGGATGTTAAAGGGATAATGTTTTGTTTGTGGTTCCAGCTGTTTACCTGGAATTACATTGGCTGAAGCTTAGGGCAGAACTGTGTGAAAGTCAGTTAAGGACTGGAAACCAACTCCAGGTTTTGTGTTTAAAAGTCAGATGAGCAATGGAGTTTGGGAGATAATAATCTTTAGGCAATAAATGTAAGTTAATGTCCTCATTCCAGGTGATGCACACATCTGAGTGATAAGGGAGAAAAGGACAGTGATTGGGTTTTCCATTGTTTTCTACTAGCAAAGCTCCCTACTCTTTCCCTTGTAACCCAATATTGGGTACAGGTACCGTAGGCCTGGGTGGTGGGATGGTACCACCACCTTACCAAAAACTATTTCATCTCCATTGTAGAGCTCTCTTACTTTCCTCACTTCACTGATTAAGCCACAGGCATATTTTCTATTGTTAGCTCAAGCACAGAAATAAACATGTTTTTTCAAATAAAAGCAGAAAATAATGCTTATGAAGCACTCACAGAGATTCAGTCTTTTTCCAAATTGAACTATTGTATGTTTGGCAGGGATATGTCGTGAAATAGGATGAATTGCAAACACTCATTACCTTTTGGTTCCACTAGGCTGATATCCTTCACGTTTGTTCTGCTGGGGCCCTGCATTTACAAGTGAAAGCATCTGTGGAGAATGTCCTTGTGCAACTGCTTCTGTCAGAGAACTTCTCACATCTGTCCTTTTGCATCAAGCTACTACATAACTTCATGGAGTCACCCTGCAGAAGCAGGAGGAAGGGAAAGGACCCATGCTGGGTTACCAGGAGATTCACAGGAGGATCAAAGTCTATAAGGGCTGAGGTCTCTTTACTTCTGACTGCTGCAGTGAGAGGAGAATATGTAATTTAAGTCATGCTGTAGCCTAAAGCCTTAAATAATAAACAAAACTAATGTAAATATCTTCAACTATCAGCAAGTGGTATCAATGTTTTTGTCACTTCATCTATCTAGATTATGATGCTTCTTCCTAACTTTAAATGTAAGTAAAAATATTATGTGCAGTCAAAGCCAAGTTCAAAAGGTAAGAAGGCAACAGGAATGTTCTCGTTGACCTCAGCAGGCCCAGGGATACTCAAGCACCTTGCACCTGCACAAAAATGGGGCTTTAATTCACCACTATTTTGTTCCAAAACATTACTTTTAAAAATACTAAGAAGAAACTAAAGAATGGGGACATATAACATTTGGTGCAGTGATTTAAATGTAGACTGTAAATGGTATCTACTCACAGTGCAGGAAACCTGTGCTATCAGAAACACAAAAAGGTTGAAAAAAGGGGAGAAGAAGGCGTAGAGTAATAACGTGCTCCCTCTGCTCAGCTGCAGCCAGTTGGAAGGGTGCCTGTTCCTTAGCATTTGCTATGATTTTGTGCCTGTTACGCTTTCAGATGCTTAATAAATTTATCCTGACAAGGAAAGTATAATCTGAGCTAGCACAGTTATTATCTTCCCTACACGATGGATCTGTTCTCTGCTTTGTGGGAGTGGCGAGAACAGGGAGGCAGCTTAGCTAACCAGTGTCTGGAGCTCCAACCACCTCAGTGTAAGCACTGCAGGGTTTTATTACAAGGAATTCACAACGTTGCCTTTGAGCTTCTCTATTTTACTGTCTGGTTTTGCAAATTTTATTTGCTGCTAGAAAACAGTAGTTCCCATTCCATTTGCTGTAGGCAATGTCAGAATGTCCCCATCCAAAAGGCTCATCAGCCTCCTTCAGATCACTGTCACTCACGCCACGGGCAGATCAGTAACACAAGACATCCTGAAACGTCCTCATAGCTACATAACTGCCCTAATAATGACATGCAGCTCCTGTAGCAGAGTGCCTGCAGCAGCTGATAAATTCAGAGTCTACTTGCTGACCAGTTCTCACTGTGCTGTAATAAAATGCTATTGGCAGGTGTAGATAAAGGGAGGAACAAGGTTCTGCCTCAAATTTCTGCCCTTAGAATTGCTCATCTTTTAATAACGAAATGAGAATGCAGAAGTGGCGAGTAGAGCAGTACTTTAATGGAATTTATAACAAACACTACTGATGTGCAGAGGAGCAGGCTCCGCAGAATGAGCTGTTCAGCTGAAGGAAATGACTGCACAGTGTATGTTGGGGAACTATGGATTACAACTGACCTGCCATCTGGCACTAAAGGAAACAGTGTCACACTTCCAGCTCAGAGCAGGCACCAGGGAGCCTCTGATTACTCTGCCAGACAATACTTTGCTTGAATGAAATATATTGTACAGTCTCATTAATTGCATATTTTATCTCCACATGACTGTAATAGTTTGCCATAAAAATAAAGTTTATCTACCAGCACAACAGAAAAAGAGACAGGAAACACAAAACAGAGGGACTCATTGATTCTTGAAATTTTTCCATGACAAAAAGGTACAACATTGCCAGTCTTAAGCTCAGTCCAATGGATAATCATTTAGAGAGAAATTTATGTACACCTCAAACTTCCAAACAGAAAACTGTACATTACATGGACAGCAGGAGGACTCAGAGAGCCCTACTGCCAGGAAAATCTATTGTCAAGGACATGGCCTTAGGAATAGAATACAGAGAAACACAACAAATACTTACCATAAGAGCAAAATTTATCAATAGAAATGATGCCATTATCTCATGAAATCTCAAAAAAGCCCCATTTCTACAGAGCTGAGTCAAGGCTGCGTAT
Organism: Platysteira castanea; assembly: GCA_013397175.1. Lineage (NCBI taxonomy): Eukaryota > Metazoa > Chordata > Aves > Passeriformes > Platysteira > Platysteira castanea. The sequence goes on along the minus strand of VYXC01011097.1, from coordinate 639,168 downwards.
ACTTCTTACAGTTTTGTCAAATTAGTTCTTCTATTACCTTGTCTGAGCACTGCTGTATTTTATTGCTCAAAAAAAGGATGAACTGTATCCAGCTCTGAGTTCTTTGTGCAGGCACTCCCTGTATGTTTCCTGACTGATATGGTGTCATAAGCAATTATCCCTAATGGACAAAAAATTGTACTTAGCCACAAAGAAAGTACCCATGCCAAAAATATTTTAGGTAGGTTGTTAGAAAAAGGATAAATAAGTATTTGAAGAATAATGCAAACTCCCAGTTGGAAGTCACGGCAGGGAACCTTCTATCCTGCATGGGATTCTTGTAAAAATCAAGAGCAGTAAAGAGGAGACAGAAGATAAAATTCATCTTTAGTTCTTGTGCTTTAACTAAGCAGCATAAAAAATAGTAGCAAGTAACTTGTTTGCTTACACTTCAAACAGATCTGTCCAGCTCCTTAGGTGCCATGTATAAAATGCAGATGATTAGAACCAAACACGGCAGGAGCTGTTTCTTAACTGGAATGGCAGCTCAAAGGCAAGCACGGACATCCTCAGCACCCCACACCAGTCAGCCACTGCCACCGGAGGAGTGCAGAACTTTTAGTACCTGCTGCTGGCAGAAGTACAGCAATTTTTAGTAGAGAATCCTGAAAAAAATCAATAAAAGTATGCCACAAAATCTGCCTCTCAGTCTTTCAGCAATCTGCCAAGTACATAGCTCAGACACGTATCTCATTTTTTTTCCCCAGCTTAAAACCTTTGGCTCTAAATAGCTTTCTATTTCACTGTAGATTAAGACAGAATAGTCACTTCCAGTTTGTAAGTGAAAGCCTTTCTTCTGTTGAAGAACTCTGAATTTATTCTTAAGACAATGAAGAAATGATCAGGGAAAAACTCCTACAATTAACTTCCCTCTTTACCATTTCTGCTATGAAGATAAGTAAGGAAAACATAGGCAGAGCTCTTTTTCATAGTTCTATCCAGCATAACTGTGCACAAAGCTAACAAAGAGAAAACAGGGCTGTGAGGAATGTGCTCTTTAAGGGTAACAAACCTGTAGCCTGAAGTTCTCACCACCACTTTGAGTTTGCTTTTCCTCTGCAAACAGTAATTTAAAGATGAACTGGCAAAAAGCTAAGTCACTCTAACTAATACCCTCTTCAAAAGCTCTCATGGAAACAGAAGTAATTTTTACTTAAAATCTCTTTAATTAATCTTTTAACGTAATACAAATTTTCAAGATAATAAAGAAAATTTTGTACAAGCATGACAGATCAGTATGTACAAAATTATTAAACAACACAAGAAATAGAGCTGCAAGTTACCATTAAAAAAGAAACGTTATTGGAGAAGAATTTGTGCCTCTCAGGAACAATACACCTATAAAGAAATATTAATTATTGTAAACAAGATATCACCTGCAGCCCATTTTCATGGAAAAGGCTGAAGAAAAAAAGAAGGTTGCTTGCTGCTACTCTACTCTGTGTGTACTAAAACATCTGGAACACTTAGAGTACCACGGGATCACCCAGCTGTTTAGGCTGAAAAGCCTTCCAAGGTCATCGAGCTCAGCTGTAACCCCAGCACTGCCAAGCCCATCACAGTCCCTCAGTGCCACATCTCTGCATTTTTGAGCACTTTCAGGGAGGGTGACTCCACCCCCCACTTGGGCAGCCTGTTCCAATGCAGGAAAACACTTTCAGTGAAGGGATTTCCCCTCATATCCAACCTAAACCCCCCCGGTGCAGCATGAGGCCATTCCCTCTGGTCCCTTGTTAACTACAAGTAAAGGGAAAACCTGAAAAAGAGAAGCAATAAACCAGATTTCACAAAAGAATGTACAACTTCTTTACACACCTGACACTCGGGAGAGCCTCTTTGAAAGGACTTATTTGAAGAAAAAAAATTAAAATTAGGCCCAAGGCACTGGATACATGAGCACTGTTTTTTTCTGTGTCTACAGCTGAGCAAAGGTCACTACCACAGCAATATTGTCTTGTCTTGTGTTTGTTTATACCAAATACTTGCCAGGTGTTGCTGTCCTGAGCCTTCCGCCCCTCTGTCTGTGAGTGCAGCCACTGCTACTGGTTAGACATGTGAGCTTTGCCCACTCACACTCAAAGCCTCAGCTGACTTTCTCCCCTGCTCCAAAAATAACACACCAGTTACTGCCTGTTTGTCAGCCCTCACAGATTAATTTTTTTTTTTCTGACGAGACAGAACGACTTCATTTTGGGCATGAAAGAGTAAGCAGCTTTCAGCGTTTTTCAAAGTTATCTACATAATATTCTAATAGGCAAAGATATTTATTCTAATTTCCTGAATTAATGATAAAAATAAAAGTTATTACTTCTGAAATGAGCAATGATTCTTTCATAAGAGATGTTGTTACCAAATAATTTATTTGTCAAACAATCCAATACAATGTAAAAGAGAATAAATTTAGTTCTCAGAATAAATACAGATTATTTCCCGTCCTTGTGTTAAGCTTGTTAATTTTGACTTTCCCTTTATAGTGCATATTCTGCCTAAGACCATTCACTTTTCTGGCAAATAGTATCCTCTGTCCTATTTACCTCTGGTCCTTGAGCTCTACTTTATGTCTTCTGATCATAATCTCATTCAATAAATCTTTTATGCACTGGAATTGAAATTTTAAGTTTGTGAGAAGTAGGCATTCCCTACTAGAAACAGTCATCCTCCTGGAGAAAAATCTTGCAAACGGATGCTTCAGAACACATCTAATTGTATTTATTTTCAGATGTTAGTGGGTTTAATTTCAAATAGATTATTCACTTTGATCGACAAGTATCACCTCCAGTACTGAGTTACCCAAATGAAACAGCAGCAGTTCAGCATCCCCAGGTCACTGCTGGAGCAGTGATACTCCACACGTGTGGTTTGGCCATGGCAATCCACTGTACCCTGGGACCATCTGGCACTTTCCTTCCTCACAGCCCTTCCTGTTCTCAACAATGCAAGCTGGGTTTTAGCACAGAGAACCTCCCTGTGGTCAGTAAAGAATTCAATTATTAATTCCCTTGCTTTTCCACAGTGAATTCCACGTACAACAGCAAACAATGTGTTTAATCCCCCTAATTTCTACAGCAGCTTTAGGTCTTCACTAATTTGATGCAGCAGCAACGGTTTCATCTGATCTCAATAGCTTTCTCCTTCCTTGAGTGCTTAACTCAAGCAGCAAAGTAGAGAGCATTTGATGTTGTCTACATTTGCTGGATGTTTCTGTCACAGTCCTGCAGCCCTGGGCTCCTGCCCTGGTCTCACCCCAGCAGCACACCAGAAACCCCAACCCTTGCTGCCTCTCCTCCCTCCCAGCAGCACAGAGCTCTGCAACGGCCCCAAGGCCAAGCAGCTGGATGAGGTTTTGCCAGGCTCTGTCACCTTTGATAATGGATATTCTCCTTTCTACTTCCACCAGTCAATTTTCTATCACTGACAGCTTTCATTTTACATGTAGATGTATTTAAAAATGGAGAAGTTTTCATTTATAAATGTCTTAATTAAATAAACATAACAAGATGGCTAGGGCACAATCATTCTGAAGGAAAACTACAGACCTAGGTGGAAGGAGAAAATGTGAGAAAACCAGGAATAACCCATCTTGGATTTGGTTAAAGAGCTCACAGTGCCTACAGCTGGATGTTACTTGAATAGCTTTTACCCCAGTCCTCAGTAATTATAACCACTTAGGAGTCTGATTATAATTTTCTTCTAGGGGTTCATTTTATTACTAGACCCAATTTAATTCATATCCTCCATCAGCATCAGGAGACTAGAAATCAACCATCATTATCATCTCAGTTCCATTTTAGAGAAAAACAAAAAAGGCACCAATGAGATTCTTTTTGAGTTGTCAAATCATGGCCTTCGTTAGAGCCCACTTGGGCTCATCAGTGAGCTCTGGGGTTGGTTTAACCCTTTTTTCTCTGTGCCACTCGCACCTGCCAGGGGGAGTATCAAGCAAATATTTACAGAACTGATTTTCTAAAACGGAAAAAAAATCAATAACTGAATAAGGAAAGCTAAGAATCAGAATAACTGTATTTTTCTGCTCTATTTAGGGTTTAATACTCAACCATAAATCTATGTGATACCATATACCTCTTCCAGGATCCCAGTGTTAACATTCTGGTGGAAAAAACCCAGCTACAGTAAAAAAAAAAATTTCCCTTGAGAATTAACAGAAAAGATGTACTTCAAAAATAACTTTTAAAATGTATCCATTAATGTTATACAGGCCTTTGTTCTCATGTCACACTTCAAGTTCTTTATTTGCAGACTTCCACTTAGATAATTTTCTTTTTTCATTTGTTTGTTTCTTCTGCTGCTCTTGATTAATTAGAAAAGAGTCTGATAAAGACATCACAGTGTGTTTCACTGCTTTTTCAAAGGCCTGTAAACAAAAAGACTGAAGCACTTTTTAAAAACATAAATGAGTAAATCATACACAATCATCTGGGTTTCAAAATGAGAGAAACTTGCTGTTTAATGATCACTTGGGTGGCAAAAAGCCACACTGGCATCTCAAGCAGCACTTGGTAAAAGATGGAGGAATGAGATCTTTAGTTCTCAATTCATTTTCAAAGCAGTAAAAATGTAATATCAGCAGGATCCTACAGATGTTCAGTATCTTGTGGGACAGAAGCAGAGACATGAAACAGTCAGGAAAAGATACCTAACCTGCAGAATAAACAAACACAACTGGCTTTTAGAGTGCACAGACCAAAAGGAAAGCAAAAGCTCATTCAAGATTAAACCAGAGGTGTCATCCCAAGTTTACAGGCCTGTAAAAACACAGCCTCTCCCTCTTCCAGCTCATTTTCCTGGATTCTGCCTTCTTACAAAAAGCTCTCCAAGTATACACTGTTCTCTCCCGATTCCCTTTGCTTTTTCCCAGTCACTCTGTCTCCAGAACATGACCTGAACTACTTGACACTTCCCTCTTCGGCACAGTCTTACAGATCTATTTCTGTGTGTATTCCTACTGACTTCAGTGACTTGGGGATTTTTACTGTGTCACTGCCCGAGTGGAGTCATCCAGGCCACCTCTGACAGCTCCATGGAAGCACCCCAGGAAGAGCCACCTTCGCCTGCCTCAGGACTAATGGGCATCCCGACACATCTGCACCTCTGCAAACTCGAGGTCCTGCTGCAATGAAGAGCCAGGGGCACTAAGACAGGCACTGAGGGACAAAGCTCTGGTGCCTGCTGCATCCCACTGGTACTTAAATGCCTGTTTGCCTCCCAAGCCCTTGAGTGCTCTGCAGCCTTTGGCATTTTGACATTGAAATTTTACTCATAAAGGAAAAAATCAGAAATTATTACATGCCTTCTCCTTAAAAGTAAAAAAAAATCAAGAGGATGCCTGATGTGAGATCAACTGAACTGGATGCTCAAACGACTGAATTTTCAATGAGAATTTTATATGTTCCAAGTGGTTCAGCTCTCCTCCCTCCCACTCCATCATCCCAGCAGGTCCCAGGCATGCACTGTGGGCAGAGCCCAGCCACCCTGGGCTCAGGTGCCACCTCCAGGCAGAAATCCTGGGAAGGCGTTCAGTTTGTGGTACAGCTTTTGAACCCGCCCTGGGGAGTGAGCCAAATACTGCTACTGCTGTGCTGCACTGAAATGGAGCAATTTGTACCACCTCTGATTTCAAACCAGTTCAACCTTTGCTACAGAGATTCAGATTTAGAATTAGTTTTGTCCCATAAGTTGCTCAGGTCAGTGTAGTAGTCAATGCCAATTTGAAGTTGAAGTAATCAGACATGGAAGGTTCAAAGCAAGACAAGGAAATCCTGCTCCCAAAAGCCAAAGCTTTAATAGGGAGGAGCAAAGAGGCCTGTGAGGAAACATGAGCTTTTCCATTACTATTTCTTCATTTTGTTTTTCTGCTATTAGAGAAGTGCCATTTACAAAAATAGTTTTTTATTCAATATTCTGTTTTTATCTTTAGCTTTGTTCTTAGAACTGAAAGGCATCACCAACGACACGAAAACCAGCCCTGGCTGGTTCTAGTAACACAAGCTTTAATGTGCCTGCTAGAACCAGTGTGCCACCACAGCTCAGTGGGAACTGAACCAGGCAGGGCAGCAGCAGGCAGGGCAAGAAACACCTTCACATCTCTAATGACCACATACATCTGGAAACTGAAATCTCTGTCAAGATTTACCCCCGAGTTTAAGCCATTCAAAGCAAAGAAAAATTGCCTTGAAATTGCTCATTTCAGTCTATGATCATAAAATAGCGTTTTTAAGGCTACATCTCCATAACACTATAACTGATTTAATTGATTTCATGGAGATTTCGTCCATATTCCAGAGGATGCTGGAGAGGATTAGACAAGGAAAAAGAAACATGCACAATCATTTTCCCTTTACATTACCTACTTTCCACCAGTCTGTTTTTAAATCACTCATCTCTGCTCATAATTTCAGGAATAAATAAAACAGAACCAGTGGCACCTCCCAGCTGGCAAAGATGAAGTTTTCTCTTTTGCATCTTAAGAGACCAGGAAGTTCAACAGAGGAGTCTGAGCCCAAGGAGCTGACCAGACCTGAGTTCCATTGCATTCCAGCTGGAGAATGCCTGGGGACAGCCATAGCTCAATCCATTACAGTGCACCACCAAACGCTCAAATTTTACACTAAGTAAGTTTGACTTTGCTCTATCTAATTAATATCTACCCCATTAATATCAACTTTAATAAGCATAATGACTGCAGAGCACTTCCAAAGGCTTCTCAGGTCTGGAGTTACAAATAATTCCTATTTGTTCAAAATTGGCAGCACCTACAAACCTTTCTGCACACAATGTAAATGAGTTGATGAGTTTGATAGACAGGGATAGAGTGACACTGGAAAACTAAGTTTCTAATTAAAACAGGGATGGGGGAGTTTCTTCCATGGGCCCTAGAAATATGCCATACTGGTCATGACATTTGAAATCTTTTCATATAAAGCCTGGAGTTCTGGGTTTGCTTGTTATAAAATCTAGTTCAATACAAAAGTCAGAACATTTTATTATGGAGCACCAGTCATGTATTTTGAATGATTTCTCAGTATTTTCTAAACCAATTGTTGACAATTTCAAAATACATAGAATTTGATAAAAATTATGTCTGTAAGGAAAACTATTTTACTTTAAAAATCATGATCTGCTTATTGTAACAGTCTGAGGACTCACCTTTGTGTGGAATTTTGGGGTTTGAATTCATTGGTTTAGAAATAGACCTCACCCTCCTAAGTGCTCAAGACCTTGAAAGGTCAGGTGCTGCTGTGCTGATAGAAACAGTCCCTGGCCACAGCACTGAGGCACTGCCATCCCTGCAGCTGGAGAGCTGCTGCATGCACACCCGAATGGAGCTGCACAGCAGTTTAAACCATCTCATACAGAGCTGTGCATCCTGCAGCTTGCAGCAGCTGGATTTGGTAGCCCCTCTGGAGCAGCTGAAAGCAGGAAAGGCAACCTGGCAACAACCTTGCTTTATTGCTCCGTGAGTTGCTTTAAAATGCTGTGTTGTGAATCCATACTCAGTTTAGTTCCCATCAGCTCTCCATGCAAATCCGTGTGTGTCCATCCAGCCACTTAGTGCAAAATAGCCATAGTGATGGAAATTTATAGCAAAACCTACAGGGCATTAACTTCTTGGTGTCAGAGTACTCCCAGAATTAACAACTGCTTTGCTCACTCACGGAAGCAATGCCAAGCCACTGAAGTGTTTGCCAACTTTGTGCTCTGTGTTCCATGTCTAAGTGGGTCTCAGAGACAATTTGTGCACAGCATAAAATGCAGTGGTTGTAATAACAGATCAGTGCCCTTCCTTAAAGTTGTGATCTAAACCAGAACTTTAGGCAAGCTGCACAGATTAGTCCCGATACAGGTTTTTTTGCTCTTTAAGATGTTTAAACATCTTGTGTTTTCTAATATGGATGTATTTCTACATTAGTATCTCATTACATTTTATGGACAATAATAGCATCAAGCAAATACCTGTGTAAATGTGATTTCGAAAGCACAAATATTTGTGCAATTCCCATGTTCAAAATTTTTGTGTGGTCTGAAATTGCTTCAGAAAGAGTCAGACTATAAAAGAACAAGTTTTATTCCTCTATCGGTTTTTCTAAACTAATAGACTGAATATCCTGTTGAAAACATTTGTACTTCTACCATACATATTATTTTAGGAAGAGAAGCTGATAAATGTATAAGTCATTTTCCAGAGGAAGGCAAAAGAACTTCTCATTCCCTCTATAAACGGTTGATCAAAACCCTACAGCAATACCAGCAACAGGAAGAATCTGTATCCCCACAGACACATTTTTCTTTGTACAGTGTCTGCTGAAGACCTTTATAGATTGCTTTTGCACAGAAAATTCAAAGAGAACTCAGATGCTTCTTACTAAATAAAAAAGAAAACTTGACTAATCCTGTAATAAGAATGTGTACTGGACTGACTCAGTGGTGACATTAGGATGAAAAAATAACCATTTTCTACAAGAACATTCTTGAACTCACAGCACAATAAGACAGACTAAGGAAGCATTAAAAAAACAACATTACCAGAAGAGGAGAAAAAAAAAAAAAAAAAAGAAAAGATGATTTTAATAGAAAATCTAGGGAGAAAAAAAATGAACAAGTTACCTTTCTTTGACAGAAGTTAAAAACACATCAATACTTCTAAACTCAATCCATACAAACATCAGGGGAGAGAAAGGTGCCCAGCTGCACAGCAAAAGGAAAGGTCATTTACTGAGGCAAAAAGAAAATAGCCTGCAAAATACTGATTTGAGAAGACAGAATCATTGTTGGTTGGTTGTTTGTCATCTAAGATATAAACAAACACTTTACAATCAATAGACTGTTCTCAAGTATGAGCAAACTGAAACAGGATTGGGTCCTCTTGTCACCTAAGGAAACACTGAAAGGATGGGGATATACTTATAGTTTTCTTTTTGCTTATATTGCACATAAAACATCACATTGCATAAACTGCATGTTTTTCCCATTTTATCTGTTAATTTTCAGTGATTACATTATATTTCTTAATTACTTTTTTTCCCCCCAGCTTTTCTTATTTCCACCATACAGCAATCAGAAAAGCAGATCTCTGCTGGAAACTTCTTCTGTCACAGCTCCGTTCCAGACACTTTCCATTTTCTTCCCCCTTCTGAAAACCAGAGACCAGCCAGAGACCTTTTCCCCTCAGGCCAGCTGGACACTGAACCCTGAAACACGAAGATGCCTTGGGTTGTGTTATAGTCATCTCTGTGAATGGTCCATGTGTCTTTTCCTGTCCTGGAGTGGCACCAGTCTCTGCTTCAAAGTCCCCACCCCAGGTGAGGAATACCCACCTGGATTATCCCAACCCCACAGTCAGCCCAGGGATGGACAGCAGATGGAGAGGTGATGCTACAGATCCTCGTGGTACTGAAGCACCCATTGCCTGTTTGAACCATGGCAAACATCTCTGACATTCCCCCTCCTCCAAAATGGACTCTAAAGCCACCAAATTCTCAGCCCAGCTCATGTAAAAGACACCACACCAAACAGCATTTCCTGTCACACCCCACGAGTGTTCTGCTCTCTTCTCACAGGGTATAAATGCACTGTGCACATGAAATGCACCCCAGGACACTGCATGGATGAACCCATAACACACTCAAATGTCCTACAGACCCCCTGGACCCCAACACCTGCTGAAAGGCACGGCCAAGACGAGCTGCTGAGTTACCCGCCAGTGATCACAGCTCTTGCTTTGTGTCTGACTAGTTCCATTCACTCCCTTTGTGCACAGGAAGCACCAACCTTTCATTAGCCTTTCCACATTCCCATCCGTCAGTAAATTCTAATTCCTAAAGAGAGGGTATTATTAGAGCTTGGTGTTTGCTGTGATTGCTCCCCTCACAACGGAGGATGCAATCAGAGAAAGAATTTATGTCCTGTAATTCAATGAATGGATGTATTCCTACAGCAATTTTTTTAGTAGTTACTTGTGTAAAGCATGTTTTTCTGTAATTGAAATCCTACAGTGCACAGTCATTTATTAAAATACATTATTTATAATGACATTTTCCATCTTCATTTCATTACTTTCTTTCAATACAATGATTTCATAGTCATATTTTAATTCTTTCTATTGGTCTGGAGATACTGAAAGTTCTAGGGCAACATATAAACATACAAACAAAAGAGCATTGCATAAACACAGAATAAAACCAGAGGAGAGGGCTTAGCAGGGCTCTTACTAATAGAAACAGGGATATAACTTCTTACCTCTCCAGAGGTAAAGTCATTCAGCTGTAAAGAACACTTGAGTATTCTTAAATGGCATTCTTGCCCTCTGACAAGTATTCCCAAGGGAACAGGAAAAAGAAGGCGAATGCCTTTGGTGGAAAAAATTAAAAGGAAGTCCTGAAAGACCCAGAAAGCACTGCAGACATGATCTCTGTTACTCACACAAGCACTTTTCCTGACCAAGTAATTTTGCTAGGTATTAAAAATCTTATAATAAAATTACTTCAAATAGGTCTGTAGAGGATAATATCCCACAGGAAGCCTACAGATTAGACTGCTAATCAATCTCTTACTAGATTTTACAAATTAAGTATCTTAAGGTGTTAACCTCAAATCCCAGGTAGAAATTGCTGCAAGTTCTCAAGGAGCAGCACACGATCAAAGAACCTCTTGTGGCAGTGCCTGTCTGGGTGCAGCCTCCGGGTGCCCTCTGCCAGGATCCCTCCAGAAACCAGGAAAGCACAACTCTGGCAAGGACTAGTGGCTACTGGGAGGGAGAAGTCAGGGAGAGGCAAAAGGAGGAAGACAAAAATAGGAGATGGGTCTCCTAATGCTGTGTTTTCCATGAGACAGAAGGAGAAGCCACCACCTTTCGAAGGGGACCGCCAAGAAAGCTGGAAAGGGACTTTTGACAAGAGCTTATAGTGATAGGACAAAGGTAATGGCTTTAAACGGAGAGAAGACAGGTTTAGATTGGATTAGGAAGAAATTCTTGACTGTGAGGGTGCTGAGGCCCTGGCACAGGTTGCTCAGAGAAGCTATGGATCCCTGGAAATATTCAAGACCTGGATGGATGGGGCTTTTGGCAACCTGATCTAGTGGAAGGTGTCCCTGGCCAAGGCAGGGGGGTGGAACTGGATGGTTTTTAAGGTCTGTTTCAGCCCAGGCCATTCTGTAATTCCCTGGGGAGGACAGAAAGGAAACACAGATGCACCACTGTGGAAGCACTGTTCAGCAGTGCTAAACCCTTGGCGTGTTGCTGACACTGTTTGCATCACAATTGCAAAGCAATGGCTCAACACCAGCTAATGTGGAGAGAAATAATTCCACCCCTGGCAGCCCCAGTACAGTGGGATCCCCACTCCCTCAGCCTGGAGCCTCACAGCTCTCCAGGCTCTCTGCCCTCATCCATCAAATCCCAAGAAAGGCTGTCAGAGACCCATGCCTAAGGAGAGAGAGTTTGATCTTAGTGAGAGTAGACAACTGAGTTTAGAAATGAATAATGTTATGCTTGTAATAAGAAAAGAGCATCTTGAAGGTTATGTTTTCTCCTGTTTCTGCCGTTGTAGGTCAGCTGAAACAATTGCTCAGAGCTGCTGAAACCAGAGAGTGTTGCTAGGATTTTGTGCAAAGTCTCTGTGACTTACGGCTGGAGCTGTGAGACATTAAGTATTTAACAGACTCCGTTTATCTTTCCTGCAAAATAGTTAGAAAACATCTTTTAAGTACCACTTAGGAAAAGAGAAGCATATATATTTGATAGCGTGTTTTTATTTTCCGTTTTATTTTCTTTGTATCAAATCCTGACAACTGTGAGAAAGACTTGGCTAAAATACATTATCTGCTATCCAGAAAGAAAACCTTTCTCCACTTTCAATTGTAAATTATTTTCATAATTGCAGCTGAGTCTCTCATTTTTTCTCGAACGTGACCTGCTCTGTGAAAAATCAATATCTCATTATCCAAGCCATAAGGTGAAGCAATTCCAGATCAGACTGCACAGGCAGTGTGCTCTCCCTGCTTGTCTGGAATCATTTGAACACAGTGAACCTTGATTCAGTGGGAATTTTACCAATTGACTTAATGTAGAGTTATTTAATAATACTGTGTGTTTCATTCAGGGGGAACATAAATAACCCACACTATCTAAAATGAAAATATCCTATTCTGTTGGCTTGTGCCACACTTATGGGGACTTTTTGCTTCTTCACAGTAACTGCTGGGGTAAGTTAGTGCATAAATGATTTCAAAATAAACATTGCTCTAAGCTACAGCTTCATCATCTGAAATAAGACTTTGCTTGTAAGGTGTTTTAGAACATGAACCAGTGGCAGATGTACCTTGCATTTTGCTCCCTTCCAAAACATTTCAAACTCCAGACCATCTCCTTAGAGGTAAACAGAAGATTTGGCAATGGAAGCCAGCACTTCCTACCCAGTTAACTTAAAATTTTGCCTTGTAAATATAGAACAGAGACAAACAAATATAGCCAAGGGAACTGAAGGCACTCCTGTCTTCTGTTAGCACAGACTTGGGCATCCTTCCCTTCATCTCTTCAACAACCACACAGTCACACCTACTGCCATGATTAATTCTGCTTAGAAATTGACCTGAATTCCCAGATACTGTGCCACTAACTTTAAGTTAATTAATTTCAATTTCTTGAACCCCTTTTTATTTTAGACTCTTGGCAGAGGCTTCTCCCACACACTTGGTAACCCTCAAGCAAGCTGGTCATCTTGATTCCTTTTGAAGTCCATGAAGAGGAGCCTGGTACTCACCTCAGCTGTTTCAGATGTCAGCTTTCGGATGAGATGAAAGAAGGCCTGTCCATGATTTATGAAGGGAATCAAGATTAAATGTAGATACCTACGCTTAAATATACAAGAGCCTCACCCAAACCTCACTTTAGCTCCAAGGACTGAAGTCCATAGCAAAGGTTTATCCTCTGAGGCCACTGGAGCCCGGACTCGCTCCGCCTATGTTCATCCTGAGATGCTGAGACTCTTGGCTGGGCACCTGGTGGCTGCTGCAACTCTTACAGATATACTCACATTGCTAAAACTCCAAGCTCAAATAGCAAATAATTTAATTTTACTAAATATTTACTCTGGGCTTTTGTCACATACATTTGTTTCTAAATATTTTTGGTTTAGTGTACCATCAGTTTACAGCAGTACAGTAAAAGTGATGGCAAAAGGTTCTGTGCTGAGATCATGTGTAAATATCAATAAAAATTAATTTCCTTTGGCAGAGGATATTATCCAAGCACTGCAATCACCTGATCACAGTTAGACTTGATCCACTCAGATTTATCTATTTACCCCCCTTGTCTCTACAGCCTCCATGAATATTTTTAGGACGCAAAAAATGAGAAGAAACATAAGCTCAGGGATGACATGATTACTACTATTTGCTCAGGGAATACACATTTTCTCTTTACAATGGGATTTCCAAGAGCCTTTTAGTAGACATTGGCTCTTCATTCAGCATAAAATACAGGACATAACACAGAGTTTAGTGTAGGATGTATAAACAATCCTGCAGACCCCATTTTCCTAGGGAACAGGACACCCAGGCAAGGGCTTCAGGAAGATAGGAACTCCTGTCTTTCTGAGTTTTTTTTCCCCAAAGAATCACCCCCATTTTCTGCCTTTCAGTAATTTTTCTACTGAGTCAATGTGCTCAAAAGCCAACAACACGAACCAAAGTTTGACTACTGAGTGCATATTGAAAAAAAGGAAGAGGGGAAAAAAACAGAAACCAAACCAAACCAAAAATTTCTGCCACAGTGAAGCACTGCAAATATAGGGCCCTACAGGGCACTAAGGGCAAGAGCTGACTACAACAGACAGAATGGGCAACCAAGAAACCCAGCACTGAAAAACTACACAATGCAAACAGAAGTGAGAATACTGTCTTCATTTAGGGAGGAAGCAAAAGCAGGAAATAAAAGAATGATTAGTGAATAATCTTGACACTTTCCTTATTGAAAATATGATAAAATATTTCAAATAACCATCAAATTCAATGGGGGAATTTGACCTATTATGACCATTTTCAGCAAGAAGACAAAATCAGCACTAAGTGGGGAGAGAGAACAACTGAGTACATTGCATTCAGCCATTTCACCACTAAAATCTCTGTTCAGATTGACAGTATCCATGACAGGTGTGTTACTGATACTTGAGGACTTCTGTAAAATTAACTTGAACTTGATGGTTCATCAATATTGATCTCTATCTGTGTGTCAGCAAAATTATCGCCTATTGGATGCTTCCTTGCAGCTTCAAATTGATTGCCAGAGGGCAGGAATAAAGCAATGCACCCAAAAGGGCTCTCATATTTATGGACTGTCAAACTAACACCTTTCTAGAACTCAAAAATATTTCACAAGACACTCCTAAGCAACTTTTTCTGGAAAGAGAAGGTGAAAAACTAGGGCTACATTTTACTATGCCTCTCCTGTGACTCACTTGTTCATTTAGAGCTCTTCCAAAGCCCACCCCCCAAAGCCATATTCCTCTCCAGACAGGATACTGAAGTGGAAAATTGGTATTTTCAGCATGCTTACCCCATCTCGGGAAGTAACGACGTGCAATTAAGACAGGAAATTGAGTTATCACAAGATTTGTACTCTAAATTGCTTGAGAAGGTTAAAAGGGTATCTAAAGAGAAAATACCATAAAAATACTTCCTACTGCAACAAAATACATAACACAAAGTTTCTGAAAGTTGAAAGATGTCATTCAAGGGCATTAAAGCACTAATGTGATTAATTGGTGTCATTAAGCAAGTTCTAATAGTTCACAGAGCAGTGACAACCTCTGTACATATTGCCACGCTGAGCAGATAGGGTCAACCAACCTCACACACACCAAACCTGGGGTTATTGATAGTTGATTCTTTAATCCTCAGGTTTATAACAGAAAATTTAATTAGTATCTATCATTTATTGGACATTCCTGAGAATATCTGACCATATCTGGGGTGGTTTCTTAACTCTGGAGCTTGTTTCAAAAGGTTGTTCTCCTAAGTGTCAAACCTCAAATTTCCCAAAAACCGGGAAAATACGAAGGAAATTTAATCAAAAGCACAGCAGCTTCAGCTCTTCTGAAAACTTTTCTAATTTTCTTTATATCAGGTTTTTCTGCTGCTAAATTACTTCCCTCTGGATGGAACAGGAAGACGGCTTAAACCAAGCAGATGTTTGGGTTGAGAGTTAACATACAAACAAAAATCAGTATCATGATGGACTACACGGTTGCTACTTGCCTCCAAGTTTAGAAGAATCTAATTTGGAGACTTGTTTTGGTTCCTTTTGTCAATATGTTTTTCAGGAACAGTTCAGGAAGAAAAGAGCAACTGGAATAGAAAGGATGAGTAAATGTACTAGTTGACCACAAAGAAAAGAAATAAAAATATATCCAAAGAAAGAGAGGCAGATTTCTTTAAAAAGGTAGAAAGGTAAATATCCTGTGATTTACTGTTTTGGGCTTAGACTGATAAGTATTCACAATTTAGTTCTGGGCCAGCTTCGTCTTACATTTTTAAGAATATTGGACCTGTTCTACCCTGTAAAGCATGAACTGTTCTTGACGTGATTGGAGCCAGTAACCTTTTACCACGTGACATGACCTTCAAGATAACCCTCTCCATTAATATTGATAATGAAGTGTTCTTTATAATTTATTTTTCAAAACTATCTAAACCTTTCCAAGTTTAAACTGTCTTCTGATTTTGGTATAGAGCTCCTGCCTCCAATGTATGAATCCTCCTGTAGAAACTCTTGCTGTCACTTTCACCACTGAACATATCCAGCTGCTTCCCTTCTCTCAGTGCCTCCTGGAAAGAACTATATACAGGAAGCTTCCTGTGCCCTCCAGCACCCCAGCAGATACTAGGAAGAAAATTAACTCTGTTCCAGTCAGAACCAGGACACATTTCTCTCCAATTCAGTACTCAGACACACACATCCTCTGTTAGAGCAGCAGGACTGCTGCCAGTTTGATCCAGCAGCTCACGAGGTCTTCTGATTTAACATTACTCTGATCATCTTTGTCTTTTTATTTTGTAGCAAGAAAAATGAACCAGTGTGCATACCACAGTATTATCAAACAAAACAATTTAAACCTTACACGTTCAAGGCCCTTGAACAACCTTAGACTATAACCAGCATAATTCTGAGAGGAGGGATTCCTGTGAAGTGGAGAAGAAAACCCACAAATATTCCCAGCTCCACTTTAGTCTCTGCAAGTTTTTCTGCTTCGGGAGCTATTTGAGTTCTGAAAGCCTGTGCAGCACCTATCTGGATATCCACAAATGCTGACAACTGTAGGAGGAGGAGAAATAGGTCAGAATGTTATTTTCTTTTGTAACTAACAGATTTCTTTTCAGGTAGATCTTGAAAATAAAAAAAAAAAAAAAAAAAAAAAAAAAAAAAAAAAAAAAAAAGGAAGAAGAATGACCATTTCATCTGACTTGAAGGCAAAGCTGTGGCTTATACCACTTGTACCTGCAAAATGTGAATTTAGCAAGGAATGTAACTCTTGTCTCTATATTTAAGGACAGAGTAGAATGACAATTAACATGGTCTCCAGTTATTGTCTATAACATGTCATATTGAAAATGAAATCCAGATTTTCCCCAAAGATCACAGAACATTAATTACTATCTGGCACTACTTACTTTGTTAAAGAAGAAAAAAAACCAAGAAAATTAAGTAATACTTTAGGACTTACTAGTACCAAGAATCACAACAAAAAAGCCACTGCTGTTGTCACTGCCACTGTTTTTCTCTTGTGCAACCTAGAAAATAATTCCCGAGTTGAACATCTCTGAAGTAATCCTGTTCAGTTTCAGAGACTAAATTTGCAGCTTCATTTTCTCTAACAAAGGATGAAAATTGCTTTCTCCTGCACATTTCTAGCAATCATCAAGATGAAAGTTCCCTCTACACCACACTTTTTATCATTATGTTTTCTCAGCACATTGAGCATCTCTGTTTCAGTTTGCCCAGTTGTTTATTGCTGAGCAAATCCCAGCACTGCACACACTGTAAATCTGAAATACAATAGGTCTTAGAGAAAGCCTCCCCCTATTCTCAGTGCTGCTCCAGAAGATGTATGAGCAAAAAGGTCACACATAGATGTTCACACACAGCAAATTTCAGGCCGTAACTTAGATTCATTCCAACCACTAAATGTGTCTCACTGAGCAACAGCTCAAAGTGAAATTACCTGACAGGGAACATGTGTCCTCCCAAAACATGAGCTCTCACCACAGATTACATATTTCAGCTGCCAACCCCCTGGATAGGGAATATTTCATGCATTTGTTAGAGCACACAGTTTCTGAGAATCCATGGCTTTATAACTCTTCTTTAGAAAATAGTAGTGTTGAATTTCAACTCGTGGCCAAGTTGTCTGAGGAGTGGGCCCAGGGCAATATGTGCAGGGAGGGCTGCATCGTCTGAGAGCACCGACTGCTACAAGCTGTTGGCCTTCCTCTGATAATATGGGGAGGATGTGAAGATTGAAGTTTATCCAATGTTTAGAAAGAAGGTGGAGAAAAGAGAAAAACACTACTATTTCCAATTCAGTGCTACTAGATCCACACCCTTCCTGAGGGCCCCTGAAATGCCCATGTGTTCTGACACTCTCTGTAAGATTCAGTCCCACGTATTGTTTCATGCAAGAACATAAAAGTTAGTACAGTTTCAGGTAACATATTGCTTATTGTATGTGGCACTTGCCTTCACAGAGGTCTAGACACACAGGCTTGCTCTGAATGGGCTGAAAAAGTATTTGATTAATGCCAGTAGTGATAAAATTATTTCTGCCCTAGTCACCAGCACCCAGAACACACCTGCTGGCAGGATATAGTATTTCTTATATTTCAATAGTTTTTAAATCAAATCTATACAGTTTCAATCTCAGAATTATTTCAGAACTATTTTACAAAACATTTCAAATAGGACACTTCTGCTAAGTGGAATTTTCCTCTATTTTTGTTCCACTGAAAGCCCCAAAACAGAGTGCAGAGCACTGTGTATTCTCAGCGAACTTCTGGCAGAATTAATGCCAATCCTTCATTCTGTCTGCCATGTACATGAATAAATTATCAATCTTCATAATTATGCAAATCTATTACAGTTCATTAGCTTATTTTCAGAACACTATTAATAATAAAAAGTTTCATAAAAAATAAATAGAAATAAAATCTATTAGACACTGGTTAAGAATTTGGATGCAGAGTCCAGCGGGACATAGCTTCTGTTCCATATCTAAATTCCCATTGATGCTGAGAGTATTTAATATTAATAATCTTGAGCAAGTATGGAAAAAAAATCAGGTAAGCTTGATTAAGTTTAAGAAAGTTTTAAAACTCTGGTGAATTAGATGCAGAAATTGGTAGTTGACTACTTTCCATTAGTTAATAATTTGTTCATGTTTAGTTTGCAATTCTGCAACCCCATCTTTCTTCATTAGGTTTCTGGCAAGGGAATATTCTGTCACCAGAGCACAGTATTTCTGTATGTCA
The DNA here is from genome assembly GCA_013397175.1 of Platysteira castanea. Classification (NCBI taxonomy): domain Eukaryota; kingdom Metazoa; phylum Chordata; class Aves; order Passeriformes; genus Platysteira; species Platysteira castanea. The sequence goes on along the minus strand of VYXC01011097.1, from coordinate 620,592 downwards.
CAGGTGGGTAAAAAACATAAACCAAACTGAAACAAGGATCATGCATTTAAAAAACAAATTTTACTTTTTGGTGGGTTTGGTTTGGGATAGCAAATGTTGTCTCTAATAATCTTAATGGGAGTTCTTTGATCAAGTGTTCCAAAAAGGTCACTGTATCAGTCAGCTAACACCACTGTCAGTAGTAATTGCAGGTAAGTTTTATTGTCAGCCAACTGTCAAGAAGGGCATAATGACAAGTTAACTGGAATTTACACTGTAAACATAACCACTGTGATTTAGTAAAATATTCCAGGATTTCACCGTTTTCTGAGAATGTCTTAGAGCAGCACTTAGAGTGAGCATGGAAGTGTGCTGCTAGACCTGTACTCAGAAAAACATCTAATCAATCTTTTCTCATCTTTATGTATTTGGAGGGGAATGTAGGTGGATGTAGATGTCTAATGTGAAACAACATTGCCCATACAAAATGTGACATCTGCTTTTCAAAGATATTTTTCTCTCCCTATTTCACAACTACTAGTTTCTAAACTAAAGTATTAGACTTTTGATACTAGTTCAGCTATTTAATCTTATGATACATGCTGGGATAGTCCTAACAATTAACCCCAACAGAGGCTGGGATGTTATCCTCCCCCGTGCTTTATACACGGAGCATGAAAGAGCTTCTGAGAGAAAACCATGAATCCCCTTCCTGGACTTGCAGTACCCCAGCACAGCAGACAGGAGTGCCTAGCGAGGGGTATGTCAGTGTTAAACACACAAAAAGATCTGTTTGCTTTGACTCACCCTTCATGATGTCACTGGTTTCAGCCTACACACCTCAAGCAGAGCTACATCAGGCCCCTCTTTTACGGGTGCATGAATTACATTTTTGATGAGTTAAACAAAAAGAACGGTTTGGAGTGATGCAGGGACAGGTTTCAATTTACAAACTTATTTACAACTGTTATTCCATCTAGTAGTTTCACAAAGGAACAGGAAAACAGGGCAGGAATATAAACATATTCTATTTGAAAAGGCAACACCTTGGCATAGGTTTGGGTTCTTTTAAATGCAGAAAACAATTTTTCATAATACTTACACCTTTTATGTGACTCTTATACTCAGCTTTCCATCAGCAATGCAGCACATTTCAGACACTCACATCAAGTCACAAGGTTCCTCAAAAAGTTCATTGTAGCTAAACATAATTTATATCCTGCAGAAAAACTAAAGTAAGTTGCTTTCTGTTATGCTAATGTCAAACAACCTCTCAAATATAAAATATTAACAATTTCAAAACTACCAAGCAACTCACACCAAGTCCAGGTTGGTGTGACAGCTGCCACAATGAATAAATGAGCTGGCTTTCTGCTAAATGCCTTAGGGATTTTCATGTACAGTTTATACATTATAGGTTTGGGGTTTGCTGCACAATTCCATGCTTGGCTAGAGATGATCAGAGGTTTAGTCAGTGGTGTTTCAAAATCTCTGCAAAGAAATCCATAACTTACCACCTGCAGAGGTTCCTTTCCTCCTTCCTGCTGGTGGGAAGCCGCCCTTCGTTCTGCGTGGCCTGTGACCAGCAGCAGCACTGCAGAGGGCTCCCCTCACGCTCAGAGGCTTGCAGTGGCTTTAGGATTTAATACTTCAGTGGTTCTCTATTGCACTCAGAATGCGAGAAAATGCGTTTGAATGTCAACCACTCATCTGGAGGCCTCTTTCGGGTTTTGCTATTTTCTCTAGAAAAACTTTCTGTTGAAGCCCAAAAACTTTGTTTTCTTCCCAACACAATTTCCATGGCCTTTTATTTGACCCTAGCACTCTCCCTCTTCCATGCTTGATTTTAAAGGACAAAGTGTGACTTGAGCAGCTCAGAATTCAGCCACGCAGCTCAACTGGAGAACATAGTAGAATTATAAGGCTATCTCATCTTCCTTTCCATTTGCAAACTGCCTGTCATAGACTGAATCAGCAAGACTTGACAGCTCTCATCGTCGTTTCTCTTCTACTACAGGATTCTGTTCCAAAAGCTCTTCATCACTTTGAATGAGATACACAGCTTGCCTAAGCTGACAACTAGGCAGTCTAGTGTTCAGGCAGACAACTCATTTTTAACTCCATCTGGCCTTGTACAGATCCAAATGGTGCCTCATGTAACTGCACCGTGAGACTATTGCTGCCCTCAGGTGCAGGGACACTGGTCCTGCCTTGTGTCATTAAGTCACAGGAATTTCAGGTTCTCTTTACCCAAACATTTCAAAATGACCACACCAAACTTGCAACACTATTTGACATTTTAGGAAATCTCCAAGACCACTTAAAGATGCCTACAAGCTTTTCAGTATTAACTCAAAATCATCTGCTTTTTTTTTGGCCTTATTGTATCTCTTCCTATTTGTTATTTAAGTGATTTATTCAATCACTTACCTACATAGATTTCCATGAATACAAAAACACACCTAAAAGTTTCTGTTCTACCTGTTCATCTAGCTCCTTCTTGTGGCTTTTCTTTCTGCTGTCAAGAGATGCCAACATCTCACCCAAACATGCACCAATATCCCTTTAAAATTAGTATTTTTGATGTCCCACTTGGCTTAGGATGTCCAGTTATCTTCTGCAACATCATGCATCACTACAAAAGAGATCATCTTCACATGATGGCCAAGCTCCTGTCTCACCAGCACAGCACAGACTGAGGCAAATGGAGTGATAACTGTGTCTCTGGGAACACCCATTCCCTGAGGATACAGGGAAACCCAGCCTCAGAGGAGCTGGGTTGCTTGGGAACAGAGCATGTGAAGCCAATTTATCTATCACAAAAGAGATTGCAGCAAATCTGACTGGAAAGCCATGAAAATCTCATACTACAGTGACAAGACAGTGCAAATATCAAGATGGGTAACTGTTGTACTTGTGAGACAAATAGATGAAAATTAGCTTTCCATGATAAACTGGAAAAAGGAAGAAATCATCACTAAGCTGAGAGCACAGGGTACATGAGCATCTACCATTTTACCAAGTAAAACATCCTAATTAGATTTCTCACAGGAGAACAGCAGTAAACCTTTTATGTTGGAGCACCTGGCTTAATTTATTGTTGACATTTTAAACCCCAATGCAGTTTTACATATAAGCACAGATGGTGCTCAGTGCTATTCCATAAACTTTCTCCCCCTGGCCCTAAGAACCAGCTATGCTCCGTTCAACTCACAGATCCAGAATAAAGTTCAGGAGGTTTGCACATGCCCTGGCATGAGAGGGAGGAGGAAAACACCTGGAAAATGATGGGAGCCATGAGACAAATGAGAAATTTTCTGGTCTTACAGGCCCAGTGTTCAATGTCAGAAGCACTATTAAACCTGCTGGTGAGTATTAGCAGGGTAAGTGTTGGCTGCAGTTGCCATGAGTGAGGGTCAGGATGTTGGTGTGTTGATGAGGAACACAGTGGGTAGTGTAAGGTTAATGTCTCACTTGGGCTGCAATGTGCACAGCTATCAGGCAACACGAGAGTTTTCAGCAGGAGCAGAAAGAAGGAAAAAACTGCACTTCCTCTAAAGCCAGTACCCTATCCCAGTGAATTCTCATGCACCTCACAGACCAGAGTTCTTCAAGACAGCTAGACATATAAACTTTTAACTGAAACTCTCTATATACTCATAACCTGCTGAGCTCACTAAACTAAGCAATGTTTGAGGTTGTGAGACAAACTTTTGCTCCAAGCATAGGGACAGGCTGAAGTTTGCCAGTTCCAAATTGCCATTTTTTCCAGACACTTCCCAAACTCCACCTCCTGCAAAGTAATGTGGGGTAAACTATGGGGAGTCAGAGCACCAGCAAAGGCAGGCCATCCTACCTTCCCAGAGGTTAATGGGAGTAGGAGTACATTTTAAAAATTACTTTTTAACAGAAGAGTTTGGTTTGTGTTGTTATTTCTAGGTAACTTGCTGGGTAATATGGCCAGGATGCACCCAGAAGAGGCTGCAAAAATGCAAAGTGAGCTCCTCTTAGGGATCTGAATTGTTTGAATCTGAGCTGCCTCATGTGGAAAGAAATGCAACAGAGACAGGAGTTCACAGTCCAACCTTCACAGTGTCAATAGCCTAAAGCAATTGGTAAAGATATTATTGATTAGCTTCATGGTATGTATTTCGACACAACTTTCCAGAGAGGCTTTTCCCTAAAATCCGTGCTGGTCAGCTCCACCTTACGTGCCTGTCACTCACTCCCTGAGCTCTCTGTGCCCCACCCAGGCACACCCAGAGAGCCAGAACTACTGGCACTTTCCTCTCCAAAGCACAGCTACACCAGTGCTCCTGACCTTTGCAGGTTTGTTTTCAGTGTTCTCTGTGGCCATCTATGGCCTGTGCCCCTTTTCTTGAGGGATACATTGCCACTGAATTCCAAATTGTCTTTCACTGGGTCACTAGATTGTTAAACTTTGTAGCCACACACACACAGCCTTCGAATACAACTCGGTTCTTTTTCCTCTTCGTTACCCGCAGGCCCTAGAGCCAGCCCCAGCAGCTCAGCTGCACAGCCCTGCACACGCCTCCTCCCACTTTGGAACCACTAGAGTGCACCACAGCTCATTCCCAGCAGCTGTCTCCCAAGTATTTCAGAAGTGAGTACTTGACTGGATAAGATGTAGGGCAGAGGCAGTTTATGGTAACTCCCTCTGTGTAGGACACTGTCCTTTTCCATGTGCCTCCATCAGGCTCACAAGAGCTTCTTGAGATTTTCACTCCACTTCTTGAGATTAATCTCCACTAAGCAGCGCCCTGAAAAACCAGATCTCATTTTAAAGCTAGCCCTGCTCTGCTTTAAGCCAGGGCTGGACTTGATGACCTCCAGAGACTCTCCCAAGCCTACATTATTCTACATAACAAACAAGTGCTCCTTAGATAGAAGAGGAGGGGCCAAGAACCCACTTTAAATGAGACAAGAGCTAACGGTGTGCTGCGGGGAGAGGAATGTCTGCCTGCAGCACACACTCTGTAGTGGCAGATTCCACTTCCATCCCTGACGAGAAGACAGACAGGACTGTGCTGTGCTGCTGCCAGGGACTGCCTGCCCTCCACAGTCCAACAGCTTGGCCGGCTCCAAAGGCTTTCAGGGCCCACCAAAGAAAACCTAGTTAAAGTGTATGGATTTTCAGTGTTATTTTTCTTTCTAATTTACAGGCCAGCTAAGAAATTCAAAAATTTTTAAAAACAAGCATCACTAGAAAGACTAACTAGCTTAACTATTTGACAGCTGTCTTTGAAAAACAGATGTCTTCATGAATACAGCCAGCCTTCAAGACTGGATAGGAAGAGGTGTTAGCTGTGACTGCCCATGGTGCAGCAAACCCCTAAGAAACCTTGTTTAAAACCTTTGATCAATTCCTTTTCCTTAATGGCAGCACAGAGACTCATCAGATTGCCTTTCATGGCAAGAGAATTTGACTTTTTTTAAAGGTGAGGCTGAAGACATTCCAAGTTCACTACCTCTCTCATTTCTCCTCCAGCAATTAACAGCTAGTGGTAATACACTGTGCAGCTTGGTGCCAACATTTTCAGAGCCTAATGTTATCTAGCAACAGGAATGAGGTCAGGAAACTAGTTCAGATACATTACTTTCTAGTCTCTTTTCTTGATCCTTAAACTTAGTGATGCCAATTAGCAAAGTACTAATGAACGTCTACCTATATTGAATGGCTGCTGCAATTCAATTGCAAAACAAGCCACTTCCACTCCTAACTCTCCAAGAAAATGTGAATTGGATCATGATATGCATTCCAGTTAATGGGGAGTATTTAGTGTAGATCTTCTTGCAGAGTGCTCAGGTGGGTCACAAAGAGATAATTGCATTGACACTTCATTGCAGCCAATCTTTGGAGCATTGATGCACTGGTTTGTAACGCAGGCATCGCACACACAGCTCCTGCTCCCCTTCTCATTCCACACCACGGCTCTGCACGCTGCTGAGCGACTGGGAGGAGCTTTGGGGGACTGCAATCTCTTCATTTGGTACTACTGAACTCCAAAATCAAACTGCAGGGGAGACTGGCAGCAATACCAGTGCCTGCTTTCATAGAGCCTTCATACCCTTGTGGTTGAAAGCCACCTCTGGAAGTCATCCAGCCTCACCCTGCGATCAAAGCAAAGCCAAGTGCAGAGCTACTCGGGTTGCTCATGACCTTGTCCGTTCAAATTCCCAACACCTGCAGCATTTCCACCTTCCACCTGGTTTCAGTATTTAACTCCTCATATTTCCCCTCTTCTTACTTAGGTAGGTAAAAACCATAGGAGTTGCTCTGGGTTATGGGGGGTGTTTCTGTCTTTCTTTTTCTTTTTTTTTATTCTTTTCTAGTATTTCTCCAGTATTTACATCTTTCACATCAAATGAAATGAAGGTCAGAATCACAAGCCAGTATTACTAAGCTCACAAAACTAATTTTCTGATAGCACTTTTCCCATCAAGCAGTGGGAAAACCTACCCTGCCCCTATGGGCTGGCTCCCCAAATATGCTCAGTAAACATCCCAAAAAGTTCCATATGATTGAGTCCAGTGAGCAGGACCAGATATATCCCTCCCTGTATAATTTCTTAACAGTTCTGGCTCAGATAATATAAATTATATTTTTTAAGTGCTATAATCTGTTCATGGGAAATTGTATTGTCTCAAAATGTGTCACACTAGGGAACTACCTTCCATTTTTAAACTCTTCACAAAGAAAGGGAAATCTTCAGTCCCATTTGGAAAAGCTTTTGTCATAACTAATAAACTTCAAAGTTGTTTTGCTGCTTTTCAGGATTATACTTTAGAAAGATTAATCACTTACTGTAGGAGAGATTTTTCTAAACCCTGTATTTGATTATAAAGTGGAAAAGATAATTTGCTAAATAAGCAACATCTGAGCCCCTTTAAACACAGTGACTTAGCAGGAATTGTGATCACACTCCTGAAAGTTCGGTTCAGTTTCATCATTTGTCACAGACTATGACTTTGGGAAGTCATAATCTGGTTTAATATTTTTATTTTAACAAATAAAAAATAGAATAATACTTCTCAAAACATGTGCTTGTTTTGAATATGTGTGAGATAACATTTGCATGACATTCAGATTGTAGAAATCTGGTTTATATGAATAAAAATCTTTACAGAAGGTGACAGTAAGGAGATACAACTAGGAAAATTCAAGTAATGAAAAGACATTTACATATTTAATCATAATGTATATTTCACACGGCCCAAATTCTCTGAAACAAAAGCCAGTGTTTCCTTTTCATCAAGACAGGGCTTTGTTCACACATTATTGAAATGCACTTCTCTGCCTGGAGCACACAGGGACGACCCTGGTAGCACTGAAGAGCTGAACTCCTCTTTCAACCTGATCATAATTTGACTAGAACTATTAAAGATATATCACATGAGATGGAGAACTAAGAGTGCTTCCCCTTGCTGGGGTCACAAAGGAGGGACTTGGCCTCCCACTTCCTTTCATTGATGTGTCAGTTTATTAACTGCTGTAAAGACAAGAAGCAATTACCACGAAACTCAAAAAGGTGTAGCAGGCACTGGCAGTGAGAGGTTACAGACAATGTGCTGTGCAGTGTTTCAAAGAAATTCAGTAGGTAAATGCAAGAGTCTTGGTGCCATTTTTAGACATCCAAACAAAGCTTTGAATCTAAGGAGTCCCCTTAAGATCAGTGAAGGTTTAAAATAGGAATCTGTTAAAGAACATATAAAAACTGCACCCAGATTAGAAAAGGACAAGCATCAGAGATCTAGGTTACTGTCATCAGTAATCTTTATTCTTTAGAATTCAAAAAGTCAATTTATAAGGTTACAATGAAATAATAATTTCCAAAATGGGCCATAACAGAAGTTTGTAGCAAGAACACAGTCACACCAGACAGAAAAGTGTGTTCATTTTTGTTGAGCATCAGACTCAAGTGGCTACATGATCTCTAGAATGTTTAAAGGATGATACTTGTCCATTCAGCCTGAAGCCTGGCAGCACCTTTTTAATTAAATATTTCCCTCACTCTCTGATACATGATCAAATTTTTTTTTTATAAAGAACTAACTGAAATCCCAACTAATGAATCTTTGACATCTTCCAATATTTGCCAAAAATCAGTCTCATCCAATTTCAGCACAGATTTGCTCAGGATGCAGAACTCTTCTGAAATAATAGTTTTTATACATGCTGGAGGCATATGATGAATATATTTTGACTTGTACTTTCTTAGACATAAGATTATCATCTTGAGCTATGGACAACAAAGATACAAACATCTTTCTTTCATTGCAATCAGCATTCTCTACAGGACAGATTTCCAGTGAAGGCCCTTTGCAAAAGAAATACAAACTTATCTTTGCCCTTGAAAGACCAAAGACCTGAATTTCCTCAGGCATGCTGATGGCAAAAATAAAACAGGTAGGAAAGTTCTGCTATAATGATCAAGATGATTCCTTTCAAATTCTCTAGGCTTTCAATTAAAAAGAGATTGTGTAGCCTAGTGATATAATGGCAAGAAATTGTGGCATATTTACCTGTCTAACTGAAACTTCAAAAATTAGAAAGCACAAAGCGTGCGGAAAGGTCAGGACAAGCAACCACCATCTTCTTTCCCTTAATATCCACAGTGGTTATTCCTTCTCCAGTTGCAGTAACAGACCTATTAGTGGTTTAAAAATAACCATCAATCCCCTTTCTAACTGATCTCTGTAGGTTTCTGGTCACATGGCTTAGGTCAGCAATGGCCAGGGCTTTCTCAATGGCGTGAGCTTATTTTCAGGTAGCTTCCCTTCTGCTCCTTTGGGTGGTGGTCACAGTGGAAGAAAATAGACACCACGACATGTAAGACTCTGCCTGGGAGTCTCTTTGTGTTAAAGAATTCCTAATTTGATCTTTTATCAATTTGGTTTTGTTTAACTTTATACAACATATCTCAATCTAGTTTTTCATGGATCTAAAGAGTTTATCTCAACAGGTTGTGTTGGCCTCAAACCTCTTGGGCAATATTTTATGAAAGACCATAGCAGATCCTGCTCAGCATCCAAAACTTTCTTTGGGGTCCAATACAGGACTGCAGTGAGAACTTCTCAAAATCCCCATAATTTTTGACTATTAATTAGTGGTGTTATCCCAGATTTCAACACAATCCCATTTCAAGAAAGCCACTATGTCCAGCTGTTCAGTTACACACATAAGGACATTCCAGACAATGATGCTAAATTACAGCACTGTCTGCTTACCTTGTTATTTTGATGTCAAGTGTGATGTGGCAAAAGAAACCCAGAAGAACAAAGATAACGCAACTTCTTGTGAATGGAACTGAACACTCACAGAGAAAGACAGTGCTGGAAACTACATGGTTCCAGTGAGCAAAGAATAACGCAGTACTCAAGCTTCACTAAATGGATGAAGATCAATATAAATTTTGAATTTCTGAAAATCATATGATGTGTTAAAGAGTTACAGAGAAGTTTAAATTATGTTTTAAAATAAATTTCTTACGGATGCTGTCAATAAAAAAAATAGAACTGTATGGACTTTTGTAGTCCCTTTTTCCCTTTGATTTGATAGAATCCTTTAAAATACAGTTTTCAGAACCCAGTCCACTGACTTTGACTGTCTTTTATGTAATATACTGGCTTACACTTGTTAAGGACTGGATGCTTACGTGAATCCAAATGAATATCTTTACAGTCATCGCTATGCATCTCAATGTAGTTCTAAAATGCTAATGCACGAAGGAATTCCTACATTTCCCACTGGTGATTTCTGCCAGTTTCGTGTTTTTCATTTGACTGGCTTCAGAAACTACGAGGTGAAAACATTATTTCAGATTAAGAACACATTATCAGTTCCAGAGCTGCAGCTAACCCAGAGCAAGACACAGTACTAACTTGGCTAGATAATGAAATCAATTCTCAGGGTCATTCTGTTGGATGAATGAGAATGACAATCCTTTAAAAGCCCTTGGAAGTGCACTTAGTGGTAGATGAGGCATGAAACACTTTTTGACAGCATGCCTCATTCAGCATATAAGACATTAGCAGAGGATCAAACTTCTTTACTGATCATTCTGGGATGTAGTTTAGTCTAACGAGGGGGTGATTACTCTGACAGCAAAGTTAAACACACATCACCATACCTTCCCAAGGCATTGGAAGCAGGTTTGGATGTTCATACTGTTAACAATTTCTGGAGCTGTCTTCTGGAGAACTGCAGCAAGCCCACAAGAATCTATCCTCCATGGACACACTGATGAGTACAGAGAAATATTATCATTTTTCTCCTGCTTCTGCGCTTTTTCCTACATGAAGGAGCATGAAGTGCCAGAGACAATCTTCAGGCTGAGCAGCTGCACAGGGAGGATCAGCAGAGAGCCCGTGACCACCACAAGCTGTAGCCCATCTTTGGCGTACATTATTCTCCAGCCCAGATGTCCCAGGAAAAAGCAGCCCTGTGGCTTCCCACAGGCTCTCCTGCTTTCTGCCCTTGCTGACATTTCTCCAGGGACAAGTGTAATTGTTCAGCTTAAAGCTTTATCACATTACACTAATCAACAGTTATAACGAAAGTCAATAGACTTCTTGTATTCAAGTTTTCTTGGCTGAAATTTAATTAGGCAAGTGGAAGAAAGACATCTCATTGAGATTAAACACAAGTCTATTTTGCATGTCTTAATTTTTAACTCCCAAGGATTTGTTTTCCCCACTACTTACACATGTCAGTAGAAGGTTGAAAATGATGGATTACGTTTCTTAAATCGTGGCTACTACATACTATATAATAGAAAAAATGTCTTTCAGTGTTTGCTTTTTTACAAAAAAAAAGCAGTTGAACAGATACATACAGCCTCAGAATAGTGCACACTCCATAACATTTGCATAATTTACAGAAAGTACATCAAAACTTAAAAGTGTAAACATGGATCATCTTGACTTTATTTACACAGTTCATTAAGATCTGAATATAAGGAATGTATATAGTAATATATAAATACTATAAAAAACTATCTACTTTTGGAATCTTTTATTTTAAAAACTAGGCTTATTTTCAAAGGTGACTGTACTGAAGGAGCCAACCAGTGAATGCCTTTTCCTTAGGCAAGTTCTGTTCAATATGTTTTTGGTTTCTTGGACTACAGCTGATGGCTTATCTCCTTGTCTTATGCTAACATAAAACCTGTAGCCCAAGAGAGAATATCTGAAGGAGATCATTATCACTTTTGTTAGTATCTTTATGATACATTTTTGCAGAACATTTCTCAAATTAGTGCATGCTGCTATCCCTAGCCTAGAAAGACATAAACTGACACTTAAGGGCTGGAGGGACACTGGGAGGCAAAGCTGAGTGATGCAGGCACCCCAGCAGAGAACAGGTTGTGAAACCACAGCCTACAGCTGGCTCACATTAAGTAACACGGTTGCAAAAGATACATGAATTCACTCATGAAGTGCCCTTTCACATCATAAACAACCAGGGGAGGCTTGGTTTTAAATACCAGTCTTCAAGGAACGGAAGCAGTATAATTCATAGTTGGAAAAACCCATTTCCTCACCTGCATTTCACCTCTCAGCTGCACAGATTAAGAATCATGTGCCCTAACACTTCCATTTTATCTTTCTTTTTTTTTTCCTTCCATCTCCAGACATGAGGGAATAAGGAAACAACCAAAGCATTGGAGAACAGAGCTCCACAGAGGCTATTTTGCCCTGCTGAGAAGCACATTTCTAAACCCTAACTGAATTTTTAGAAGAATATTACAGAGGAATGTTGTTTCCAACTACTGTAATGTGTATGTTATGATCAATGGATATTTTCTGCATATTCATCAGACTTCTTTTCCCCCAATTAAGGGAAGGAAATTTTAGTAGTGTTGCTTCCTGTTGCAAGAAACTACATTTCTTTTCCTCTCATTAACTCTCACTGTGATACAAATATTAAAGATTCATTTCTTTTACTCTGCTTCTGCAAAATACCACATTTATAAAGATATCATAAGTTAAATATAGTGATGGAATAACTTATTTCTCTGTAATTTCACTTTTGAGGGAGAAAAGCATTATCTGCCTGACTTCATTTCTGAGTCTAGAGAATACTAGCTAGCCCCTAGTTTTGAATAACAGCTTTTTATTAAAAGAAATTAAAAGTTGTGAGGGGTAGAACTTTCTGCTCAGAGCATCACTCATTCTCTGGCTGAGGTGAGATCAAATAAAATTTTATCCTAATTATCCCACAAATACATATAATTATATTTCTCTTTGCATCTTTTACCACACTTTTACAAGGCAGTAATTGTAGTGGTCTGTGTAGATATACTTTATGTTAAATTTAAGCAGTCTTTCGCAGTGTAAGCTGTGCAATTTTGACAGCCTAAGGCTTAGTTTAAAATGCAAAACCCATCCAAAAAAAAGGTGAATAGATATGAGGCTGGCGAGCCATCAGCACGAAGCCAGGTCAGTCTTGTCACTGCTTATCTTGCACCTTGTCAAGATGCACACGCAAAAGCAGCAGTTCATTCATTGCAAATGCATCAAGAGAAGGAATTCCTGGCTAGAGAGACTCAAATGTACAATCTAATGGGGAAATGTCCATCTGCATCCTAAACTCTGTAATAGCCTCATTACATTGACTCCTAAGGCTCTCCTTGATACAGGAGCAGAGACAAGAAATGCTGGTCATAGGTTACAGCTCAGGTGGAAGTTGGGGAAGAGAATACAGGCAGCAGCACATCCCCTTCCCAGAAAATACACGTGTAACACAGCAGAGATCCCGTATGTATTTAGCCTTTTGGGGGTTTTTTTGTGGAAGAGAGAATGAGATTCCTTAGCTATCAAGGTGATGTATGAGATAATCTGCTCCACCTTTAAGTTACTGCTGTTCAGACATAAGGCACGCTTAAGAATCCTTCATTTTCTCAGTCTTCTCCCCACATTTATTTTCCATTCCATCTGTAACATTCAGTAAACACAGCAGCTGTCTGCAATCCATCTAATCTGAAACACTGACTTTTCACTCTGAAACATTCAGTGCATGTGTTTTGAAAAACAAGTCATGTAATATTCTACATTATTTAAAAGCTTTCATCATTCTTTGAAGGCTACTGTAAACAGTAGCTGCAGGGGAGTTCATTTAAATATATTCACTTTGAACTGCAAATTGTGTACGGTAGAAAACAGAATGACACATACAATTTTACCTTTTTTTCTGCTAACTGTTGTTTACAAATGTTATAAAATCTGTTTTAAAATTTATGGGTATGTCAGGTTTCAGGCAGTTAATTATCAGTGTTGGAATGAGTCTTACGGGCTCCTAACACTTGATGGGCCTTGGGAGGGAATTAAATGGCATTCGGATTAGGGGAAAAGCATTGCTTCTCACCAAAATGCACAAATTCACAAGAAATTCGCTGAGGTCAGGAGCTGTACCCACTGATAAGCACAGACAGGTGGAAAATGTGAAATATCCCTGGCAGCCGAATACTCCTGGTTTCTTTGTAAGTCACTGGCATTAGCTTCAGAAAATACAGCGAGAGTTGAGCCAGCCGTGTCAGTGAGCCCTTTTCTGTGCTTGTAAACTCATCACAGCCATTTCATCCCTTGCTCTACATGAGCATTTGGGGAGGGTTGATGTAACATGAATTGAATACAAGAGGATGTTTGTGGAGCAGTGCTGGTACTCCAGCAGCTGGGAACAACAAAGTGTACAGCACCCTGGGACCATCTTTCCGAGCACCATCCACAGGACCACACTGGAAACATCTACAGAGTAAAATTATATTTTCTACTGATAATAAAGTTCAAAGGTGAAAGTGATTATGTTTTATAGATCTTGCCAACTTCCAGGATCCAGATCTTGTTGTTAATGTCATTATTGCAGCAATAAAGCTGGGTCGCTGCATTGTAAGAGCATTCCAAAAATTATTAAGATTAGTTCTGTTTGCTACAGGCAAAATCACTTTTTGATGTTTAATATGTAAATGTCATTAACTGCCACATAGTAATTGTACATTAAGTTAACCACTACTCCCCATTTTTAGATTAAACAACACACTTTAATATACTTACTAGCAACAGAGCACGCTCAAAAAGAAGAGCTGCCACACTACTGCCAAATGAATGATTTACTGTGGTTTACTGAAAAGATTAGTGCAAGAGGGAAAAGTGTAATATTTATACATGAGCAAGCCCTTCCTGAGCCAGGTCACCACCAGCATCACCATGGCCATGCCAGCAGCTGGTGCAGCTCAGGTGAGCCAAGGTGCCTTCGCCTCCAGAGTCACACCTTGACAGTAACCTGGGTTACCCTGGCCTGAGCCTGTTCTACCTCAACAGCAAACAAAAGTGTGACTTGTGCAGTGGGCTGGGAGCCTTGCAAATGCACCCTCTGGCTGTGGGGCAAACAGTCATGCTGTAGGGTTAAGTAGTACACACTAAATGCCCAGTTATGAGTTTATATAACAGGAAACAGGAATGTAACCTCAGTCACCAGCACCTTCTAAAGCGTTCCCACTCACAGGAAAGCAAGCAGTGACACATCCAGCCACATTCCCAAGCCTGGCACAGCTTTCAGGAAAATGATGTTTCAGTACGGCAGCCCTCAATTTTAGAACCTTCAATTTGCAGCCTTAACTTCCCTCTACGGTAATATTTCTCTGGAATACATTATATGGCACAAATAAAAATATAGCCACAAGAGTATAGTAACATATTTACTACATTTCTTTACTGACGTTCAAGAGTCCTCAGGAAAACCCTGGGAACCCGCCTCTCACATATCTTACACAAAAGCTCTAAGGAAAATGCTTTCTTTAGAAGGAGCTTGTAACTGTTTGCATGTTTCCTTTCCAAGAAGAGGATTTTTTGGGGCCCAAACAATGGCCGGTGTTGAATCAAAAACATTTGAACGAGAGAAACAACAGGTACATATTATTTTCCTACTCAGTCACTAACTCTTAAAAGTTCTGTTATTTGCACTCTGTGTAAAGCATCCTACTTTCAATGGGATTCTGTAGTTGTAAATAACCTCTGCCTCACACTTCAGGTCAGTGCCACAGGATAAATGTGCCACAACCTGGGTAAGTCCCTGCACTCTTCATTTCAATTTGTCCCAGGTTTCTGAATTTTTCCTTGCTGACGTCAAAAAGTTTGGGACTCTATCTTTAGAATAATTGCTCTTTAGATAAACTTATTTGGAACGAATACCTTCTGGAATATTTCAAATGAAAGGATGAGTCTTCAGCAATGACAAGTTCTATTTCACACCTTCTTCGTGATTTTAGCACTCTGAGGAGCTGCAAACACTGTCCAAAACACACCCAGATGTACATCAGATCTTCTTCAATTACACATGACTCAATACTCCAGTTTTTCAAGTGCTTCCCAGAATCTTTGACTTCTGAATTTCAAGATGACTCCACTACATGAAAAAAGCCCCACCCCTAACTTCCCACTCTATTTAGGTACATAATACCCTGAAAGCCAAATAAATCATTGAGAACAGCCATGTGTGCGTTTTATTATTCGCAACCAGCAATTGCTTTCTTTGGCAAAATACTAAATGAAGTATTTCCTACATGAAATATTCTACAGGAGCTTTATAAAATATCTTGCCCGAATACGGAACATGGCATCTTCCATATACATTAAACACTTAGAAGGATTTGGACCATTTATAACCCAGATAAAAAGGATAAATGCTTACAAACCCTCCCAGACACCCCAGATGGTCACATGGGCCCGTTGGTGAGCAGGGCTGCCCATGGAACAGAAGCTCTGGCAGCTCGAGCTGCTTTAACTCTGCTGCTAAAGTGTTTGATGAAAGCAAAAAGCTCTGCTGTGTTTTCATACAGCTTCCATGCCTAGAGAGAGGCTCCAAATTGCTCTCTGTCAGGGTTTGTCTTAAGACATATTTCAGAGATTGAGAAATTTTTCATAATGACTCCTAACTTTAAAAACAGTAACATCCAAAGCCTTCTTCCTAATCTGATTCTTAATAGAAATTGTGTATCAGAGCCATTACATTTATTATTAAAGAATCTGAGCATGCATCCCCTAGTTCTCTCCACTGCATAGCCAAATTATAAATTAGAGTGCCTAAGCATACATGCTATTAACTATTCAACCACTGAAATCCAAAGTCATGGGGTTGACTGCAAAATAACTTAATTAAATGAATGCAAATATCATTTGAAGAGTCATGAACTCTACTGCCCCGAAAGTTCAACTAATCCTCCTACAACAGCAGACAGAAAGTACTAGAAATCAGTCTGTGAGCAGTGATATAATACAGGCTGATTTCCAGTGTCTCACTTCATATATATTCTCTCATGTCAAATAAAGCAACTTTCCATTATTGGTTTCAGTGAAGGCACTTAAGGTCTATCTCCCATCTCACAAAATAAAATAAACTAGAAGAAAAAAACCAAAATAAACATATTTCTCCTGAGATCCCTAGTCCCTTCCAAAACAGCTGAAATTGGCCAACATATTCAAAGGTGTGGGGTGAAAAGGTTAAGGAAGAAAAGCAGGTACAGAGAAAGGCCTTTGATAAATCAGGGCTAAAACACTTATTTCAAAGTTTAAGTATTTCCAATAATCACACACATCTGAGAATAAACTTGCTTGTTTATATAAATGTTATAAACCACACTGGACAGCTCTTCAAAACAGTCAGGGTGAGAGTTCTTTGTGTGTGCCCTGGTGGCCTTTCCTGTTTCCTTCCTATTTTTACTGTTTCCATTTCTGAGTATGAATGGTAAAAGCCATTTGCATTGAACCTGAGATCCCACCTATCTTAGCAGGTTTTGGTACAAGTGGTTGCCTCCTGCAGTCCCTGAGATGTCCTTGGAATGTGAACTAAGCAATCTGAGTGAGTATCATGACAGCTGCCTATATTTGTTGGACCTTGAAAAATAATTCCGAGAAATTTGACCTGTTGTATTCATATGAACATACAAGATTTGGTCAGAACTACTTTAAATATCAACATTTTTAATTATGCCCCCATGCATGAAAACAAGGAACAATGATACGTGGAAGATCTGAAAAGAAGGAAATACTATCCCCTTATTCCCCTAATGGAAAAGAACCTTAATTTAAGACTCTTACAGGACCCTGTGAGAGCATGGACGAACATTTGCATCTCTGCATCACAGAGTTAAATCCAGACAGCCCGTGGGGAATGTAAGGCCTTACCACTCCAGTGTTGCCCTGGTTTTTGCTAAAGCCTTGTTTTAACTTTGGAGTCAGAATTCTTTCTTACACAGTTTCATGTAAATAATAGCCAATGTTTACTTAACGGTATTTTCTGTTTTTCATTCCTTTTGTGATAAGAGAACTTTGATGAGCATCTTTTTTCTCCAGTGGGATTGAGGAAGAAGTGACATGTTCTCCAATCCCTTGTGGAGTTGAGAATTATATAAGGATGTGACATATGTAAATAAAGGGTCTTTTCCCTCCTTTCTGCTGAACCTGGCAGGTGTGAGAGTCTCTTTATTGTGTTTTCCCAGACACACTCTAGTCTTCCACTAAGTGAATGCAGGATTGCTGATGTGGTTTGCAGCAGAGGCTGGAGGAGTGCCCTTTCCCCACTCCATCAGCCTTTTCCTTACAGGTTTTCACTTCCTTTAGCACAAGACACTCAGGTACATTTCCAGCAGTGCAAGAACTGGTGTCTGCAGGGTTTCATTTCTGCCCAGCAAAGGCACCAGGATTGTCTGTTCCAAGTGGGCTCGGTCTTCCTGCAACAAATCTCGGGAACAAACCTGTTCCTGTTCAGCAGAGTACTTCAAGTTGTTTAACCAGATTGCTTAAAACTCTCGTTTTCTGAGAAAAACTCAGTGCAAATGCTTAATCATAAGACTTCAGACTTGCTACTCCATGATTAAATTTTTACATTTTCCTGGTTTTCCCCCTAAAACTGAAAAGCAAGAACAAACCAAGTGCCTCAAAGGGTAAGCCGAAAATAGGAAGAAAAGAAACTCCAAACCCTAACAACCCCAAAACATTTTAAATCCCTGAAGCAGTTGTAATTTACACTATAAAGCAATAGAAATAAAATTATCCAATAGCAACTAATGAAAACCCTAAATATCTGTAAATGATAGGATCATTTATTTTTTAACATAATGTTCAGTTCTGGTAAGTGTTGAATTTTAATCCCTGACCAAAGTAATTGAAAGAAGAATTTCTACCCCACAATGAGAATTTCTCTCTTCTACATAATTCATCATTTCATATGAATGATGAAAAACACGGCTTTATCTGATCTTACCTGTAATGTATTTTTAAGAACTATTGCTTTTTTACTACCTGATTTATTCCAAGTATTGGTTCAGTAAACATGGTGAAGAATTGTTACCAAATAATTAAAAATTTTAAAAAATGACTGTAAAGTGTTAAATCCTATAGGTGACTGTTTACCTTTTTCAGACAGTGTCTCTTTCTATGGAAAAGTAAATTTCACCAGGCAGAATTTGTGTATTTCTGCAGAAAATTACATTACTTAAGGGTGAAGACACACTGGCACATTCATATCTTTAAACAATTTCTAACAGCTGCTGATGCTTTTTACCCACCACGTGATTCAATATCACTGCTTAAAACTAAAAAACTGCATTTAAAAAGGAAAGTGCTGGGGAATCCGTGATACAGATAGCAACAGCAAAATACCATCCACCATCCCAAATATCAGCAGCCTGACTGGCACACACAAGGACACCTAAGTTTGGAGCACATTCTCCTTTTTTTCCCAGCTATATTTACAGGAATTTTTCACCTTTTCTATTCCCTTTTTCCAACTCTCTTCTAAGGATATGGTGAGATTAGCACAATACATTTTAAACAGAAATAGTTACTGAATCCCTAATAAACTACTCATTTACTTCGGTTTTTTAATGGGAAAGATATCAGTGATATGAATGTCTCCTCCTTTCTTCAGCAATGACTGTATTACCCCAACAACAGAAGTTTAAAATGAAAGTACAGCCCCAAAACCTTGAACAACTAATGAATAGACTGAGTGCAGACTAAATTCAAGTCACTGTATTTCCAAGAGCAATTTAAAAAAATCTATTTCCCTCTTCAATTGCCATATGAAATAAAGGAATGAATCACAACCAA
This sequence comes from Platysteira castanea, assembly GCA_013397175.1. Lineage (NCBI taxonomy): Eukaryota > Metazoa > Chordata > Aves > Passeriformes > Platysteira > Platysteira castanea. The sequence continues at coordinate 601,485 of VYXC01011097.1, read as the reverse complement.
TTGTGACTGACTTCCTGTGATGTGGTTCCCAAAGCCACTGGCACAGCCATAATTGGTTGTTCACTAATGTGTTCAGTATTGTCCTTGCTGCAAAGAGCTGGTGAAAGGAAGCTTCTCCACTCACTGAACCCAACTACTTAAGCAGCAGGAAAGCAATGAAAGAAAACCTACTAAAGTTGAAAATGTAAATGGCACTAAAATGTTATTAACCCATTCAGAGAAATGAAATGTGAAATCCCTATGATGCAAGTTACAAGAGGATACAGTAAACCAGACAGAATCACACAGAATCACTAACATTTCAGAACTCCTTGTCCCAAGAACTTCAAGGTAAGCAAGCTTTCTCCTTGGTGTTTACAATGGATGATAATATCTGTAAAATTTGTGAAAACCAAGATCTCAAACAGGAGATCAAACCAGGTTTTGAAAATAGTTGCAGAAGCTCTATTACCACTGGAATAAATAATCTGCACCTGGAAAAGGAAGCTATAGAGCTGGTGGCAACAGTAGCTCCAAAATAGGACTTGGCTGAAAGATCTGAAAACCTTTTGTAGAACTCTTCTGCTTGAAATTACGTTGTCTGCTCTTCTCAAACGTTAATTCTTTGTTGTCTCCTATTAATTGATTCCTACTCAATTTCCTTCAACACTTTTGCGCCATTCTCCCAGCTCATGATACTCAGCTCTCCCTGGATATTGCTGTTTTCCATCTCTACTGCCTCCTCTGAACTAGTTTTCCAGCTATTTCACTTCCTTGCTTTGCCCACCCCACCCACCATCTGCTCCATTCCAGTCCCCTTTCAGCTTCTGTCTCCATTTGTCAGCTGTTCTCTCTTCATTCCCTTGGCTGTTTTCATCCTTCTTTCAACTCCCACAAGCTTTCTGAATTCCCCCTTACCTGCTCTATTATCCTGTTTTATTCACTGCTTTCCTCTATATTATACCTCCTTCTTCATACAGCATTTCGTTCCACAACAGCAGGAGCATTCCCTTTGGATTCTGCACACATAATATTGTAATTTTACAATTATTTCTCCTTTCTGATTCCAATCTTCTTTTTACCTCTTTCTGCTGCTTAGTACTTTTCCCTTTTAACTATTTGTTGCATTTATTTTGTTGAGACAAATGGATGTGAGTAGAGAAGAAGCCATACAAGATGACAAAAAAATCAAGTGACTTCAAAGACGATATGGTAAAATGATGAAAAAAAAACCCCATCGTCTGACAAAAAAAGAGCAGGGTTTCTGTAATTTTCATAGCATCAGTGAAAGAGAGGTTTGGAACAGATGGCAGAAGACTATAATGCATACTTGCCATTAAAGACTGAAGAATATTGATGCTATCTACGACAGATATTTATCAAACATATTCTTAACAAGCAACAAAAGAATTCTTATAACCTCTGTACTTAGCCTGCTGTGGTGCTTTCACATGCTTTACTCTTCCCAAAAGCTTTGCAATCTAAGGTATTCGCCTGTATGCATAGTGACTTTGACTTCAGTCCCACAGCTCCTTTAAAAATTTTTTGTTAATAAAATTATTCAAAATGGTCTTATTAAGTTTTTGGAAACACATTTTTAAACCATTACGGAGAAACCCCCTCAGATGACATTACATCCACTGATAAAAGCAGTGGCATAATCCAGAATTATCTGCCCTGTCATGAATGTTTGTTGGCTGGTACTATTGTCACTGAGTGATAAGTTGTCACTGCTCCTTTTTCCAGCACGGAGCTGGCAGTTCCACCCTGACTCCTCACAGGGTGAGTTTTGTTCCTGACAGTTTGGGTTTAAAAGTGCAGGAGCTGCAGAGAGCTGTAAAGCTGGGAAATGTTCATCCCTCACACGAGAGGTGGGCAGGAAGGTCCCTGCTCCTGGCCCAAAGGCTGCTCTGGGCACTCTCAGCCTTTGGTACTCGGCTTTGGCGGCAGCAGCTGCTCTCCACCTCCCTGCTGGATGGGGGCATGGAGCAAGGAGCTGCTGAGCAGCCCCGGTGGTGTCCTGCCTTCTCCAGCCTTCTGACTAAAGAAACTTGCTTCACTTAGTCTTGGTCACAGGTCATCATTTCCATTTTGCTCTCCTTTGAAATTTGTCAGCATGTTTGACATCACCATGTCAGACACCATCAGCGTGATGTCCAAATCTGAGCAATGTTTCTGCCTCATTAGCTCCAAATAGCACAGATTAATTACCTCCTGTTTCCTACACACAAAACCCTTGCTAACACATCCTGAAGTGACATGTGGCTTTATCTCTTGACAAACTGGCACAGTCAGCCCGTAATCCAAAAAATCAGGGTCTGCTGACAGGACCAGCACAGAAGGAAGGACAACAGGAGAATCTACACAGCTAGCTACACAGAATCTCAAGAAGAGCTTATAACTCCAAAAAGTGCAATAATACTAGTTTCAATTCTTTAAAAATCTGTGGTTTTTTGCTTTCTCAAACAGTAATAACTATCACAGAATCAATTATTAGAATTATTATTTCTGACCAAATGTGCATTCATCAAAATGTGAGCAATAAACGCAAACTGAAAAATGTCACCTTTATCTGTAATTTGTTGGAAGATTTGGTATGGTTACTACTTCATCTTATTAATAGACAATGTATTACATGAAACATATTAGTCTGATTTTAATAATTACACTGAACAGGACATAATCTGGAATATCTTTTTAAATCTGAAAACAAAAACTTATTTTGCCTTTTCAGAGTTCTTCAAAACTCCCTCTTCAAAGGCCATCTATCTTCTTCGTTTCTAATTTGAGAATATAACACATTTCAAGTTCTTTGACTTCCTAAAACAACAACTCTACAGAAAAATAATAAATGCAAAGATCATGGATACTTGTAGTGTTTCTGATGTTCAGCTATGGAAAGGCAAATTTTTTTGTTGCCAGAAAAAGAAAATACAATGAATAGATAAAATATTCTTGCATATACTTCAAACAGAGATTAGTAGAGATTCAATAATAAAAAGGAAGTAGAAGTCAAAGATTTAATTCGTCAGATGAAATAAAAATAGCTTGAGTTGAGCCCTAAAAAAGAAGTGCTAAAAAAATCTGATGAGTTTTGACATACAAACTTAATTACACTCAGATTTTTTTATTTTTTTTAATATCTAAATGTGGATACAGGGGTCTATTTTTAGAGATCAATTCATTTTCAGAATCAGAAAGATCCTGACATCCTCCTGACAGCCTCAGAGCTCTGTGCTACTCCCCAAATCACGCTTCTCTGTCTTCTTTCTCAAGGTACATAAAGAACCCAACTGAAAATCATGCAACTTTTCCATTACTTTAGCATCTAGCCCAAATGGATACAATGCCCTTTGATCCACATCAGAGACAACATGGATGAATTCCTTTAATGCTTTTCTTTTTCAATGTAAGGTTGATATCAGGTGTTTTCCCGAATAGTGACATCTAGAAATAAAAATAGATACGTACAAATAAAAGGTGTGAACTTATATAAGCAATGTGCAATGATACCTTTTGATATTCCTTTTCAAGCAAAAGTATAAATTAAGTTCTACAGTACTTAGGTTTTCATGTTAGTCTTGTTCTGCACATGACATGCCTGCTTCAAACAAAAATGACAATCTATGGAATTTTTCAATTAAAATCCTGAGACTACCTTCACCAGTAGCGTTTCTCATTAAAATGACAGCTCTTTCAAGACATCCTTTCATTCTGAGCCTCCATGTCTTCCATTCCTGAAGTCAACAGCAATGGAAGATATCAAAACAGGATGAGAAGCATGAAAGTAGCTTTTAAGACTGCAAATGTCTACAGAAATGATTTGCACACATGAACAATTCGGAAGAAGTTCCAAAGTCAGTAGAAAAGATTTCCTCTAAAAAAAGCACACTGTATTGAAAGGGTTCCAGGAAACTCTTCCAAAGATTACTGACAATGTGTGGTCCCAGACCAAGTTCTACATCCCCGGAAAACAATCTCCTAAGATCTACCCATGAACCCTCTCTCCTGTGAAGAGGACAGGCAGGGCAGAACAGACCAAGCCTGTGGTGTGTTACTGCCCTGGACACTCCCCTGGCTGCGGCAGCCAACGCCTGCTGTGAGCCACCAGTGACCCCTGCAAGGACACAAGGACAGGCCCAAGGACACCAGGGGAGGCCGGGGGGCTCAGGAAGCTCAGAAGAAAATGTAGGAACTGACCACAGCTGTCATAACAACAACAACCAAGCCCTTGTACAATTGTGGTTTTGATGGAAATCTTGAGAAAGCAGGTGAGATGAATTCCACTGAACTAGTTTCTGTTCTCTTCTATTGACTCTAGGGCAAGAGGGAGTTAGAATCATTTAAAACACTTTCAAGTGTTTGTGTGGCTGCTCCTCAAGGTGTGCATTTCTCTTTATTTCTCTTTCCAAAAGCTCGGATTTCCATGGTGGTCTGCATGAGCATGTGAATTACTTATTAACCAAAAAAAAAAATTTAAAAACACAATCAGATCAGTACTAATGACTGTAACAACTAATGCTGCCAGTGCAATTCCTCACACCCAATTTTCACTCAATATGCATTAAAAGTCACTGTCACCTCTGAGCAACAGTGTAATGAATCATCATCAGGATTTATAACAAATTTCACAATTTGGCAGTCAAAAGTGAGACTGCAAAAACATAACCTTTTATCACATTAATGTTAAAAACATTTCAGTGGTATTGAAAACATGACAGTGGTAGTGGAGAGGTCAGTGATGACATTACAGAGTGCAGTATATGGGCTAAGGAATGCATCCCTAAAAAAAAGGTAAAAAGAGCACTTCTGACGCTTCTCATCCAAGATTCAGAACAGGCTATGTCTCAACAACAGCACTGGAAGTCTAGAATAAGCACTACCTGTAACTGCAACCCAGTACAACTTCATCGCTCAAAATGCCAAAAGTGTATTTGGAAATATTCAATGACTATTAAAGGGTGGTTCTTTAATACTTGATCTGCTTGTTTTCCTGAGATGGGAGGGAGGAGGGGAGCAGGGGAATACAGGAGAGCTTTTAAAGTTTTCTTCTTTGTCTGTAAAATCCAGGGCAGCTGCCAGCTGCCCCCCTGAGCACCCCTGGTGTCTACAGAGTCCCTGGAGCCAGCACCCCCCTGAGCCCCATCCCACTGCAGTGTCCATCTCTAACCCCAGGTCAGGAAAGCAGAGCAATGATCTCACTCCCACTGCCCTGGCCACTGAGTCATTACTGCACAAAATTAATCGTGTTCAGAAGCTGAGCCAGGAAATCAAGGAGCAATCCCCAGGGACAATAAAATTCTGAGTGTCACAAAGGCTCTTCCCAGACCCTCACTTTTCACCAATACTGAGAAATACATTTTAAACTCATCTCGTTTCATACAACAGCACATCGAAACAGTAAGTGATTAATTTAACTGCAGGCAGTCTCCAAGGTCAAAACCCCAAATACAGTTTTAATTTCCATATATCTCTGTCTTCCATATATAAAATAATAGTATTTTTTGTACTTTATCACTGTTTATTGTATCCCTTGGTCTTATTTACTCAATCATAAGCTTTTCAGTGATGGGACCCTTCTATTCTATAGATGTATCAAATCTCATAGCAAGGTCCAAGCCTGACTGTGTTTATACAGCAACATGTGTAGTTCTTAGGATCAATAGAATAGTTCCTTTAGTGTCCCAAGTAAACTGTGAAGTCCACAATTCTCTGCTGTGGAGTGACTAAGGCTCCAAACCTGGAGAAAATCCCCAAATATTTACAAGAAGTTTGCTCTTGAAGAGGAACATGAACGGAAGTATTCAGGAATTGTTTTGCTGTGTTGAAAGAGATTAATTTTTCTGCCTGGAACTCCAGTCACCGCAGCTTTCAACATGACAAAACATCATTACACAATAAATTTTTGGGAGGTTTCCAATGTCCATTCATTCCCCAGCATTCATAGCTGCTTAATCCCTTCAAGAAACGCATGCCTTTAGCTGCAGGAGAGATCTGTACTAAGAAGCATAGCATACCTTCAGTCTAGACAATTAATTAAACCACCAAAAGTAATTCACAAACAGCAGGAAGCTATTTTCTCTTCTTTAATAAAAATACATCAGTGTATTCAGAAATATTCAGTAAATTACAGCTACAACCAAAAGGGTACATTTGAAAGAAAGGAGAATTTACATTTAAAAAATTATATTCCTCATGCACCCTGCTGACAATATGCAGCACATAAATTTTGACACCTTGGGCTCCCCTTTTTTAAAAACAAGCCAGAGGCCAGCACAGATTAGTCCCCTCTGTTAAGCAGTTGCAGCTTGTCTTCATTGGAAGATTCTAGGTTTTGTTAGAAGCATTATACAGGTACTAGAGCACAAAAATTGGCTCTCAGCTTTATGTTTTCATTCCGATTTTGTAGATGCAGATGTTAAACACTTTCTTAACACCTTTTGCAACTATGCTGTTAAAATCACAGGGATTTACCAGCTGCATGTCAGCAACTTTGAGTTTTCTTTCAGTCTAATCCCACATAAACAAAGCCATTAAGTTGCAATGTTGGACACCGGTATTGGATACACAAGAATTCAGTCTCCAAATAAGAAACAAGAGGGGCAATTAATACAAGTAAGAAAAAGAAAGGCCTAAAGGAGCGAGGGAGGGAGGAAGCAAAAGGTAAGAAGCTTTAGACATTCTGGGCACCAGTCTAGACTGAATCTTTGTATCAGGGTTTAATAAAGCCCTAGTTTAGATTAACCCCATACACAGTAGGCTACCAACCCATACAAACACACACACCCTGCAGTGGGATGTGTGGGCTGGACTCCGGGGAGACTCACGGACAATGGACAATCCCTCCCCGGGCAGGGCAGGGCTCTGGCCAATCCCCACTGCCCCAAGAGCAAAGGGGGTCCCTGGCCTGTCCCCTCTGTGGAGCTGCCTCTCCCCAGAGGGAATCCCACCGGCCCCAGGCCTGGCACAAGGAGCTGCTCCAGCACATGAAGTCAGAGCCTTCCTGTCTCTTCTGGCCCAGGCAAGTGGAGATGCAACCTCCCAGCAAGTTCTTGATTTACTGCAAGCAATTCTGTGTTGCATTCTAAACAATAGCTGTCAGCAGCACAGCTGTAAAAAATTAAATTGATCCTATCTCTTAGTGAGTGGTACACATGATTTATGTTGTATTGCAAAGATTAAGTCCCTTTCTTATTAAATCAGGATTTGTCTTGTAAAGTGATTGATAAACTTGTCAAATTACGGCTGTTGATTATACACACGAAGGACTTGTTGGATAACTTCAATGTAATGAAATTAATTATATTTTGAACAATTTGCACTCATTCAGTCTGAAGTTGTGCTACAGATTTCTAGCAAAGGGCCAGCCTTACTCTGCCCCAAGAGAAAAAGAAAGTATGAGTTTGGTTTTTTTTCCCCCAACTTTTTGAAATCAAAACCACCTACTTCAAAATTTAACAGAGCCCCTTTGAAGGGAAATATGCCTCTGGCACTTCTAGAAAGCCCCTGCCTTATAGAAATGAATCATTAAATCATGTGTTTTAGTGGCATGTTTTCTTATTTTGAGCATTCATTTCAAAATTTTAAAAGCTCATTGACAGATCAGCCCTAGACATTACCTATTAAAATGTTGTTACACTTGATGAAACATAAATATAACAATTTTGAAATCTTTAGGTAACACATAGAGATCTAAGTCATGTTTTGCTGAATTTATTTTTCTTTAATGTAAGTTCAAGTTTTAAAACTTCAAAGAAATAATAATATGTCACCCCAAAGCTTAAGTTGAAAATGGCCACAAAACCACAATTAATCCCATTTTTGAAGATTTCAGCCCAACTAACTGTACTTTGGAATGGTCTCTTACCCCAAGACTGATGACATTGCCTCAAAACAACGCAGAAAGTATCACTGGTCTGCTCTGGCAAGTGCTTATGCAAACTGTCCAGCTGTGCAACATCCCACACATTCCATTAATAACAGACTGATAGATAAATAATCTACTGACCACTTACTACTTCTAGAATCTGAAGAATTCATTACAAGTCGAAAGTATGGAACTAAGCTGCCAGTCTCTCCATCAGTATAAATCACAAAAATTTAAAGCTCTTTTTGAAGAGGAAGATGCAAATATCTATAGTGGTATAAACAGACTTGCCTATTACAATTAAATAGGGTATAGTAAAATTTTGCTGAAAAAACAGCCGTTGTTAATCACTTTCATATGTATTTGTCTTCTCCAGAAAGTAGTCGCTGCACCTTAACAATTACTGAAACTAAATAAAATATATTTGTAAATGTACACACATCCACAAATACCTTGTCACAGAAACACATTAAAGTTCCATTCATTATTCTTAATAACCCGCTGCCCAATCTGGTATTAATGCTTTATTCCAGTGCATTCTTTACTCCATGACTTATAATTGCTTCCATTTCTCTACACCTGGAACTATCAGAGGTTGAGTCTCCCTTGTCTGAGGTACCTCGGTGGCCACCTCCAAGAGGGAGCCTGGACACACCAAAACCTTTGGATTGAGGAGCATCCCCAGGTACACACACTGCCCTTCTGAAGGACTGAGAACAGCTCAAGGGGAGGTGGGAACCTTCCAAAGCTCCCGTGAAGATTCCCACAGCTCGGTGCTTTCCCTGGTGCCTCCCAGCTGGAGTTGCTCGCTCCAGCCTGGGTTCACCTCAGGACACAACCAATTCCTTAAGTTTCAGTACCAGTAAAAAAACATTCTGTGACTCAGTAGTAACAAATTAAATCCTCTCTTGTATCAATGGCCAGCTTCGAATTCAGGACTTCCCAGCAGAAGTAAAGTCCTATATTCTATGAAAAATAAAAGCTAATTAGTTGTTCCAAACTGCATATAAAATCCTGCTTTCCTCACTCTGCTCTCTGCAATTTTGCCTTCTTTCAGTTGAACCTTCAGGGTTTTTCTTCTCATTAATTACAAGAGATACATTCGAGCTCAGCTGTTCTTTGGTAAGATGAGGCTGTCCTTCATAACTGAGCTCCCTGGAGCCACCCAGGAAGTGGATTAAGTCTGTAATTTGCAGGAATTTCAGCACATCTTTCCTTTATTGCACAGCTTCCTAGCTACATATTGTAGTTAATGCTCCATGTGAATCTATTCCTTGAGATTTCAGCTTGGCAGGCACATAAAAACATATAATCTTGTGCTATATTGAGGAGAGGGTGGAGGAAACTGGCATTTTATAGTGGAAGGCCAGTTACAACTTTCTGAATTGGATTCCATCAGCTTCTGCTGAGGAACAAAATATTTCTACCAAAAAATACCTCTAAATCTTGATCACAGCAGTAACAGTACTGTCACACTAAATTAAAAGATACACTTACATTTATACTGTAACACAGTTGCATTTATTTGCCCTAAATCTTGTGGCTTTTTCTACACCTTTTTTTATAAAACTGTCTTCATTAGAAGCAGTATTTTGACCACTTTGCTGCTAAAAAACAAAAAAAAATCAAAACAGCAAAATTAGGTGCACAGATTGAAAGCAAACTAAATTCCAAGAGCAGAATTTTTATCTTCAAATAAACTAGAGAGCATAAAAGAAATAGGTCAGGTATCACTGCCAGTTGTGCCACAGCTGTTTTAAAGCTGGAATTTCAGCTGCCAGTACTCCATACGTTCCTCCCACCAGGGTACAGGGATTTTGGGAACCATTTGGTAAGTAGGAATCTTGTAGACTGTGTTACGGCTTCCAGACTAGGTCAGCATACAGCCAGTTTGGTGTTCTTATTTCAGCTCCCAGCACAGGACAATATTGTTCAACTCTGCCTGGATTTCTGCAGGTAATATGAGCCCGAGCAGTCTCATCAGCATCCCTGTGCATTTGGGACCTCTATAAACTGTCTAAGTTCTTTTCCGAGGTCTTTCAGGTGCTGAACAACAATTCCACAGTTTTTTCTTCAGTGAGCACTTATCTTAGAGTAGCAATGTAGGTCAGTCCTCACATGAGCCCAGAAGGTATTTTCATTCCTTTATTTCCACAAAACTGACATCTGCAAAGGCCAGCTGTAGACTTGGTTTCAATATACTTTTCTCAAATGTGCTGCACCATGGGACTGCAAACATCAAAATCTCTCCTAAGTTTGTTCAATTTACACAACATGTAATTGTAACTGAAAAGTCATCTTCACTTCCAGAATGCTTACTGGACTCTTTTTGGCCGTAATGGGTGTTTTATGAGCTGTAATTTTAACAGTGCAGTCACACAGATGGGATAATATTTATAAAGACTCTACTTGAGGGTGAGGACGTTATTACAAAACCTACTGCTCAAGTTACAAACACTGCTGTGGAAGTCTGTGGTCATCAGAAAAAGCAAAAGAGGAAACTCTTAGGAAAAAAAGAAAATAGGAATCCAAAAGTAGGGCTAGCTAATAAGAACATGATACCACATCTCTGGAGATTGCCAGCCCAGCCAGTTTATAGCCAGAAACAAAACTACTCCCTATTATACACAGACACAGCAGGCTGGGTAATAACGAGGTGACACAGCACCACTTTTCTCCCTCTCTAACATCTATTAAACTTTGTGAAGTAATTTCTGAACATAAAGTTAAAACTTGTGTATATGATGTCTTCTTAACATCAATACAGAAAATGCACACCAAGACAGACAATTGAAACTGAACTCCTCTTAAGTTGATTCCTCATTAAAACATCAGTGAGAGATCTTGCACTTTTTCCTAAATAAAATTATTGACTTTTTTACATGCCTGTTAAGAGCACAGAGACTAGAAAGAGGGAGGGTTTGATTATTGCTGTAGATCTCTTACTTCATTTAATAAAATGGATGGAAAGGGAGATTATGATGAGCTCTGTGTGTGAGTACATTGGTAACCCTTATGAATTCAAGGAGTGAAAGAAGAATTCTTAGCAAATAAATGGGACAAGAGTAGCTTTGGTGATGAATTGTCAGTGTAGCATGGATGTTTCACAGACATGTCCAAATAAGATAATATCTCCTTTTCATCACACGACTCAGACTGTCTTCAGCTGAGCTAGCTTTGATTTACACCACAGTGTGCAGGAGCACCTGGGGCCCTTGGCTGGGGTTCCACTGTGTGCAGCTCCTGGCTGACAGTGGGTGAGCATCAATCACCTCTCCCAGAGCTCAGTCAAAGGCCTAACCATCAAGGGCAGCTTGAAGTTCTTCTTCTTGGATGCGTTCCCTCCAGAGAATAAATTGCCCCTCCAGGCATTTCTAGTGTTATGGACAAAGAGTGAGGAGCAAGACAAACCTTCTCCTTGAAGACTTCTGTAACTGTGGCCATCTAAACAAAAAATTACAAAATATTATCTGTGACACAGAAGCTTCAGAGTTCTACTTCTCAAAATAACAAGACATTATCCAAAGTACATAGTGCTCTCCCTCCCAACTGACAAGAGGATATAAAATATTTATTAAATTATCCTTTCTGTTACCTACCCCAGCTAAGTCTGGCATCATTTCATGCTGGTGGATTATCCTTGTCTCTCAAAGGAACTGTGCTGTGCATGGTTGGCCCTGATTTGTTCCCATGGTGGTACCCTGAACAGTCACGCTGCAATTCCAAAGCCAAATTCCCAAGGTTTGGGACTCCAGAGCGAGTGCCAGCCGCCCACAGGGCAGGTGAGACACGTTCTGGCACTGCTACAAGCTCTGCCTCACATTTGTCCCCCCACTCGCTAAATTGAAATCAAACATTTTGTACACAAACTGCAAAACATTTTTCTCCTCTCTACCCCCCGCAACAGCTCCTGTCAGCAATTTCAAGTAAATCAAGTTCATCATTCATGATAGCTGCAACTGATGTCACTGATGAATACCAAAAAAAAAGTATTTTAAGTTTTCCAGAGATTTTTGGCATTTTGTTATGAAAAGGAAGATTTTATTTTAAAATAAATGACTAATACAGAGATGATAATGTGAAATGTAAAGATGAGGTAAAGTTTCAAAGCCAAGTTCAAAATAAATAGAGAATTTATATTACCTGGGAACTCTGATCTCACACTTATTATTGATAAGAGCAAAATTTCCCTCGGTAACTATTTGATAAACTAAAAAGATCAAGGCAGCTGAGAGTTCGAAGGCAAAAGAATTGTTTAAAAGAGAAAAACCAAAGTCCTGTTGCACAATTTACTCTGTCTCTTTCAAAAAAGTAATAATGCCCAAGAAACAACACACTGAAGTTCTCAGATTTGCATAATCTTTATCAGTAACTGGTTTTCTTAATTTATTTGCCTTTTATATTCCCAGTCCAGCTGACCAGGTGTTGTTGCTTATGCTGAATTCCAAATTGTTTCTGGACAATAACATGAAACCCAGGTGTCAGAAAAGCACAATTCGTTTCTAGGGTTGTTTACAAAAAGATGGATGACATTAAAATGCAGCAAGTATTTCTGTCCTTCCCATGGTATGGCCAGACAAAATACAGGCTTGTCCCCCTTCAATCAGCTGGGAGGGAGCTGGTGCTAACCTGAGAGCAGCTATGACAGAAGGCAAATGGTGACTTGCTAACAACACAATACTTCTTTGTTGAAGTGTAAACAATCCTTTTTGCTTCCCCATCTAAAATCTGTTTGGTTCTAGCTGACAAATACATGTTTCTGGAACAAAAACCTGAAATTATTATCTACTGGGATGAGTATTTTGGATATTAAATACACAGCTCAAATTTTTGTAGGTGGTCAGAGTGAGAAGTAGGTAGCACATGCACATAAACCAAAGGCAGATGGGCTGCTGAGAATTAATGATGAGTTGAGCTGCTAATGAGGAACTCATGCTAAGTTATAGTCAGGGCAACAATTGATTCCTGTTAGGTTCTTCCCTGAAGGCTCCATCTATCAAACAGCCTTTCAAGCTACTTGACAAAACTGCTTGTGGCATAAAGATTTTATTTCATGTTTATCACTGAGAAATTAATCGATCACTCAACAAATACTGGTGGTTGTTAGTCCACCTGCAAGTATCTAATGAATCAAAAGTTGTCTATGTTGGCCAATATGACCTTTCGCTTGTGTGCTCATGATCTGCGCTGAAATGGGGTTTTTAAATGTCAGCACTTATTCCTGCTAAAAAACAAAAGTGTTCAAAATCTCTTACAAATTATTTGTCTTTAGATGAAACACACACTAATGCCCAAGACATGCAGGATATTACAAATGACAAATATACTACAACTGCTAGACATTATTCAAGCTATGAGCAAACTTAAAATAATACGTACTGCAGTAGGAATACAATTTAATATTCTATGTACAAACTTCCAAACCATTGTAACTTCTTTCCTATCAGCACACCTCTGCATATTCCCCTTGTGAGAGAATCTTTTTTAATATTTATCTGCATTTATGAGAAAAATAAACAATCTGCCGAAACTATTCCCTAACTAAATTGTAAGCATATTTTCTCTGCATGAAAACAAGCAATGCATCAAGTGCTGGATGACTTCTAAGAACTATTCATTTCAAGAATACCTTAAGGACATAATACAATACCTGAGGGGAAGTCAATAAATTGCTTCTTGAGGACGGTTTGACCTGCCTGCAGGACCTGGGCAGGTCACACACCTCCAGGGCAATCAATGGACCACCAGAGCTGCTGCTGTGTCACTGCTTAGCAAAGCTGAGCTGGGTGTCTGCGTGACCTGTGTGGCATCGGGTGGGCAAGACCTGCTCAGGGCCACCGAGGACTCAGTGTGCCTTCCAACTTCCCCAAGCAAAGCAGGATGCAAGGGTTACGCACCCAATCCATGGACACTTCAGTAGGAAACATCACCTCTGACCTCTTTTGGGCAGTCACCAACAGGAGATCCCTCTCGATTTGAATCTGTGCACTCAGGGTTCAGCTCACCCGGGAAAGAAGTGACTCGTGTTTAGCCAAACCTGTTAAACATTATGATTAATGGGAGGAAAAGATGCTTTCAACAGGTTTCAATTTTCCTCTAACTCATTTTTCTGTAGGCAAAGAACCGTTGTTTTGAACAGCAAGATCTGGCAGACGGTTAACCTTTATTTCAGAGAGACAAATTACTTTTTCATCACAGTTTATCAAATCAGCAATTCAGCTCCATAGATCAACACAGCAGGAAAATTTTATCAGAACTGAAAGAGGACTTTACTGAAAACAGATTGGCTCAAAATAAGATATGCCTGCCTCTGTGAGGAAAAACAGCAGAGTTCTTCATGGTACTCCAAAATGAAGAATGGGGGCAGGCAAATTAGAGGAGGCAGCATGGCTTGAACTGCCACAAATCTTTTCCTGCAATCTCTTAATGTAGGGGAAGACAGACATTTATTGTGGATTAGGAAACATAAACCCCATCTTCACACAGGCTTGTTTCACAGCATTTTTTTTCCTATAATTTTATCAGGGGAAGGTTGAAAAAAGAATATGGTAAGCACAAAAAGCTTGAAATAAACAGTAAAAATAAACTTCAGTGTGTTAAAGAGACACATGAATAATGCTTCAAAGACTTAGAATTTGTGGGTACCAGGACACTAAGGTTTAAGTTGACCTTTAGTTCCAATTGCCAATTGTTCGTGAAAGCAATACTTAATACAAACAGGCTCCTCTAGTTTAAAATCAGTGCTGGTGAATCTTCATGGCCTGCTGCTCCTCCCTCACCTATCTTTTCAGCATTCTTCCATCATGCCTGAAAAGCAAACAAGACTGGCCACATCCTTCACCAAAGAATATTAATTTTTCAGGCTCAAAAGTTTCCAACTCTTCTGACACACATTCAACTAAACTCCAGTAAGCAAAGCCACACAGTGCCAATGAGAAGAACAAAAATGTAAACATACAAATGGCAGAGAACTTTCCTTTGGAGAAAGGACTGACAGTTTTGCTCCCACTTGTGTGTCTCTGTTGTTCAACGCACAGCCTGCAAGGTTCTGAAGCTTTGAAAAACTACAGACTGGTCTTTTCCATGCAGCTGGTTCCAGCTTTATGACTCAACCTTAACCATTTATCTGTCCAAAACCTTATAAACCTGTGCCCCTGCACATGTAAGCAATCCCATGAAAATGCACTCAGGGGGGGCATCTGTATTGTTGCAGAAGCACTTTGACCCTGCTTTTCCTCACACCTATGCTACATGCTGGCAAAAAAAATGTGCATCTGCCTGAGTTTGCTTCTTTTCAAAGAGTTTTTTCTCTGTGTTATAGGTAAAGTACAACCCTATTGGTATCATACTGCCCTGGTGTTATTGATATCTGAGCACTGCAGCTCAGTCATCACTGTGGAAAGGCTGTATTTATATATCACTGTATTGTTTCCTCCCCTGGAAGCCTAGGAAATAGATTTCACATTTTTTTCCTGGGGTACAGAAATAGTGTGTATGTACTCATAATGAACTAACTTATAGATCTTTTACTAAAGTGGAATTCTCAGGAATGTTAAAGTTCATGATTGAATTGTTTCCTCTCTGTTAAAAACAAACTTGTGGTGTTGTAGAAATGTAAATTTTTTAGAAAATTATTCTAGAATAAATTGTGCTTTATTGCTTCCTGATTTCCAGTGCAGTTACTGCTCTTGGATGCCATCCTTAACACACCTTGAGGCTACAGAGAAGACAGCTGATTCCCCTGAGCTCTCAAGAGAAACACCATTTGGGGAATGAGAATAAATAGCTCAGAGAATCTTGAATTATTGAAACAAAGTTACATGTGAATCATTTCTTCCCAGATTGTATTTTTTCCTCTTCAGAGTTATCTGGTGATGGAAAAGACTATTCTGACCCTTGATCCAGATAAAAACAGGCAAATGCCTTTCCCCTTGCCCAGCCCAGCACGGAGCACGCAGCTGCCACACAAAGACAAGGAATGGACCCATGCCTCCTCTTCCTCACAATAACTGCATGGGCAGAGCTCTCGGGGAAAGGGGAGCTCGAAAGTGTCTGGAACATGGGGCCTAGTGAAAGACCCTAGAAGTCAACAGGACTTGAAAAAGGCTCAGGACTACACATTTGCAAATCCTACTGCAAAATTCAGGACACATTCCAGCTTGAAAGGAAACGTTTATAAACAACATTCCTCTGGGGAAAACTTGGCTGAAAAAATTGGTAAGGAAGTCATTGTTGTCAACACAGGTGGAGAGCAAGGGAGACTGGTTCTGTCAAGAGGGCATATTATTGTCTTTTCATGTAGTTCTTCAAGCAATCAATTTTCTCTGTGCTGAAAGGGACGATGAGGCCTTGCTTAAAATAATAGTACTGTGGATAAGCATGAGAAAACCCCAATTATAGGTCAGATGCTGACAAAGATGATGAGAACAGGAACAAAGGAGCAGTGACAAGCTGTTGCCATATACACCACAGATATTATTTTGCTCATTAATTGCTCATTACATCCCATTAAAGTAGCTGCTTCAAATTATGCCAGTGCTCCTGCAGAAAAAAGCATAAAGCAAAATTGTGATTCACTAAATGTGACAATGAATGGAGTTTTAACAGTTTAAGTAGTAGTGCTCTGCACTGGGCTTGGCTGAGTCCTCAGTAGGAGAGCAACTGTCAGAATCACAAGGAACTTCTCAGACTTCACTCTCTGCTCCTCACTTCTGTTCGCACAGAACAGTATAATTCCTTCAAAGGCAAATCAAAAAGCACTTTTCAAATATGAAAGATTAAGGCCTCAGAACACCTTTGGAAATAAAGTATCATCTTATCTTCTCTCCAGCTGCAGGGAATGCTAGGGGAAGAAATAGGAAGAGCCTGCAGATCAATATCCGCTCTGATCCTGGTGTCACCAGCAGAATTTTGGGATTTGTAATCGTGGGCCTGTCTACAGGACAGCAGGCCTGCTGACAACAGACTGGGTACACCTGACTCTAGGGGGGAAAGGATCTTTGCACAGGACTTAGCAGCAATCAGAGAGCTTTAGGCTAGATTTGAACAGGGAAAGAGATAAAAACAGGCTCACTAGAGATAAACATTGGAGTGCTGCCCCCAGGCTGGAGGGATGCTGTGCTAGTGAGGTCCCTCAGCCTGGCTTTGCTCTGGAGCCAGGGCTGGAGATCCATGCGGCAGCAAAGACAGAGGGGCAGCAGGATCCCAGTGGAAATGCATCTACACCAACATACACAGTGAGAGAACAGAGAGCAGGAGCTGGAAAAGGCTCTGGATATCCCCTACCTAGGCTTGAGTAGCCCCTCTGGCACTGTTTTCTTCAGCGATCTCATGGAGAAACTGGCTGCTCACAGCTTGGATTGATGGACTGTTTCCTGGGTAAAAAACTGTTTAAAGACACCTATTTTTCGCATTTAAAAGCAAAAATTCTTTATGTTTGGGACTCCAGGGAGTCGTTGGAAGAAGGAAATGCATCCACATGACTTTTAAGAGGTGTCTTTTTGGTTTCTAAGCATGTTTCCTTCACTTTTCCAAGTCCATGGAGGATCTGTTGGAGGACAAATCCTCCCCAGTGCAGCTGTTAACAACCACAGCTCTTTAAGTGGAAAAGGTGTGGTCAAACCTGGAAGCCCAAATTCTTCTCTCAGTTCTGGTAAAAAAAGCGGCTCCTAAGCTGTGACTATTTGCAAATCACCTTTGATAGTATGCCCATTGAAGCTGCAGCTTCAATTAATTATTTTTTTAGATCTAGAAAACACTTTCAAGTAGCATATCAATTAATTATAAGCAGTAATTGTACCATATACATCACCATATTGTCTTGAACTTTTCCTATTAAATCTAATGAATTTCTGAGAAACTCACAGGGTCAGCATCACAATCTGATCTGAATTTAGGACTTTGTCCATATAGCATTGATAACAGATTCATTTATAAACTTAAACATATCCTAAACCCTGAGCATCTTTGGTTTTAAATAATAAGCCTAAGAGCAAGGAAATTGAAATTTTGCTGCAAGAAGTGGATTTGTTTGTACAATACTTTACACAAAGCACTGCAGCTCCGAGGCAGGTGGCCCTCTGTCAGCCTGGAATTATAGATAGCATCCATTACTGGCATGGGGAGAAGTACGAGTGAATCACCCATCTCCAGAAAAATTTATAGTTGGGAAACACCTGCCTGCCCACCTGTTTCTTTGCATTCCCTTGTGCAATTAACATGTGAGCTTTGTTTTCAAGGGCTGTGTGGTAAAATCCATAGACCTGAGGTAAGGCCTTGTTAAACAGGGGGAGTAGGAAACAACTGAAACAGCAGCAGCCTCCTGAATCAGTTCTGAGACAACTTTTTCTCATCAAAGACTGACATTATTTTAAATCTTGAGGTTCTTTCCAATCTGAGTTATTCTGTGAGTTAATTTATTCAAAATGCAGGAGAAAACTCTGGGTGACCTTCACCTGGATTACTGAAGAAGAATCACTTGTTTGGGGGAGTTTTCCCTACAGCCATAACATTCTATTGTCCTTTGGGAAAAGTACAAAAAAATACACAGAGTACATATAGAATTATTTTTTAAAATGTGAAAAATGTGCAATTTTAGATTGTTCTCTTCAGCATATCACTGCTCCTTTTCTGGGGCAAGGAAGCCAGAAAAATGTGAATAAACTTATTAAATGTTAGAGAGTTAAAAGTCTATATATAAAAAATATTCAGCTATCTTAAAGTAAGTGATTAGAAATTACAGGGTTTTTTTCTTTATCCTGTAATTTCAGTGTATGGGGCATAGCTGTTGCTAAAAGCACTCAGAAATTCAGGCAGGATAATTATAATATGGAACTTTTCTTTAAGAATGAAAGATGATGTAAATTTGCCACCTACTATATATGCAACAGAAGGAGAATATACAGGCGTAGCAGAGTCACTGCTTTTGCTTTCTAATTAATCTCAACTCTTTTGACCTCGGCCCTTATTTAAATCATTATCTCTCTAACTATAAAAACGTCATCATCTATATTTTCTCTTACTGGATACTTGAGTATGTGGTAGGAGGCATAGGTTCTTTAAAATATGGCTACAGCAAAAGGAATCTCCACGTAACTCTCTATAAAACTTCAGGTAGATACTACAAAATAGTTTAGCAGTGATCGATTTGCAATACTGAAGAAAACAGCAACAATGCTGCATTAAATAAATCTTCCTCCACATTGATGGCCACTATCTTGCCATGAATTTCAAAACTCTGTAATTGGCAGATACAGTTTGAAATAAGAGATGAGCTCCTCCAGCTCTTTCCAGAGGCTTTTTTTTCAGTTATCAAATTCTGTATCTTTTATATGCAGGAAGCAGGAAAAGTTTTAAAGAAAAGAAAAAAAGAAAAGCACCCAGTAAATACTGCAATTGAGCAAATAAAGCACTGCATGTTCGTTTCTCTAAGGGTAAACTAGAGGTAACAGTTAGAAACCTTTGTTAAATTGCTATATAATAACCAGGGATCATTTCACACACTGCAGACATAAATCTTTCTCCAGGAGAAAACGGAGCAGCAGTTTAATGGAGTACAGCCAGACAACAGATCCCAGAGTTGCTGTAGAAGAAAAACCAGAACAAAGCAGTTTTCAATTTGCTTATTTTTGGAAGCCGTCTAGGTAGACAAGGAGCTGCTGGAGGGTTGGCCTTTTGAGTTGCATTGTTGTAGAAAAACCACACAGTTTCTATAGGCATTTCTTTTAGCTTCCCCATACACTTGAAGGACCAAGACTTTCCCATACCCTTACACTGCACTAAGACGTGGCTTGTTGACCATTCTAAAGCAGGAATCCCGTAAAATAAGCTATTTCTGGCACAATTTATCTATTCCTGCTCTTGTGAATTCCTGTTTAGTTTTTTTAATAAGATTACAGAAAAATCTTAATCACGAGATTGCATGGCTCCTTGCACTGTATTATTTTCAAATTCACTAGCAACATGAAAAACATTAAATAAAAAGACTGGGAAAGTTACAAACAAAATCCCATACAATAAGGCAGTTAACAGTATTATTTTAATCATAATATATTGATAATATCTTTAGAGATGTCCCTCACAGAGAGATAATACCTTTAGAGATCTCTCCCTTGTTGCAGGGGCAACAGGTTAAAGTGTTTGCGAACAACTGTCTGCTTCTTCCCACCACTGTCAAGTGCTGGAACAGCCAGAGTACAAACACTTGCAAATAGTGTGATTTCATCCTGATTGAACACATGATTTGCAGTGCTCCTAAGGACTTCATTACTATTGTTTTAAAACAGTTTGTAATAATTTAAGCTGATTTGTCCAAAAATACCCCTCTGTTTCTGGCCAGGTCTAAATAAACAAGATTTAAGGTTGGGATGCAAATGTGTCACACCTGTTTCCATATAATTACTATAAAGCTTTTCTCTGTAGACAAATTTTTTCCACAGCCCAACAGGAAGGCAGCATGTCTGAATATAAAATTAATCATATTCTCAAGACAAGCTCACCTTACATCCCCTATAGGATATTGGATGAAGCAGTGGCACTTTTAGAGAATAAGTTCTGTGTCAGCTACCTAAAAGTGCATTTTCATCTACATTATTTCACAGATTACACACATACACACACCCCTTTGTAACACTTCCCAATGTTCTAGTATGGCTGTGCAGGTTATCCTATTATCAGGACATAAATAACTTTATATAGGGAAAAAGTGAAACAGAATGATTTACTAGATGGACTCTTTCACACTTACACTTACTCATCGTAAAGGACACTGTCCACTTGGGAAATTACCCTTCTGTGGGAAAAATGAGGGATGAGTGTGAACAAGTACAAAATTCTGCTGGCTCTGCTGGTTTACAAGTCTGGCATTTCTGTGGCAGACAGAGAAAAGTCCACAGATAAATTTCTTTCTGAATAAACCTGAAGTGTCCCACATTTTTCTCAGACCATGCAATTGCATCCATTTTTACAAAGAAATATGATAAGACCTTATCCATCTGGAAATTCCTTCTCTGCCTAGGCAGTATATCCTTCCCTCCACTCTCATCCCCACAAAAGAAGCAAAGTTAGCAAGGGAACTTTGCTTTAAGAAGTGAGGACCATTGGTTAAGAAAAACTTAGATGAGAATGCATATATCAGTCAGTCAGCAGTTTTTTTGGCTGCTTAGTTTGTTTCTTAAAGACTTTGGTAGCCCCACCAGAGAACACACATGGGAATTTTATATACAACCACGTTGGAAGTGAGCTCAGGTTCTATTGGCATCACTGTTAATACAAACTGTGAGAATTACCAGTCATTCTTCAGTCGTTTTAAACTAGCACAGACTCACTGGCATCAACTAAATGATCCGATGGAATATCACTGGAGAATCCAGCCCAAAATGACAACAAAGTAACAGTTCAAAAAACAGCTCTGCATTTCTGAGTCTTCAGAGAGTTTTTTGAAAGTTATGAGCTTTTGGAAGTTTGCATATATACACACGTATATATAACCATTTTTAACAGTTTGATTATATAAGATTAAGACAAAACACTATTCTGATCCTAAACTGGCACATTCACGCATGGACAGATGATTTGATGCAATCTACAAGAGAAAAAATCTACTACTTGAAAGGAATTAATTAATTCAAAACATATTTTGAGTTTCTTTTTTATGAAAACTACTTTGGGATATATGACCAGCCTTGAAGGTTCATTTATGCCTTGCTAATGAGAGAGGTGGGATTACTCAGACAGGAAGCAGGCCACCAGTTATTACAGCCCAGATCCTACTGAATATAGATGAATACTAATGAAATGTCTGAAAGGAAACAAGGGATACAGAGAAGCCTGAAATAAATGATGAGTCAAAGAACACTACAGCACTTAAAAATCCTCCCACCCTACCAGCTACCATAAGACTTGGAAAAACATTTGTATGCATGCCCTGTACCCCTGTTCCTTCAGCCCCCAGGAAAACAGTTTGTTTTTCATGGTTACATCTTCTCCAGCCATAATAACATTGTATGTTTTTTCAACATTAATATTTATTTTAATAAGATGTACATTAAGCAATTAAAATATTTGCATGCAAGAAAAGCCTTCTATTGAAATTGCCCAAATGAATGAAACCTGCAGTGAAACAAGAGTGTAGCAAGACAAGGGTGATTTCCCATAGTGATACAAGGTCAATCACACAGTAAAGACATACACCTAAAATCCCAATCAAATTACAGCAAGATAAGAGGTTTCAGAACCAGAGCGTGTTCTCCCATGAAATCATTGATAGTTTAAACTAAGTATAACTGTGGGGGACTCACTCTAGTGCCCTTATTCCCAGTTCTCCAGGCCATTAACTATCCACATCCTGGACACATCCTGCCAAGTGTGCCCCAACAGCCACCCATACACCTGAGAGGAAACAAAATGCAGCCCACTATAACATCTAAGGCTCTGTCCATTAATATCACACAGTTATTTGTGGTTTTAAAAAACTAAAATATTGGAAAAGTTACACCAGCAAATAAGATATGCTCACTTGAAACAAAATCTGAATTACAGATGATTAATTGGAGTATGATGTTTACTAGACAATAGGTTGAAGTTCAGTGGATGACCTTCTTTTACAATAGCTTTTAGATCCTAATCAATGGGGAAGTTTTGACAGAATTCTGGTAAAATCTTTACTGCTTCCTGGCAAAGGCAAGGGTTTCACAACTCTAGAATTAAGTTATAGCACTTCAGCAATTAAAAACAACATGAAGATACAAATGACAAAGGTAAAAGGACCAAGAAAACAAAAAAAAAGTGGTTTTTAAAAAATTTACAGAAAGATAATTTTGTTCTTGCACATTGTAGTCTTGGATCTTGTTATTGTAAATACATAAATATGTAAATATTTTATAAAATAATCACCACTTATCTTCTTCAAGCAAAGAATTTATCTCATCTAAGCTTCCGCTGCTTTCAGAGAAAATGTTAGCTCACTGTGGCTATGGCCACTTTGGCTAAGAGTTTGATAAAATAAGATCTAATCAGGAGATCAAAGCAGCCAGAGAAGAGATCAATGTATCAATCTCTATTATATGATGTTCAAGGCTTTTACTTTAAAGCCTACTTAGTCTCATCCCTTAGACTGAATTTTCCCATCAGGAGCACAATTCTCACAGCAAGTCATTGGTTTGGACTCCTATATCTCCAGTAAGTGTCAAAGCAGGGGTTCTGTGCACCTAGAAGAGAATTTTTGGTCTTTGTCTTCTGAAAATGAACTGGTACAAGCACACCAGAACTGCTCTGCTCACCCCAACTATTGGGGAAATTCTTGAAAAGATGATATTTCACTCCAAAGACAAAATAGGACAGTCTAACTCACATAAAGAATAGCTTCTACTGCTAACTAGTCACAAAAGTGAACAAAACCACTTGAGTAATAAACCTGTGCATTCCAGAGGAGACAGGAATTGTTGCATGTGCACATCCAGTGCTCAGAGGATGCTGCACCAGCCTGTCCTGCACTGCTCATCCTCCAGACACTCACCAAGGCACTCACCAGCAGAACTTCCCATACACACAGTGCTTTATGTGCCCTTCCATCCTACTCTGTGTTTTTTCACAGGAGGATTTTCTCAGACTCTTTCAGATCCTTAGCTGTTGGCCTTCTGTGGAGCTTACATAAAGCTAGCATGGCTTTTTTGGTGTTTCTTATAGACATATTCAGCCTATGAGATTTTTTAGTGATTCAGCACAGCATTCACCAGTCACTGATGAATTCTACTGTCTGGGTTTGATTCTAAAAAATAGGAGAAAGAAAATGGAGTTACAGGCATTCACATAGTATTCCGGGCAAACAGAACTGGGAAACAACAATAATTCTGAGTTTGAAGAGCTCTTAAATCTCTGGTTTTGGTATGAGGTGGTTTTTTAAAGGCTGTAGAGAAGCACTGAGATTCTCAAGCCCCACCAAGGAATTCAGCTGCCACCGAAGCTAAAGATAATTGTCTGTCCTTAATCCTTTTTCTTTTCCCCTCTGAACTATCATCCCTAAACCTTAAACTCAACACTGCTGCTTTACTCAGCAAAACAGAGCAATTGATCTCAAACGATTCACATCCAAAGCCCTCAACAGCCATTCCCCCCTCAGTTACGTAAAGGGCTTCGTTCCTCAGCGGCAGGAGCTCTACCTACAGCAGTGGCAGTTTTGACTTGGCTTCCCAGATTTCAGTCAAGTGCACTCAGCCTGCAAATAAATTTACCAGCAAGAGGAATAAGTGATGGTGGACAAGCCAAGCCTGGCAGCAGCTGCTGGAGAAAAAGACTGATGAATTGTGCCCCCCAGATAAAAGGAGGAAACTAATACAGACAAACGATGCTTTTGAAGGATTTATGTGCTGCTAATTTGCAGGTCACTGATTGGTGCAGAAAACTCTCCTACAGCAGACCTGGTAGGGGTGATGTACTGCAGGAAGAACAATCTCTTTGCACAGGGGGTAATGGTACTTTCTGTGATTACTGCACCTGCCCAGGAGTAACAAAATGATGCACACACAGCACAGTTCTTCCTCCTCTGCAGTTACTACAGCCCCTATGCCCACTGCACAAACCTTCTCTAGCCTGCAATATGTACAAGGATTGACCTCTACATCTTGCTCTGGATAACCCATTGACATTTTTCCAATTATAGAGTAAAACTTCTTTAGTTGCGAGAAAAAAAATTTAAGATGCTCTTTTCAAGAGGTGCTGCTGCTGGTTTTACCACCTTCATCTGCCTCTCAGCATCCTCCTTAAGAAACTCTTGGGGACAGCTGTTAATTCATCTTCTCATTAATTTAAAGGCTGAAGAAAGTACGTAACAGTGTCAGAAAACCATTTTTTTACCTAAACTCATCTATTCTTTATGTTAGCTCTGAGGGCTCATATTTATTCATGATGACTTTTTAAACTAGGCCTTATTATGGACCTGTGTCGGCAGTATCCTACTTCTCATTTTCATCGAAATGCTCCGGTTTAAAACTCAGTTTTTCCATTTCTATGGTCCATAAGAATGGGGCAGATCATAAATAACACAAGCAAGGGAAACTCCCAAGAGAAATGCATCACCATCAAGGAACAGTCACTATTTGAGCCTGGCTTCTCACCTCAGCACAAACATAGTTTATCCTCAAAAAGTACCTTCAGCATTGGAAGTGGCTTCTTTTTTCCTGCCAAACACTCAAACTAAAGCTTGCTGGGGGAAGTTTAACCAGTGCTCTGCACATGTTCTGCCAAGAACCCGTCCCCATTTGCTGAACATGGAAAATGGGGTTTGCACAGCAGCTATAGCACTGCAGCCAGTCTGGCAGTGCTGGAACCGTCAAGCTGTTCTCTCACAGGAAGGATGCAGAACTCAATCTCAGAAC
The DNA here is from genome assembly GCA_013397175.1 of Platysteira castanea. Classification (NCBI taxonomy): domain Eukaryota; kingdom Metazoa; phylum Chordata; class Aves; order Passeriformes; genus Platysteira; species Platysteira castanea. Next base: position 576,267 of record VYXC01011097.1, on the reverse strand, counting down.
ATTAAGACCATAATCATGCAATAAAGGAACCAAAGAGACTCTCAGTTCCTTTCCAATAATAAAATTGTTCAGAGATTACATCCTTGCTGAGTTCTTTTCCAACTTCAATTGAAATTAAAAATGGGACAAAGCAAGAATGAAACAACATATTGGTGTGGTAAAGTAGGGCACATCCCATGAAGAACTGTATTCACTGCAACCACTGTGTATGATCAGGAACTAGAGCCTGGTGACAAGGCAATCAATCCCCTATGCCAAGCCTGGATGGAATTTGTTCTCCTAGAGCATAGCACCTGAATTTTTAAAAGATGTGAGACATTCTACACTATATATTTCTGCATAAAGAAATTTTTCCATGTGAGAGAAATGTGAACATGCCAGGGTCAGAACCAAGTTGCATCCTATTCCTTCCTAAGGGATATCACTATCTATTACTGAATTAGCTACTGCTAGATTACATTTGGATAAAAAAAAGAAGCCTCCAACCCCAAGAAAAGTTTTGTTCAATTCAATACATTTAGAAAAATGTGATTCCTTTGACTTTGTCAGTGGGAAAATTTATACTTATACATACTGGTTTGGTTAAGTTACTTTACAATTGAGGTAATAAAGAAGCCAATATCAAAGCAAATGAAAGACAGAGTTTATGCATTCAAAGCGTATCTGAGCCTGAGCCTACATCCCTCCAGGTGACAATGACCTTAAAGTCCAGAACTTTGGGAAGAATTTAAAATCTCTTTATGCCAGATATTCTGGACAGATGTTCCTAGACATGAACCAGATGAACAATCACTGTCTTCTTACTAAAATCATGTCTAGAATTTAAGTCTCAGTCTTGCAGGGACAGAAACAGGCCTGGCCCAAACAGCCAGAAACTGACCCACGGCTGCCCAGCCGGGCCTGTCACAGCCACAGCGGCCCCACAGACCCGGAACGGCCCCGGACACACAAACTCCTCAGCTCAGCTCTGCAGCTGCCTACGGCTCCGAGATTCGAGTAACACCTGAGCTCTGTATAAGACATTCAACTGTGTACAAAAATGATTTTTTTATCTTTTCTCTCACTGAAAAAGGAACTTTTCCTAGGTTTTATATCTATGGGAATGGTAAGCCAAGAAATTTTGCAGATGTAAAGATTCCATTTCTTCACACAGAACAGGGTTTATTTTCTACAATAATATACTATTTTCTGCCCTTCTTTTATCAGATTTTTATGCTGCCTCTACAAAACCAGACTAAAAAATATACCTCTTTCAGTTCAGTGCAAATCTGTGTGTTGCTTCATCACAGAAACATTTCTTTTACAAGTCTTTTAGAAATACGAGTGCCAGTGTATCAAGATATATTAAATGGTAATATCAGAGACTGATGAAGTGATTTAGTAGATTTGCAGTCATCTCTTCCTCCCTCTTTTCCAGCCAAAAAATTTTAACTCTTCTTTTGGCCTTTGGTCATGGTGGTGATGAATAGCTTAAACAATTACACCAAAATTAAAAACAACCTTTCTATCTGTTCTTAGTGCAAGTCAGAGACAAGAGTTACTGTTTCCCACTTTTTACATCATGTTTTTGTGGCAAGGTTATACAAGGACTTAGTCTGGTCAACATTCATATTAAATACAGAACCATTTTCTCAACCCTGAAAGAAGTTAGGAAAAAAAGGGGAAAAAACGAACACAGGAATTCTACTTATCAATGAAAGTAAATATATAAGTGTGCCATCTCCTTTAAGAGGAGCTGGATGCAATTTTGATATTTGAAATTTTGATTAAAGAGTACATAATCATACATAGAGAGTTCTAATCCAGGAACTGCATGATGAAAAGGGCAGACAGAATTGGTTTGACATGACAATTTTCTGTTATTGTTTTGGGATTACAACAAACCTACAGCTAAACTAATTGTGCCAGGACGGGTAGGGTTGTGTCAGCACTTTCCTTGTAAACCTCTTATCCAATGGATTTATTACTAAATAAAAAGTTTTTCAAGGGCTGAAACCTGGCATGAGAGACTGCATTTATCTTGAGAGACTTTGGAAAAGAAATTCAGCTTATCTTAATGGAAGGAAGATAATTGCAAATTTGGGATACATAACTTTCCACTGCTAATCTTACCAGCACCATGCATATTCTCCATGCTTTAAAAAATATAGGGAAAAATACTTTGTTGATGCAGCTTCATTTTAATTTAGAAAAAACAAAAATCCCATGCAAGCCACCTTTTCTTGTTATGGAGATTTAAAATTTTATACAACATATGTAGTGATTTTCCCTGACTATCCAATACAGTGCCACAAATAGGCCCTAATTATACCCTCTGGTTACACAAAAGACAAAAATAGTCTATGAATTACCCAACACATATTTATTTTTTTAAAAAATCCTCTTGTGATATGCATTTATTTTTTAATCGCTGTAATCATGGCCAGGAATAAAGCCACCCTAAACAGAATTTTTTAAAGTAACTGTTATATGTCAAAGAGAACAAAAAAGTATGAAGTCAAGGGAAAGTTCCTGAATTAGACCGGGAAGTGTCGTGAGGCCCTGAACTAATTGTAACATCTCAGGGAATCTGGGATGGCCCAAAGCAGGGGCCTGGCCCCTGGTGGTGCCTCCCAACCACAACCAAATCAGCAAAACTCAGGGCACAGCCAGAGGCTGGGAGCCGAGAACTTCAGTTATGGAACAAGCACTGAACCGCCCGTTCTGGGCAAAGCCTGCTACTCACCACACCAGCTCCTCATGTGGGAGCTAAGGCACATTGAATTTAATATGAAGGTGAAGAACCTCTGACAAAAATTGGACAATGCACAGCTTTTAACATATCAAGTTACCTGAAGCTTATATTCTTTGTATTTTACAGGATTTCTTGCACAATGGACTTTCAGAGGTAGTCAGGAGAGCAGCTCATCTTTTAAATAATTTGGCTATTCTTCAGGTATTTGACAGTAATACTGAATTATATCCCGTACAAGCCTCACATGAACATTTTATCTGAAATTAGATTCAAAATGTCTTAGATTCAAACACTCTCCACACTGCAGACCTCAAATTTAGCTGTATTTTGTCTTTTTTTACAAACCCCTATTGCCAGCCTTGCCAACTCATATTGGATTAAACAGCCACTCTGGCTTTTCTCTCACACCTTCTATCACCACCAGCAAAGGTCTGAGCACAGCTCACAAGGCACAGCTGCAAATTCATTATCTTTCAGGAACACACACAAAATGACAGTTTTCTCAATATTGCTCCTCATGGACAGGTCTAGTGCTTTCCATGCAGTTCAGAGATGCAATAAAACACTAGCACACCCTTCTGAATTGCAATTCAGGAGGAGGATTCTGGTACCAGTAGTCAAAAAACTCTGGTCAGCTCTTCTGCAGCTTTATCACTTCTGTGTGCCAAGAAAAGTAAAAATAAAATAAATTCAGTTTAAAAATCAGCTACTTGGGTCAGTAATTCAGCAGATACGAGCAAACAAAAGATCTGAAATGTACAATGTTTAATGTTTAATAAAGACACTCCTTTTAAAGAGCAGTTTAATACCTCAATCACCCACTTCAGCCTTGTGACCCATCTGTCGGAACACAGAGAGGAGATCACAGCCCTTCAAATTGTTCAGCAAAGGCTTTGTACAGCCCCTTCTCCTTCAGTGAAAGTCCTTTCTAAAAGCTTTATTCTTGTTCAACTAGATAAAGGCTTGGCCTTTTTCTTTCTAACTTTTTTCTCCTCTCCCCCTTTCCTTGCTATAAACACACACTTCAGAGAAAAGAAGACATTAAAGAGTGACAACAGAACAACAATCACTACCTGAGTACTGCTTCACATGAAAATGATTTTACAGAGTCAGACAGGGCCTGCTCTCCTGAGTAAATAACTGGACTCACGCCACACCACACAGGATATTAATGTTCTTTATGAAGTGGAAAAAGACTCAGATGAAGCAGACACAGAGCTATCAAAAGAAACATGCATTAGTTTTGCTTCAGGATGGCATGTCAGAATCTGTAAACCCCTTCCACCTCAAAGCACATTCACCCTTCCCAGTTAGGACACGTGTGTTCAAGTCTTTGTTCAAATGAAATGTCTCACACTGTCTCTCCTCAGCCTTGTTTACCCACCTGGTGAGCCTCCTTTCTGTTCCATGCCCTTTTGCTGTACAGCACCTGCTCCCTACACCAAATTAAGTTTAAGCCAGTGAGTCTGCTTAACCAAGCTTGGCTCAGCTTCTCCGAAACAGCTCTTCATACTGTACCCTTGTGCATTTATTAAAAAGCGTGTGTCCACATGCACACACACTCTTCATAGCTTAAAATTTTAAAAAATTTACAATTCCTATTCACATCAAGCACTGGCACATCACACAAAATTCTCCCTTTGCTGTCAGAATCATTTTCTTCACTTAACTGACACACACTACCAAATTAAATCTGCATAGGGAAAATAAACACACATTTTACTGCAGAGAATAAAATGAGAAATTATTCTAATTTGAGATTTTCTTTTAATCTTTTGTAACTACAGTAATTCGATCCATATTAAATGAGCATTGCTTCTGCAGCATATTCCCTTGCAACAAAGAATACTATAATCAGAATAATATTGTTCATAATGAATATAGAAAAATCTTCAAATTGTCACAGCACTGGGCCACCAGCACCCAGAGAATTCTGCTGGATGTTGGAATCTGAGTCCTTAGTCATCTATGGACAGAAATACTATTTAGAGCCATCAACATTAAGAACTCATTGTACTGGTACTATTTAGAAATTTGGTAAGAATTTATGTGCCTTGAGAGCTTCTATTCCCAGAGAAAGAAAAAACAGTTAAACCTAATGTTTGAAACATGTTATAAATACAACAAAATAGTGGAGACTGACATGACCTATCCATATGTATATATTGTAAAGATTTGCATATTCAGGACCCCACTGCACAACATTCCCAATGTAACTCCACAGTAATGCCTTTATATTCTCTACCTCTCCAAGTATCTCTGAATAGCTGCCATTTTGTATTCAAAATCATGCCATAAGGGACACAATTTCTCTGTATTTTCAAAAGCAAACCATCTTAGTCTAACAGAGACTGGGGTGGTGGGAAGAAGTGGCCCCTGCAGTGCTCACTGCAGGAGGATTACACACAAATGTGTTCCAAAAGCTTTGGGAGATGAAACACATATTATAAATTGTGAAACACATATTATAAAAGTCATTCCTGGGAAATGGAAAACTGGGGGAAAAAAATGGAAAATTTTCAGTGTTTCAAAAATACTAAGAAATAAATCCTTCATTCCCTTCACAAAATTCCCTCAAGTTCCCACAATCACTGCCTTTCATGTGAGGGAGCAGCAGGACCAGGGACAAGGGAGGCAGGGGCAGTGCCCTGGCTGACAAGGGACACTACCCCACATACCCGAGCAAGGAGAGGAGAGCTGGCCAGGAGCAGCAGCCAGGGCCAGGCACACACCAGTGCCACCACCCAAGGCCAAGGCAGTGCAGCAGGGCTGGGGTCAAGCCTGGAAGCCAAGTCAGGGAGTCAGGGTCAGCGAGGCAAACAGCCCAGAATAGGCAACAAAGCTCAGGCAAGCCCCCAAGCAGAAGCACAGAGGCCTCCAGCACAGCTTCACGTGCTCTTCCCACAGCACCTGAGCTAAGGCTCTACAGCTGCCCCCCAGCAATGCTGCCTCGAGCCCGGGCAGGGGAAGGGGTTGCAATTAAGGCCTGACACCTACTAATTGAAAACAGGTGTGTTGTGGAATCCAACGTAAGCTGCCAGCACCAAGTCATTGGTTATTATTACACCTACTTACCTAAGTCTTAACCAGTTTGAGCTTCTGGAAGATTACAAATTTTGAAATGCTTTTATAGCACTAAGAACATCAAAATGACTGATACTGGGGGGGGAGTTATGAAGCCACGTGTAAAGAGGCTCTGAAGATCATGAGAAACTGATTTGAGCTGCACAGTTTAAAATGTCATTGGATTGTTTGTGACAGTTCTTTCTGATCTGACATGGCGCATTTGGGAGACACATTCATAATGGAGAAAATGTGTGCATTACATATAAACACACACAGACCCCCCTACATGTATAGATAGTAGAGCTCCCAGCTTCCTCTTGCTGCTAATAGCTTTAAATGTATATCATTAAGATAATGTTTGTCTTTAAGTTTATATTGGTTTGCTAGGGGTGTAGAAAAGCCTCTTGCAGATACAGGACATCAGTTTGGTGTCCTGAAACCATTAGTCTGGCATGTTTAAGGTGTGAGGAATATGGTTAGCACTTACAGCATGTTTGTTCTGCCACCAGTGCTTTGGTTAGAAAACAAAACACAATTCTTGAGCTCGAGTGGATGCTTATTACTGAGTTACAACCTTTGCATCCAATGTGCGAGGCTGTTACTGCTACAGGGTACTAAATCTGCTGTGGCTCAGTGGAGAAGGGAAATTGCAGTTACTGCAAACCACATAATTCACCCATATAGTCTAAGTGTGAGCAAGAGAACGTTGAGATGATATTTCACACATTTTCAAGCAGAGAGATACAGATGTTCTCACCTTACAGCTGAATTTGCCAGGAGTAATGATAAAGAGGGAACACCTTGCTGTACTCAGTCTCTGGATTTCTGCTCTGGAGAAAATACATCTTTCATTTTTTACACGCCACAGTCTCACACAAAGTTACTTTACCCTGGAAGTATTCAGACTTTGCTAACTACCTTAAAAAGTCACTCAGTATTATTAAGTGCTCATTTAAAGTAACATTTGTGATCTGCCAAACTACTTAACAGCATGCAGTAAGAAGTTTTAAGCCATTTTCAAGCTTGTAGTTATATATAATAAGGAGGATGGGTTTAAATAAAAATCACTTTCAAGTAGAGGAATGATTAATCATTGCTGTTCTCTCCTTCGTTTATATTCTTAGCAAAAGTTGTCAGCCTTTGTCCTAGCATTAATGGTGAGTTTTATGTGACTGTACGTGGTATTCTTAAACTTGATTAATTAGCAAGGCCACATTTTATTTGAAAGTGCAGAATGGAGTCACATTTTCATTCAGTTCCCTAGGGAACTAATTATAAGGTCTGCTCCACATACATCACAACAATATCTCCTATATGGCACAAGTAATTATTTAGATACTGTAAATATCCTTCCAAATACTTAAAACAGAACAGCTTCAGCTATTTTAAAGTTTCACTAGAAACTGGTGCTAGCCTCTGCTGGGAAGTTCCAGATATTCCCTGCTCAGGAAAAACAGCAGGTACTCAGCATCATGAAAATGTAAACCCTCTAAAGAGAATTTATCTGAACCAGTACAAAGGAAAAAAATTGAAGAAAAGGAGAACATAGTAGCTAAGATTACACAACCCTTAAAAAAAAAAGACCATAAATGTTTAACAACCCAGTGATGTTGTTTTTTCTCCCTTAGCTCCAAGGCAGCAATCAATTCTTTCTATTCTCCACCCCCACTACACTGGAAACTGGCAGTTTTGCTGCATTAAAAATCAGAGTAGAATATGCAAAAGCCCATCTCTTAGAAAAAGGAAAAAATCCCTCTTTCCCATCTTGCACTAGCCTTGGGGCAGGGGCAGGCAGTGGGCTGGGAGTGGCAGTGGCTCACTTGTCTATTACAGGACCTTTGGGAATGGAATCCCATCATACTAGATGTACAAAGACATCAAAAGAAGTTTTGCTGAAGTACCAGACGTCTCCTAAAAACTCTACACCAGAACTGAGAACTCAACTGCTGCAAAACTGCAATTTATCACTCCGAACTCACTCAGGGAACACAAACACTGCCTTGGAAAGGGGCAGAGTGGCTGCAAAGTAGCTGAGGAGCTACACCAAACATCAGTTCACTTCTTTTTTGGCTTGTGGAATTCTCAACTTGCTTTGGCTATGCTCCAATTCCCAGGATTTGCCCCTAAAGGCAACTTTTAGAGGGGAAAAAAAAATAGGCTATTTGATTGGCTCCAAAGCTCTTCTAAATTGGATGATACAGTGCACATCAAGCAGTAGAACAGCTTCCATAGCAACACACACTCTCTCTCTGCTTAGTTATTTCTAGGGCATCTGTCAGTGACTGTGCTCCCTGCACACAGTTGTGGGGAGGGCAGGTTGCTTGCAGCCTTGTAAACAGCCGCCGTTATTGCAGCAGCGTGTCTGTATTGTTGTCTGAGTGCACCTTGTGAGGGCAGGCAGCAGCAAACTGCTTTTCCAAATTGATTATAATACAGATTTATATTTCCCAGCATCTCCCAAACAAAGACTTCAGTGCAGTCTACAAATACTGTAAAAAACACCCCGCAAGAGCCCGGAATTATAGAGTAAACTTTCTGAAGCCAGAAAAATAAATTACACAAGATGATGCTGCCTAGAAATACGCACCAGCTATGCTGAAGCATAAGACAAGTGTTTCCACATAGGAAAACAGTCAAATATTTCTAAAATCTTCCCCAAATCCACTTTTTCTGAAGGCATATCATATAGGTGGAAGTATTAATTTATCTCACCTTTGCAATATAGCAAAACAAATTGAGAGTATAACTTGCAGTCCAGCATGCATGTCAAATCACAAAAATCTGTGCCATTATAATGCTTTAGTTAAAATTACTCTATTTCATCTTTGAAGATTTCCTTATGTTAGTTCACAAGTTACACAGTATCTGTAGCTCTCCTTATTTTCATCACCTTGGAAACACCATTACATGCAGGAAAACAAATACCAGAAAAATAAATATGGATTTATTATTTATAATACAAGAACTTTTTAGTCCCGAATCTTCTATTTGATATTCTTAAAGAATTTTACAATAAGTGAGACATTTTGTATCCAAGTACATCTCTTCTGTAGCTGAGTAATAACAATTGTGACCACGATTTTGAAGATTATGAGTATAGATAAACAAAGAGATGAGGGCTGTAAACACCTACCATTTTCCCCAACAACAAAACCACAGGACTTTTGGAAAAAAGATGGACTGAATTAAAGAGAAATATACTTTTAATGTTAGATACTGCTTATTTTTAAAATGTCTGAAATGGAAATATAGAGGAAAACAACAGGTACTACTGTTCTACGTAACAGCTCTAGAAAATGTCAGCATCTACTGAAATCATTAACAATTAGCACTATAATTCACAGGAAGAAAATGTAACTGCTGTTCCCTTATTATTTAAGGTTTAGCTAAAATCAATTGATAGCTGTATTAGAAGTAGTTTGTTCTAGTTTTTAGTAAACAACACGGAATGAGTCGCTGAGAATACACATCAAGCACACAGTAGCTAAATACTTTGTCTTTGGGGTATTTTGGAATTCACTACCATATTCATTGAACAATGAGTCAGTGGAGAAGATACAAAATGCTCTGCATCCAATATAACAAATATATTAGCAAAGAAAGAAATATAATGGAAGAAAAAATACTTTAGCTGAATAAGAAGAAAACTCAATTTTTTATTACTCATTCTTTGTCCCAAACAGCCAGTGTGTGTGGACCATCAGGGCATGTAGCAAAGTTTATTTAGTTTTATTTGGCATTTGTAAATATATTTTCTGGCATCTGGAAAGAGACAGAATTTGATGGGACTTGCAGACAGCAAAACTTTGTTGGACTCTACCAGTGTTTACCATTGCAATTAGTAATTCAAATTTGTACTCCTGTTTATGCCAGAGTTGCTTAGGGCCTTGGAAATAGTGTTCAGGGTTCAGTAAAAGGGAGAACAGCTGCGGAGCTAAGGAAAGTGGAAGACACCAGGTGTGAGGACCAGAGAGAAGTGTCAGGGAGAGAGACACTTAAAATAGGTCGGGATAGTCTCATTATGGTACACACTAGTAAAGTGCAGAGCCTCTGAGTTACACTTTTGCTATCAACAGTAATTGATGAAATCAGCAATAAAATGCAAGTCTCATCTCATTAGCTTGCTGGCCGAAGGAAACCATTGCTTACTGCTGCCTTATCAGCTCCAGAACCAAAAGGAATGGCAACGATTCTGCCCCCAAACACATGGCAAATGAAATAGGTACTTAATCCAATTTGAACAGTTGAAAGGGAACTCCTTAAGAATTGGGAAATATAAGCAAAGATATCTTAGGGGAATAAAAGGTTATGAAAGCCATGCCTGTGTACAGCTGTATGCCAGCTCTATCAGCCTCCTGCATCACATAATAGTCCAAGGCATCTGCTCCAGAAGCTTTTCCACAAGATCGAATTTCCAAATGATGTTCAAGGCATGAGGTCACACAATGCTGATAACAACAAAACCAGGCACTGAACAGTTTGCTCACCAAGTAAGCGCCATTCAGCCTCAGCTCGGACAAAACTGATGCGGAAACTGTCTCTGGTAAGGTCATTTGAGAGGTTTATGATGTGTTTTAGCAGCACGGCTCAAACCCAGCCCACGTTGCTACTTGGATGTGTGCAAAGCAGCCCTGCATGTCCTCTGAGAAATGTGCACAGTGCAGAGCCATGGAAGTGGTTGCATCATCTGGGAATTCTGTAAAACCTGCACCTTCCGGTTGAGCCTGAACCCTTACCAGGATCCCATAGTTGTTAAGTGGAATAACAAAGAATTGTTGCTATTATCTACCCTGGTTTGTAAGCACAGGCAAGCAGTATTGCACATCCAGCTCTGAGCTCTCAGCAATCAGCCAGAGTCAGGTAGAGGAGCTACTGCAGAACTGGGTAAAAGCTGGAATATTGTGAGTCATCTTTCAACCATAACACAGATAATACATAACCACAGCAGATTTGAAAGGCTAAATCAGTATGTATTAGCTATTATAACTCGCTAATTGCTGTTAGGAAGAAAGTTCTTATTCTTATTTCTCCTTTACCTATAATTTACCTATAATTTTGCTGTTCCCTGTGCAAAAGCTTTGCCCCTCCCAGCAGTGAGCTGGTTCGGAGAAGGGGATCAGAACAATGTGTGTCAGGTGGGGTGAGATTTGTCAGTGTGCTCCTCTGCCCAGACGCTCTGAGGGAACTGGAGCAGCAGAGCCACCCCAAGGAAAGGGGAAGGAGCAGGGCAGCAGGCACTGCTCAGCTTGGCTCCACCATCACACATATTCACAGCAGAATTCTACAGGAATGGCCTTCTATCAAAAAGTAGTGTGATAGCACCAGATCAGAAGCATTCTCTGTCTTTGGGAAGAAAACAGGCAGCTCTTTCAAACACCCACCAGTGACTTTAGTATTGAAATGTTTTCCGTACAAAATCCAGCATGTTGTTCTTTAGATTGTGGCAGAGATAGAAGCAGTAACAAACCAACGTCAGTAACTAATGGAAATGTCTAATGGAAGTACCATTTTCATTAATTGAGAGTCAATCTGTGCTCTTTGTAGCTTAGTTTTCACTGGTAAATGTCTCTAAAATAAGGCACATTCTAAATTTTCTCATAATTCAATACAAAGATTCCAGATCAGGAAATTCTCCATATAGTCTCTATATATTTTTTTGTTAAATCTCACTCAAGCTCTAAAATAAACCTTTGTTGTGCACAAGCTTCCCATTGGCTCTTTGAACAGGACTAGACTTAACTCCTAGCCAATAGCGCCATTGCTATCATGAAAGGCAGGACAGAATCTGTCCCTTTTATGCTTCCAGTTTTTGGCTAAGCTAACAGGAAAACCATAGGAAAAAGTATATAATAGCTGAATGCCTAGTGGAAAATAAACTGCCATAAATAATTTTGCAATATGAAAGCTAATTTAAATTTGGCCATAATTCTGGCAGAGCAGTGTTCTGTTTACAAAACTCTGAGTGCTCTACACTCTACTGTGAATGCTCATTTAAATTTATCTGAAAGAGGAAGGTGAATCCAATTCAGCTTATTTTCATGCTGTGTTAGTTAGCTTTCATTCACTCAAGAAGCAGAGATAACAGCAGATACCTTCCCTGGCACACTATGAATTGCAAATTATTTATCTTTTTCGTCAGTGGCACAAACCAACAACAATTAAAACAGGGACTTACAAGCAGTCGGCAAGTCCTGTATCTTCCGTAAAACACATTATGTATGCCAAGGTACAGGGGAAAGGAAAGAGGGGAAAAACTTCTCTCCAGTTTCACATAGTGAACCAGGCCACAAAACAATTGAAGCTTTCTAATTCTCACTGAACTGACTGAAACTCCTTCAGTTATTTCAGGGTGATTAAAAAAAAAAACAAAAAAACTTGCAAACATCTTCAAAAAAATCCAATGAAGAATTAGATCATCTAGTCAAAGTCAATTAATGAAAAATAAAAAGGGTCAAAATATTTGAGAAAAATTAGTTGAAATCATTCTCTGCTTTAAGGAAATGTTTTAAAGTTACCAAAACCTCACTTTCAATGCGCTTACAATGTAATACTTTTGGGAGAACCAAAAAAAGAAAGCCTTTTAAAGAAAAAAATTTTAAAAAAAATTTTTGTATACTTAGTATGAACCAAATTATCTCATTGAAACCCTGATATTTCTTTCCTGCAGCTACACCAGACATGTCAGAGTCAGAAAGTGTGCCAGCAGAACCAGATTCAGAATTGGTACTTCTCATGTGAAACTGATGAATCTGTATCTTTCTTTTCACAATACCAAGACCCCTACACAAGGGGGTTTAGTCTATGTACGTGAACTTAATTAGTATCAAGTGGTTAACAGATGACTTATCAAGAGTGTTGTTGTAAAAAGAATGCTAAAAAATAATGGTAGTTACCCAAAGCCATAGTCAGGTTTTGCCATATTCTTTAAGATATATTGAAGTATCAGAAATTCTTATTTCAGCAACCCACATGCACTCAGCTACCTAAAATACATCCAAAGCATTCTATTTGTCAGCAAATGTATGTCCTGTTACATAATTTAGGATGATGGACAAACTCTCATGGATGGAGAACAAGGTGATGAAAATATTCTCTAGTGAATTGTTATACAGCAATTAAGCCTGCTCACATTTAAGCATTTATTGAAGGCTCACCAGGATGTTGGACATTCTCCTTGTGAGAGCAGAAAACATTGTTACAGCATCAAACAATGACGCTTCCATATAAAGGAAAATATTTTTAATAAAGTCATCCACAACACCTTTATGCAGTCAGTTACCAGTCCAAAGCCAAGATAAAGTGTAAGTACAGTTAAAAAGTATTTTAAAATGTAACATAAAACCCATAAATGTTATGAAAAGAATACTGTCACCTCCTTAATTCAGTTGAAAGTCAAAATCAAAGAAACACACCAACAAAACTGGTCCTGATGCCAGACTGACTGGTGAAAATAAACATATTTAGCTGCTTCTCAATTAAAGAAAATAATTGCTCAGTACCATTGTTCATAATCAGCTGCAAAGACATTAAAACCATCAGTGAACAAAAGCAGCAAAGGAGAAACACTGCCCCAAATGATAAAACAGCACTTCAAACTGCACTGATGTATTTGTGTTTCAGTAACTTTTGTAACTCGGTTTGGTTTGGAAGCACCATACACACAGGAACAGAGTCAATCAAATGACAACATTTAGAGGACATGAACCCAAAGAAAGATCAAGTTACATGAATTCAGGATTGGGGTCACCTGTACAAAATGGAAACAGCAGCAAATGTCATCAGTAACCGAAAAATTGTCAGGCAAACAATGAAACTAAGAAAGGACGACCTTAAAGAAGCTTTCAAAGAAATTTCTTGTAACCAGATTGCAAAGATGAAAAGGTTTTTTCCTCCAGTTAACTTGAACTGAGAGAGATGAAGGGGAATGACTGGAACTGGGAAAAAAAAGAAAAAGATGAGGGACAGAGTTCAGAGACAGACTCAGCTGGATACCAGTAGCACTGGGACAAGAAACACACATTCCAAATGATCCGAAAACTAGATTCAGAAACAAGAGAATTTGTATTTGTACTGCAAGTATTTCTAAAAAGAAGGAAGCAAGATAAGGAAGAAACGCAAGGAAAATTGACATTTTCATGATGTTTTCTCCAAGACTAAGTCTCTTTTTTATTTTGAGAAATACAAACTTCAATAAACATCCATTAGAACCTTCCAGCAAAGCTGTCCAAAAATAATCAGTGTTTCTTAGTGACAAACTAGATATATCTAAATGGTCCCTGATATTCACTATGTCTTCAATACCCTAAGTAAATACCTAGTTTTTATATTTTTACTCATATACAGACCACTCTATAGTCTCCAGGAGTGGTGTTTGTTTTTCTAGACTAAAAACCCAATTGTTAAACAATTCTCCATCTATCAATAAGAGATGAGAAAAAAAACAACTTTGCTATGCTTATTTGAAGAACAAATGAACTAAATGACCTTGCTATTGGAAATAATTTGGCAGATATATCATGTAATTTATAATATCCCCCGTCGACAAAACAGAGTTTAGGCCCTCCCAAACACGGATGTAATGAGGGAGCAGTGTATCACAGCAGTCTGTAACTGAGGTCACACTGTCACATCTCAGTAACTGAGGTCACACTGTCACCTCTCAGTGGCTGTGGTGGGCACTCAGCACTGCCCCACAGGAGCAGCTGTGCAGCCACAAACTCCGCACCGACACTGTAAATGCTCAGACTGGTGCATTTCCCACCCTGTCTCGGTTGTAGTTCAACAGACAATGGAATATTCCAACCTATCATGAGAGGACACAGAATCATCTGGTAATTTAAAGAAAAATTCATACATCACTTCAAAATCTTCAGATGATCAAAATGTCCAATACGATTTTACAAAGGAAGTATTTAGAGAGCAGGAATGACAGAAACCTGAAAAGAATCTGGCATTGTGATCTCACATTGCAGGGCATGGGCTGTATCTTCCCTTCACTTTTAAATATCCACAGAAAAAGAACTATCAAGTCCAAGTAGCAGAAGATTAAAAAGTCATCTTGAAAGAAGACTTTTGATACTAGCTCAAAGTAAAGAAATAAAAGGCAGTTTCTTAACATGCTCTCTGGTTTAATGTGTCACTTCTGCAATGTTCTGCTTCATTGCTACTGAGTGACAGAAGAGCAGATAACAAAAAGTCTTTTTGGTGCCCATATCTTGATTTTTTTATATATACTGTAAGAAGAAATGACAGAGCTGATCATTAAAAATGTTACAATTAAGTCCTGCAGTCACCAAATGTACAGCTGAGAAGTGGGATCAATCCTGAAAATTACATCACAGGTAAAGAGAAAGAGAAACTGATGTATAAACAGAGGAAACCATTAGAAAAAAAAAACATAGCCTCTTCTGCTAGATTGGAGGGTGAGGAGGAGGAAAAGGTGCAATATCGGGTTTTTTGAATAATTTCTGTTACGCCTTTTTTTATGAAGATGTAACTGCAGCTTTAATGCAGCTGTGACATAACCCATTGCAAATAATTTATTTGCTATTTATCCTGCTTCTGATTAAAAAATAGTGGGAAATGTGTAGAATCAGAATAATTGATCCTGACTGGGGCACTCACGTTTGACAGCAGCCACTTTATGCAACAAAACGTGGGAAGTGTTTCCTGCTCAGGATACATGAAACACCCCAGATAAACAAGGGGAGATGAGTGGAGACATCAGGTGTCAAATGGTTTGGGGTTTTCTTGGTTTGTTACCGAGCAATCAAGTAACATTTCTAATACCCTCCATTAAGTGGTTACCACACAGTTATTGAGTGGCTGCAAATGCATCTACAGGTAGAGAGCATTGGCCTCTCCTCTCGTGTGGAAAAGTGAATGAGACCTTCCTCAGCCCACAACACCTCTCCTCTTATTTATTTTGTTTCTTCATGTACACTGAATTTTAGGTTGTTGTTTTGGAGTTATTGTTCTAAATTCTAGACCCTTATAAAATACACTTAGCAAAAAAAACACAGATAAATTTATATTTTTGTTATCTATCAATACTTAAATATATATGGTCGTTGATATTTTGTCTCAGATATTTGTATCATCTATTTAATTAATAAATTACGAACAATTCCTCTTTGATGGGTAGAAATAGACAATTTTAACCAACTGAAAGGACAGGAAGATTTTAGAATAAGAGCCGTGGTAAAGATACAAACCAAAATCAAAATCCGCAGTGATTCAGTCCTGTAAATATTTGGAATTTTGATTTGGAAATAGATCAACATAAAATAAAACCATTTAAATGTTTGAAACTATTAAAAAAGTCTTCATGGTCTTGTTGTCCCTATTTACTATCCTGTCGCTATAGGACACAAGAAAGAACCACTCTCACACCTGCTAGGTTGAGCAGAAAAAGAAGCAAGTTTATTTTGAAATTCTCATATTTATAGATTTCTCAATTCCACAAGGGATTGAAGGATATTGTCACTTCCTCTTTCATTCAGTGGACGGAAGAAGTGTCTGTCAAACTTTTCCCTTACTACAATGGAATGAAAAAAAAAAAAGAACAGTTAAGTAAACAGTGGATATTATTTACACGAAATCCGTGAGAAAAATTATCTGACTCCAAATTACAACAGAAGGCGAGCAAAAAACAGGACAACACTATCCCATCCTCCCGCACTGTGCAAACATTAATTCTCTTTGCAGTGTCTGTCTGGGGACCTGATACAGAAGCCTGAGCCTTCAGAAGGTGCATCACAGATCAGAGCAGGGTCACCTGTTCCAAGGCACTGGGAGTCACCCTCAGCAGAAGAGGAAATGCTTCACACCCAGACAATGGTTCACTAGGTACAGGTTTTGTCCCTGTTTTGTTCTCCTTTGGTCAGATATTGAAACAAAGTAACCCAGAGATTTAACGAGAGGGGAAATACTGTCCAAATAAATAAATTCCTGTGTTGGCAGGTCATCACATATCTGAGAAACTATGTCACATGCAAAAATCATCACATACAAGGAATAGTGAACCTTGCACTAAAAA